>JBBGZY010000318.1:0-332500 GCA_037952925.1 Lithobates clamitans
TGCGTTTTTTATTTTTTGAGCTATATACAAAAAAAGACCGACAAATTTTGAAAAAAAAAAAAAATTTTTTTTACTTTCTGCTATAAAAAACATCCAATCTAAATATTCATCAATTTAGGCCAATATGTATTCTGCTACATATTTTTGGTAAAAAATCCCAAAAAGCGTATATTTATTGGTTTGCACAAAAGTTATAGTGTCTACAAACTATAGGATATATTTATGGAATTTTTATTTATTTTACTAGTAATGGCGGTGATCAGTGACTTAAAGCAAGACTGCGATATTGTGGTGGACAAATCGCATACTGACTGACACTTTTGACACTTTTTTGGGAACCAGTGATACTAATACAGTGATCAGTGTTAAAAATATGCACTGTCACGGTACTAATGACACTGGCTGGAAAGGGGTTAACATCTGGGGCGATCAAAGGGTCAACTGTGTGCCTAGCCAGTGTTTTTGTACATTGTGGAAGGTACTTTTATTAAGGGAACTGCCTTACCTTCTGGGAACTGCGGTTCCGTTACCAAATGATCTATGGGTGCCGGCGGACATCGAGTCCACGGTACCCACTGATCGGCTCCCGCTGTGTATAATCAGGAGCAAGCCGCCAGCGGCTCACATTCACGCCCGCTACCCGGAAGAGCCGGATCACGTATATATACGTGATCCATCACACAGCTGCCACCCTGTAGCAAGACTGTAGGTACGATAATGCCTAGGCACCCTCACATACCAGGAAGTGCACCAATGTTTTTCAAGAGAAATTCAAGATGCACGATTTAGGAGACATCCCTTGTATCAGCATGTGCTGACTTCATCGGCACATGCGCACTAAAGCAATGGCACTTTCGTGCCATTGCTTCAGCTAGTGTGCCGTTACCGGCGGCTCCCGTGTGCATGCGCGGGAGTAACTTTATCGTGGCTTTGGCCAATCACAGCGCCCGTAGCCCCTGATACCCGGCCGGAAGTAACTCCGGGAGTGATGTCACCAGCTGGAGCTGTGTACTGGGAATGCTGCAGGGGCTTCAATCTAAGGGGAGTATTTCATAATGAGCTAGTATGCTATGCATACTAACTCATTATGCCTTTGTCTTGCAGGGTTTTTTTTGTGGGTTTACAACCACTTTAGGTCCTGTAGAATATTAAAAAGAGTGCTTTTATATGTGTCAGGAAAGAAGGATATTTATATTTCTGTACATACCAATGACAACAAAAATAGTATGCTTGGGTAAAAAAAAAAAATACATATTTAGTACATGTGTGCAAGACAAGCACATTTCTGCATGTTTTGTTTCTCTAAAAAAATGCTGCAAATACAGAAAATGCCTGGTGATCCCACAAGAAATCCAGTGAGCTCCTAACTTCAGCTAATGCCGCGTACACACGAGCGGACTTTACGGCGGACTTTGCCCGGCGGACTGGATTTCGTCGGACAATTCGATGTGTGTGGGCTCCAGCGGACTTTGTTTTCTCAAAAGTTGGACGGAATTAGATTTGAAACTTGTTTAAAATTTATCCGTTGAAATCGAGTCCGGTCGAAAAGTCCGCCGTCTGTATGCTAGTTCGACGGACAAAAAGCCACGCTAGGGCAGCTATTGGCTACTGGCTATGAACTTCCTTGTTTTAGTCCGGTCGTACGTCATCACGTACGAATTCGACGGACTTTGGTGGATTGTGTGTAGGCAAGTCCGTTCGTTCACAAAGTCCGTCGGAAAGTACGTCGAAAAGTCCGCCGGGCAAAGTCCGCCGTAAAGTCCGCTCGTGTGTACGCGGCATAACAACACTGCTTTTTTACAAACAGCATTATCAGCCATGCGTTCTCCATTGCTGGACTTACAGAATACCTCCCCCTTATGTTATGGAGATGAGGCAAAGGGGATGTGTTCTCCAGTCCAACAAAAAGAGAATTAAACAAGTTGACTACATTGTTTGGGATTTCTGTGTAGCAGCATCACTGTGTTATCAGCTTAAACAGAAACTTGGGAGCACCCTGGACTTCTGACAATTCAACAAGATTTTTTTATTACTTGCAGTGTTTTTAAAGAAATAAAAGTGTGCAAGTATTGCGGAGGTGTACTAAATACTCTCCCTGCTCTATGCCCCCTTTGTGGATCGAGCCTGTGGAGACAGATGCTGCTAAGTTCTATAGTCACCCTATTTATACTATAAGAGCCATGTCACACCATGATCTCAGGGGAAAGTGTGCATTCCCATGCGATTCCCATGCATTCCTGTGCATGTGTTTTGACAGCCAATTCATTTGGATGGACTTCAAAATGTACCAGACCATGCCATAAGTAGTGCTTGCACTGCATTAAATTGCATGGTATTACAGTAAGGGTACCATGTGATTTGGTGCCCGCAAACACACTGCGCTTGCGATCTGTGTTTGGGGTGCTGTTAAGAATACATTGGCACCCGAACGAAGACCAAAAGTGTAGTGTGTTCACCTGTGGTGTGGGAAAAAGCACATGGAATGCGCCTTTCTGCATTCTGGTGTAAACCAGCCCGTTAAAGTGACACTAAACAATCTCCTTATTCTCCAAAAATAATCCATACACCCCCACTACTTAAGGTGGTTGTAAAGCTTTTTTTTGTATTAAAATAACAAACATGTCATACTTACCTGCTCTGTGCAATGGTTTTGCACAGAGCAGCCCCGATCTTCTTCTTTTGGGGTCTCCCGCTGGATCTCCAGGCTCCTTCCCTTCAACAGGTGCCCCCACGAAAAGCCACTTTCCATAGGTGCGCCTGAGTCCTGCTGCTGCTTCCATAGACACAGACAGCGGGACTCGGCCCCCCCCCCCCCCCCCCCCGCTCACATGTCACAGGATTTAATTGACAGCAATCTGTCCAATTAGGGTGAAAAACCTTAAGACTTTACAACCACTTAAGGACCGCCCACCACATATATACTGCGGCAGGGTGGCTCTATTGCTCAAAACAAATTACCTGTACGTTGTTTCATGTAATAGATAGTGTGGGAGCGTGAGCACCGCTGCACAGAGGAGGACCGGATGCGCTTGTCTGGCAGACCCGATGTCCGCTGGCCATCCAAAATCGTTTCACAGAGAGGCAGAATTGGGATCTACCTATATAAACAAGGCAGATCCCCCATCTGACGGGGGAGAACATGGAGATCGTTTGTTCCTAGTAATCAGGAACAGCGATCTCTGTGTTCTTCCTGTCAGTCCATCCCCCACACAGTTATAAAGACACTGAGAGAACACATCTAACCCTTTGATCGCCCCTAATGTTAACCCCTTCCCTACCAGTGTCATTTATACAGTGATCAGTGCATTTTGTTAGCACTGATCACTGTATTAGTGTCACTGGTACCCAAAAATTGTCACTTAGGGTCAGATAAGTCCGCCGCAATGTCGCAGTCCCACTAAAAATCGGTAATTGCCGCCATTACCAGTAAAAACAATTAAAAAATGAAAAAGTCCATAAATCTATCCCATAGTTTGTAGACGCTATAACTTTTGTGCAAACCAATCAATATACGCTTATTGGGATTTTTTTTACCAAAAATATGTAGCAGAATACATATTGCCCAGCCCTAGTCCTAAAAACACATTGAGTGCAGGCAGGGGGCGTGATGACGTAGCGCGCATCACGGAGGGAGGGAGGTGAGTGTGTCAGACGGAGAAGCAGACTCTCCTAGGATCCCCGGAGCGCGTCCATCTAGCCGCCACACAAGACATGCCCGCTCGCTAAAGGGGGGAGGAAGATCCCCGAACGTCAAGACGAACGCTGCTGCCGCGGTCCGCAGATCCTAACAGGGGAAGGATTCGGAAGCTTCACACGCCGCTTTCGGCATATGGGAGGCGGCTGCGGATCTGGCACAGACGGAGAGGAAGGGAAGATTGAACGGCGTCCCCTCCCCCCTCCTCCCCTGGCCTCCCCCCCCCCCCCTCGGCTGCCCCACAGTCCTCATCAGACAACGTGAGACCCCGCTGGAATTCTGCTGAGCCCGGTGGTGGTAATGTAGGAACAGCTTTTTCTATAAATGCCCGTTCATTTGTGTTAGAAGACACTTTTCTTTTCTTTAACTGCCTGATATAGTGGTGACTAAAGCTAGTGACTAGAGACGGCAGCTGAATGCTGAATGCTGCGGTGCCTGTTTGAAAATCCTCAGCCTGCATATTATAACCCGCTATAACGGTATGAGGGGGGAATGAAGGACAAGGTCTCTGAAGCAATTATCTGGTTTGAACCCCACAGCTGGGGCGTATCCACTAACGTTACTTCTAACAAGCTGCTAACACTTAGCCGGACATAACCGGACAGAAGTAAATGGTTGGAAGTTATGGTGTGTTAGGGCTGTATTTCTGCCTGGTAAAGCAATGAAGTCTGTATTAAAACTGTGAAAAGGATTTCGAGGCAGAAGATTCTAGATCGGGGGCTGAGTAAAGTGGGTTGAGTAAAGTGAGGCATCTCTGAGGTACGGGTACCTAGTGGGCCTGGGCCATATCCAGGAGGTTTTTACCCCCCCCCTGATCAAGTAACTTAATAATATAAAGACGGCATACCGCCAGCAGCAGGACCCAGAAAATAATCATCAGGGCTGACACCCCTGAAGGATCCATACTCACAAGAGGAGAGAGGAAGCCCAGTTAATCCTGGGGAAACCAACAAGGGGTCAGAGGAAGAAGGGAGGAATGAATAAAGCAACAACAAAAAAAGGGGGGGCACCTAAAACGCCGAGAGATAGGACAGCTGGAAGCTCAATAAAACAGTTCATGTCCCAAGGCGGGAGTCCAAAAGGAGGGGAGCAAGGAGCCAAAGGAGGTTCGAGGACAGAAGGAAGAGGGGGAACCCCAGATAAAGCGGGGGATAAAACGATCCAATCAAAGGAAAATTCAATAGTGGAAAGTGAAGGGGACTTAAGTCGGATGGAAGAGAGAACAACAAGCGCCCCAATGCCCTCAAAGGAGGAGATGAGAGACATGCTTAAAAATCTTGAGCTCTCAATAAAAGTAGAAATAGGCCTGGTGAGAGCAGACCTGGGAAGCTTATTGGAAAGGGTAGAAACAACGGAAAAAAAAACGGAGGAATTGGAAAAGGAGATAATGAACCTCAAAGAACAAATTAAAACTTCCAGACAAAACCAGAAGATAATCCTTTACAAGATCGAGGACCAGGAGAATCGAGATAGAAGACAAAATATAAGACTCCGTAATGTCCCAGAAAACAAAGGAGAAGATCTGAGAAGGTTGATCCCCCAAATATTGGGGCCTCTGATGGGAGAGGAGGATAAGGAATTCCCTAAAATAGAAAGGATTCACCGAATTGGGAAAGTATTCAACTCGGACCACCAGAGGCCGAGAGATATAATAATCCGCTTTAGGTATTATGAAGACAAAGCTGTAATCCTATCCAAAATGAGAGATAAACCCCCGGTAAAATTTGAAGGATCAGAGATCCAAATCTATACAGACCTCGCTCCCGAAACCCTCGCTAGGAGAAGGCTTTTGAAGCCTTTATTAGACCAGATGAGAGAACTAAACATCAAGTATAACTGGGGTTTCCCGGCGTGCCTGAGGGGCTTTAGAGATGGAAGATCGGCAAGATTGAGGTTCCCAGAGGATTTAAAGGACTTTTGTGATAGGCTTGATATGAAAGAACCAGAGCTGCCGGGCTGGGCGGAGGGATGACTGGGGGGGTGTGGGGGGGGGGGGGGGGGGGGTTGGTTTTCTTTTTTTTTGGTTAAGTGGTTTAGTGGTCTAGTTGAGGAGTAGAGGGGAGAGGTGGCGGGGGGGAGGAGGAGTTTTCTTCTGTGATATCTGGATTGCCCCTATCTGCTTAAAACACCAGGCAGGGGGGGTAAAGGGCACACTCGGGCTTCCACCTCAAACATGTGATTCGCCAAAGCTCCATGGTATCTATGGCGCTGGGCGAATGGGGAGCCAGGGGGTGGCTGAGGGGTAGGGAGGGGGGGTCGGGGAGAGGGGAGGGGGGGTCGGGGCGAGGGGAGGGGAAAGGGGAACCCGGTGTACAAGGAAGCAAGAAGGGAAAAGGAAGGTTAGAAGACAACAAAGGAAGAACTCAGATTAGCTCAGTAATACAGACCCAACAAAAACCAAAAAAGGAAAAAAAAAAAAAAGGGAGGAGATGAGAAAATTAAATTTTATGACCTATAATGTAAAGGGTCTAAACGAGCCAACTAAGAGATATAAGATCTTGAGGGAATTAGAGAGATATAAAGCTGAGGTTGTGTTCCTCCAAGAAACCCACTTAACATACTATTCCAAGAGTAAGATAAAGTCCAATATGTACCCAATTTGGTTTTATGGGGACTCAATAACATCAAGAGCGAGAGGAGTGGCAATAGGGATAGCAAGAGGGATAAATTTTAAGGTCGAAGAGAGGTTAATAGACCAGGGGGGAAGATATATATTTCTGAAGGGTTCCTTGGAGGGATGGAAGGTTACACTGGCAAATATCTACGCACCTAATAAAGAGCCGAGTGGTTTTCTTGGAACAATATTAGGGAAACTAATGGAGTTCAAAGAAGGTAGTCTGATCATGATGGGTGATTTCAACATGTGTATGGATCCAGAGATGGATAGTACGTCTCGTGCGCAGGGGACTACGAACGGGAAGCTGAAGAAACTAAAACAGAAGATGCATTCGTGTCAACTGGTGGACGCATGGAGGATTATGAATCCAAATAAGAAAGATTTCTCGTTCTATTCCTCGGCGCACGGGACGTACTCTAGGATCGATTATATATTGACGGAACATTCATTGTTGGAAAGAGTTGTGGAGGCCAAGATAGAAGTTATCACCATATCAGACCATGCCCCGGTTAGTATGAGATTGTATGTCCCAGGAAATCAAAGAACCCCAATAACATGGAGATTGGATGAAGATTTGTTGCAAGAAGCATCAAATGTAGAGAAAATAGAACAGGAATTAAAACAATATTTCTTAACGAATGATACAGCAGAGATATCAGGGTCCTCTCTTTGGGAGGCCCACAAGGCCTACATAAGGGGAATAATAATGAAGATAGGGGCAAAGAGAAAAAGGGAAACAAAGGAACAAATCAAAAAACTAACTGAAGAAATATATGATCTGGAGCAAGAACATAAGAAGGGCTCGGGCCAAGGGAGGAGAGTCTATCAAAAATTGGTGGAAAAAAGGGAGGAGCTAAAGAATTATACAGACATAGAAACAAAAAAAGCATTTTACAAGGTGGCGAAAGAAAACTATCAGAGTCGAAATAAGAGCAGTAGACTACTAGCAAATATAATAAGAAAGAAAAGAACTAGAAACTATATTGAAAAAATTCAAAACAGTAAAGGAGAAATGCTACACACAACAAAAGAGATAGGGGAATCCTTTAAGGAATATTATAGTGAATTATATTCAGTAACTAAAAGTACAAGGCTAAAAGGAGCAAAGGATAGGAAAATAGTAGAATTCTTGAAGAAAGCCAATCTCCCGAAGATCAATGAGGCCGACAGAGATATTCTAGAAAACCCCATAACAATAGAAGAAATCAACAGAGCACTATCAGAATCAGCTTCAGGTAAAAGCCCGGGGCCCGACGGATTCACCTGTAGGTATTACAAAAAATTTAAAGAAATACTGACCCCTAGACTCTGCGAGTATATGAACGGGTTGGGCAGAGATTTCGACCTGAGTAGAGAAGCTCTTAGAGCAGAGATCACGGTTATCCCAAAGGAAGGGAAAAACCCTACACTATGCTCGAGTTATAGGCCGATATCGCTGATCAACACCGATGTTAAACTATATGCCAGAGTCTTAGCAAATCGGCTAAAAGAGAACCTCAATGGCCTGATACACCCAGACCAAGTGGGGTTCATCCCAAAAAGAGAGGGGCGAGACAATGGTGTGAGAGCACTCCTCTTGCTGCAGCATATTAAGGACAATGGACCCCCAGGTCTACTCTTGTCTATAGACGCAGAGAAAGCGTTTGACAGAGTGGACTGGGGGTTCATGTTCCAAACTCTGGAAGCTATGGGTATAGGCCCAAAAATGATCAATAGGATACGCGCCCTGTATAACCGCCCCACGGCCTCGATAAAAATTAATGGCTCCCTTTCAGAGGCTTTTGAAATGGAAAATGGAACGAGGCAGGGGTGTCCCTTGTCCCCCCTGCTCTTCGTCCTTTCCCTGGAGCCACTGTTGTCAGTGATTAGGACAGACCCAGAGATTTGGGGTATAAGGGTTGGAGATGAGGAGCACAGGATCGCGGCCTTTGCAGACGATCTTCTGCTTTTCATAGCCAACCCCAAAATATCAATGGTAAATATCCTCGGAGTCATGAAGCAATATGGAGAAATATCAAACTTCAAAATTAACTTAGCAAAATCGGAAATCCTGAATATCAACCTGGGTAAGAGGGAGGAAAGAAATTTGAAAAAGGAATTTAAATTTATATGGAAAAAAGAAATAAATTACTTGGGTATAAAACTGGCAAATTCATTAGGGAAGATCTACAAAGCAAATTTTATTCCATTATTAGATGAAATAAAATCGGAGAGTAAAAGGATAACAACAAAACCACTTTCATGGGTTAGACGTATTAACGCCATAAAAATGATATTATTACCTAAAATCACCTATAAACTACAGATGCTCCCATTGAATATCCCTCAGTACTATTTTAAAAAATTGAAATCAATCATTATGAGAGCTGTTTGGAAAAACAGAAGGGCTAGAGTGTCTTTTGACATCTTAAAGCAAGAAAAAAGAAAAGGGGGCTTGGCGATACCTGATATTCAGGGTTATTATAGGGCAACACTGGTCTCAAGAGCGATAGAATGGTTTAGAGAGAACTCACAGAAAAGATGGGTGAATATAGAGTATAGTCTGAGTAAGGCACACTTAGGGCACTTGATATGGAACCCCCCACACTATAGGGTATTAGATGCAAACACACACTCACTGACAAAGGAGGTGTTTAGAGTTTGGGATATAGTTTACAAACAAGTAAATAACACTTATAATTCCCCGTTAATTTCACTTTCAGAGAATGATTATTTTGCACCTGGTAAAAAAGAAATTGGGGGGAGTTGGATAAAAAAGGGAACAATACAGTTGAGAGATATTATTAAAGAGGGGAAGATAGCCACGTTTCAGGAACTAAAGCACAAAACAGATTTTTGGGTGTTAGATCGCTGGAGATACCTGCAGTTAAGCCACTTTATCAGCCGCCTACCACACCCAATAAGATCAGGGGAGGAGCTATCAGAGTTAGAAAAGATATGCATGTTGAATAATACTAAAGGTATAATTTCAAAAATTTACAAACTGGGCCTGGTGAAGGGTAGTAGGGAGATACCACCATTTATTACCAAATGGGGAAATGAATTAGGCGTACAGTTAGATAGTAATAGATTAAAGAAAACCCTGGAGCTGACCCATAGTTCGACGATAGACATCAGTGTCGCCGAAATGAACTACAAAATTCTAGCAGGCTGGTACATTACCCCGGATAAGGCAAGTAAATACCAAAAAGACAAAACATCAGAATGCTGGAGGGGGTGTAAAGGTGTAGGAAATATGGCCCACATATGGTGGGACTGCCCCGTAATCAAACGTTACTGGTTAAAAATCTTGGGATATACTAAGCAAATAACTAAGATAGAAGTTAAATTAGACCCCTGGACAGTGTTACATCATGGAATAGGAGGGGAGGTTAAAATATATAAAAACACCTTAGTACCTCACCTGTTGAATGCGGCAAAAAAGGTCATAGCAAAAAATTGGCAGAAGTTAGAGGGCCCCTCAATATGGGAGTGGGTTGATGTAGTGGAAAGGATCCGATACATGGAAGAAGGAGGACCTGAAAGTGAAGCTGAATCAGTAGAAGGGAGGAACAAGTGGCAAAACTGGAAGGACTTTAAAAAATTATGGAGAAAAAAAAAAAAAAAGAATACATATTGCCCTAAATTGATGAAGAAATTAGTTTTTTTATATTTTTTTTTGGATATGTATTATAGCAGAAAGTAAAAAATATATATATTTTTTTTTTTTCAAAATTGTCGGTCTTCTTTTGTTTATAGCTCAAAAACATAAAAACCGCAGAGGTGATCAAATACCACCAAAAGAAAGCTCTATTTGTGTGAAAAAAAGCACATCAACTTTATTTGGGTACAATGTCGCACGACCGCGTAATTGTCAGTTAAACTAACACAGTGCCGTATCGCAAAAAATGGCCTGGTTATTAAGGGGGTAAATCCTTCCGGGGCTGAAGTGGTTACTGGACATGTAATCTATTTTTTATTAAATCATAAATTGCTGTGTTTTTTGCCTCCTTGTAACTTGCTCTGTGAGCTCCCAAACTTCTACTTCTCCTCTTCATTTTTGTTTGTTTAGAACAGGCAGTGTACGCTAGTTGCAGTCATATGCATTGCTCTATGCACACTATAAATCCCATAGTTCATAGTTCGTATTTCATTTTGGTAATGGGCAAGAGAGAGTGGTTACGTCAGTAGTGTATTTAGGTTTTGTGCTGCCCTAGACCTGAGTAAACTCGTGCACCCCCTAATTTAAATATGACCTATGACTTCCTGTCAAGGCCACACCCCTTGCTGTTTAAGACCCGCTTTAAAATTTTCGAGTGGGGACACGAGTTCTGAGGGTCGGGGGGGCAATGGATTCCCTTAATTTGCATAGATTTCCTCTCACTTCCTGTTTGGCTATGGGGCAGGAAGTGAAGGGAAATCTCTGCAATGCGACAGGGATGGTAAAAAATAAACTGAAAGGGGCTATAACCCTCCCTTATTCTATCCAAACTGGAAAAAAAAAGTGTTGCCTATAGTTCTACTTTAAGCACAAATTTCTAATAATTTTATGGAGAGGACTAAGAAGATATAACCATGCCAATGGTGCAGCAGAAAACATATAACACAGTGAGGAAGGTTTGTGGTCTAGGATGATAGGACAGTCAAAATTAGAAGCGACACCCCCCCCCCCTAATTTTTGCGGAATCCCGGCCGCTCGCATACCGGAAGCAGTGCGGACATTTTATGGGGGTGCTAGACTAATTTGCCTCTCAGCCCAGTCCGCCCCATAAGACTGGCGCTACACTAACAGTGTAGCGCAAGGCGGTGGGGACTTTTTCTGTGCTGCCCCCCTGCAAAGTGCTGCCCTAGGCTTGTTCCTTGTCGGCCTTAGGCCAGGATACAGCGTTGGGTTACCTTCCTACATATAGTGGGAGGACAGAAAACGAACATAGCCATCATCTAACAGGGAGTCCGATCTCAGCATCTAAAAAAAAAAAAAAAGGAGGACTCTGGGGATTTGAAGGAGCCTGGGAGCAATAGAAGTACTTTTTAAAGCTAAGAATAGATACTTGAATAGAATTTATTTTTTGAGGCAGAGTTTAGTGTCACTTATAGAGTATAAACATCCTAAATATCATTAAAAAATGACAAGCATGTAGGCATGTATAACTACCTTTATGTTTCGTATTTATATGCTTACTATGCAGTTGTGCATGGGTAACAGTCCAAGTGAGCTTTTTAGCCCTTGTAAATGAATAACTGGCTTGGTATGTAGACTTTTTATCCTGCCTTTAAGTCTGTTGTATTGTCATAGGTATCCTCAAATCCTCAAAAGCGGTGTTTTTTGTTTTAATCTAATTCCAGTTTTTTTTTTTTTTTCTTCATTTTACTCTCAAAAATATTTCTTTCATAAAAATAAATGGACCTAACTTAAATAGTCATAGGACAGACAACATTAAGGCACACACACTAAAAGGCACTTTTTTTACAATGTTCTGCTTTAGCTATAAAACTTGCAATCGGTACTAAAAATATGGCTCAAATCTGGCTGCCAATAAAAAAGAGAAAGTTAACCTTGCTTTTAACCCACCCACGCAAAAGTAATTTTGTATAAAACCTTCATTTCTTGGCTTAGACTTATTTTGGGGCGTGTAATGCACACAGTGCCAGTAATTACTTCCATACAATACAAATGTTAAAAAAATATGCATGCTTTTTGTGATTCGGCATAACTTCTACTGTACATTTTTTTTTAACCGGCCAAAACGTTCTTTATATTTGATGACTAAATAGAAATATGCTGATATTCTAAAGCACAATATCACTATTATTTTTGTGTTGCTAAATACAATTCCAGAAACTATTGCTCATAATTTAAATAATGCTTATATCTTCAAGGGGGTTGTTAAAGCAAACTTAAACTGAAGTAAAATTTGCTTTAATGCATTAGCAAGGCTAGAGGGAGGCAGTGTAGGGGCATCAACTTATCAAACACTTACCTCACTTTGTTAAACTGGAATTCAACTCCACTTTTGAACTTGTACCTACAGGTAAGCCAATATTAAGATTTACCTATAGGTACAGTGAATATCTCCTAAATTTGCACTCTTTAGGAGATATTTACACAATATGCAGTCAGTGACATCTAAAGGGACAGCATACCGTGCCGGACCTTCAGAGTTCCGTGTTAGAGCCGAGAGCTCCTCCGTGCATGAGCAGAAGTGACATTATTGTGGCCCCGGCCACTCATACAGCCAGAGCCTGTGAACCTGAAAGGAAGACCGAATGAAGATGGCAGCGTCAGGGAGCCATGACTGTGCTGCACTGAAGGGATCCGTGTACTGGTAAGTTTCTCATAATGTACTAGTATATAGTGCATACTAGTACATTTGGACCTAAACCTACAGGGGGGCCCATTGCTTTTTATTTTTATGGTGGTTTACTACCGCTTTAAATACAAGGTTCTTTGACCACCAAATCTGGCTCAGATGACCTAAAGCTGAAGCAACATTAGAGTACTGAAGTTAGCTGATTTTTCACTGAGAGTAAATGCAGGCCCTGCTAATGCTGGTGACACACAATGTAATGTAACTACAGATTATGTGGGCAACATGCTGGATCCAGGTCACATAATGCAGAACCATGGTCCAAAAGGCCCAGTGTTAGCTTTTGGGAATTTGTTTGATAATTTTATTGCCAATAGCCTGCCTCTCACCAACCTAGGTTATCTGTTAAAATAGGTCAGACTATATGGTTTAAGTTAACTTTAAGAAAGCTGTTGAGTTTCTGTTCAGCCTTTCCAGGTAGGAGAACTGTTTATTCTCTACTACAGTTAGGAGAAGCAGAAGATCGATGAGCTGATCTCTCTATCACTCTGATCTCTCTTCCTATTACCAAGTTCTTTGTTAGAACAGGGGTACTGCAACACAAATGGTTTCTTCCTTCTACCAGTCTGAACTCTGTTGTATAGGGAACTGCAAGAATGTGATACCAGGACAAATTCAGCCACTTCACTGCTTTAACCACTTTAATACTGGAAACTTTCTCCCCCTTCCAGCCCAGGCCATTATTCAGCTTTCAGTCCTGTTGCACTTTGAATGCCAATTATGCAGTCATACAACAATGTCCCCAAATGAAATTTTTATCAATTTTTGAAACAGATAGAGCTTTCTTTTGGTGGTATTTAATCACTACTGGGTTTTTAATTTTTTTGCTATATAAACAAAAAAATGGCAACATTAAAAAAAAAATATTTTCTTTGTTTCTGTTATAAAATTTTGCAAAGATATAATATTTATTGATGATTTTAGGCCAAAATGTATTCTGCTACATTGCTGAAAATAACCTAAATCAGTGTATAATATTTAATCTATAGGAAATTTATATGGATCAACTTCAGTACAACCAGCCTGCACATAGGTAAATCTAAATTCGTGAATTCAGCAGAAACCGCCCGAATTTCAATCAGTCTATGGACGACTTTAGACCTAAACTACAGTAGTTTTAATTTCTTGTTTATTAATAATACATCCAATTTTTGGCAGTCACCTCACTGGCAATACATTCATTTCAAGCCTACTAACAAAAGGTTAAATTCCTCAGGGTAAAGATTAAATTGACAATGTAGCTTATCTCTAAACCATATAGAGCTAGCCTGTAAATCTGGGATATTCATATAAATATATATTTAAAATTTCAATATAAAGATATTTACTAGTGCTGAAAACACAAAGGGCTTCACAGATGTTAGAGTATAAGAAAAACAGGGAAGATTATTTGCACATGAGAGCTGATTAAAAGAGATGCAGTATGAAAAAAAAAAATCACCTTTAAAAAGACACATGGTTAGGATCATACAGTTTGCATCACACTCAATGTACAACATTGGCACAATTAAAGTAAATATTATTCAAAACAAAATCACATGAGTCTTAATATTACTATTTTTAAACAAAAAGAACACATTTTATTTAATCATTGTCATTATTGTCAAAGGGTAGGCCCTTTATGTCCAGGATAACTTAGCCGTACTTACATGAAGTAGAAGTCTAAGTGGACGTAACGCGTACAGGGGGAGGAGCTACATTCGGATGATGTCACCCGCTGCCATCCTGTGAGACGGAGATTACTCAGTGCTCTGTCCTAATGTGTTTGAAGGGTAGTTTGATCGCTTTACATGTGAGTATTATTATTACTTAAGGTACTTATATAGCGTTGTCAATTTACGCAGCGCTTTACATATACATTGTACATTCACATCAGTCCCTACCCTCAAGGAGCTTACAATCTAATATCCCTAACTCCCATTCATATAATAGGGCCAATTTAGACAGAAGCCAATTAACCTACCAGCATGTCTTTTTGTAGTAGGAACTTTTTATGAAATAAAGCCATTAGTCATTTAAACAGAGAGCACTTAGATTCTTTCTTTAGCCACATGTGTCTGGGGGACTATTTGGAGATCGTTACCTGCTACCTTGCCATACTTTACCGCTAGGGGGACACATGCTATTGACTTCCTGTTAGCTCAGGGGTCCATTTAATAAGGTGAGCGAGCAAGCATCTTGGAGGTGGAGGGATTGTCACGCTTTTTTTGTGTTTTTGGATCTCTGTTTCCACACGTGGAGGATCTTTTCTGCTGCTGTCTGGGCTTTGTGGCTCATCATACTGACTATTTGGACTTTTTATTGTATTTTTTGGAATTTTAATTTGGTTACTTTGCACTGCACTTTTTTATGTTTTGAGTATTTTTTAGGTGTTGTGAATACCTTTTAAGCCTCGTACACACGATCAACAATCTCGAATGTAGTGACGTACTACGTGGTTTTTCAGCTCTTTAGCGCCACCCTTTGGGCTCCTTCTGCTAATTTCATGTTAGTAGAAGTTTGGTGAGTATTGATTCGCGCTTTTCATTTCGCGCTTTTCATTTCACACTTTCCATTTCGTGCTTTTCAGTTCGTTTCTGAGCGGCCGTTCGTCAACCAGACATGTTGCGGAATCGGAGGCGATAACGTGTTATTTATTATTGGCCTTGGAGTTGTTGCTTTGACATTATTTTTTTGGTTATATGGAATAATGATTTGATTTGGTATATTTTCTATCTTTTTGGATGCATAGAATGCACTTTTTGGTTAAGTTCTATTGGCAGATAGCATGTCTAATTTTATTTGTTTTCTTTTTTTAATGCACAATAAAAAAAATTGTGGAGAATAATACTTGGCTATATGTTTTACTTCAAATGACAGTTTGGGAGTAGGCAGTTACATTTTAAAAAATACAATGTAAAATTGACAAGGGACACCAACATAGTTGTATCTTTGATCTTCACAACTACGGGATAATGGTGTTGTGGTAACTTGTCGAAAAAAAAAAATATATTATTCGTTTGCAATAACTCCATCAGTATCACCAGCAAAGCAGCTTCATTATTACCCCATTAAAGAAGAAGAGAATTGTGCGCTGCATTTCATAATTTGCCAGGTCACAAATGTTAATTCTCCATTACGAATGCTATTTTACAAGACTGACCGCTTCCAGCTCGTCCTTGCTTCCGAGCATGCGTGTTTGTACTTTGGACTTTTGTCTGACGGACTTGTGTACACAAGCTCTGAAAATTCGACAGAAAATTTTAAAGCCTGCCAGCCAACATTTGTCCGTGGAAAATCCAACAACAATTGTCCAATGGAGCGTACAAACGGTCGGATTGCTCAGAGCTAACACCTACAGCTAAACTATGTATTGGGTTCTTCTGTGAGCTTAGTTGGGGCCTTTACATTGGCACAAAGTGAAGAATGAAGTCCTTTTAAGATGTGAAGAAATCAGACTAGTCCCTCTTGGCGGTAAAGTAAGTAGCAGAGTTCTCCTTAATATGTGGAATAGGAGAGAAAGGTCACTTGAAGAATATTGATTTGTAAAAAAAGTCACTTTGGTGGTTGATTTTGCAGATAAAGATCACTTTAAGAGAGAAGGGGTGGGGATTGTAGGATGTATGCCCCTTTAAATAGAGAAGCGAAACTTGAGTGGCTAAATCTTTCCGTAGATGGCTTGAACCTGTGTTAAAGTAAGCAAGGGATGGCAGGATTAATTCAGTCAGATAACCTGCAGGCAGTATTTTTAGAAGCTAAGAATTATAGACTGCAACAATGGATGGGCTATGGCACCTGTGCTGATTGCATAAGAATGGCAGATTGTAGCAGTAGATGGGTTATGGAACCTGTATTGATTGCAGGGGCCTGTACTATACACTGTCCTTAACTTGAACTGGCTGGAACAGAAAACACACTTGCAACAGGAGTAGTGTACAGTGGGTTAGGAACCCTCTCATACAGTCGTCATGCAAAGCAGAGTGTAGCAATAAGCATCCAGCTGAGGGCCCCCTTTGTTCTTTGAAGGAGTGGCTGCGATGATGATGGTGATAACCTCCAGATCCAGCAGCGAGCAGATCTCCACCAGTCTGCCTCCTCAGGTTACCCAGCTTTCCTATGGCACTCGTGGCTTTATGGCCCAACCATTTTGATTGGTAAATTGCATATTACATATTTCCATTCCTCCATAACACCTGTCCAGTCCAGGCCCACACAGCTCCACGCAGTTCTCCCACACACATCCTTAGAGCAGCAAAGTCACTCACCCTTGTGTTTTCAAGCTATTTCTTTTATATGCTCGTCCCTCTCCCTGGCAAGTGCTCTTGGGCTGTGCACTTGATCTCAGCTTAACTGTAGGAAAAGTTCTGCCTGCGCCATACAAGTTCCAACGCTCTCTGCACTCCTGTATTGGAACTTGTGATGAACGAAGTTGTTGAACATTGCCATTTTGTCATATTGGGTCCATCTCGTATAATAATACTACCGCTAGGCTGTATTAATATAAAAGGCCAGGCGGGAGGTGATTAAGAGATGATAATTGTTGCAGCCTTAATGTCATTCAGTTAGGACTTTTATCTACTTATAGTTGAGCACATTGCTGTATTTACAGTATGATTCAGATAACAATAAGACACCCTTCACACTGTGCCTCTTTTTGCGCACAAAAAAAAGCGCCTGAAAAGCTCACAAAAACCTATTTCTATTGGAATCAATGAATGCTTTCACATTGGGGCGGTGCGCTGGCGAGGTGGTGAAAAAACTCCTGCAAGCAGCATCTTTGGAGCATTATTGGAGTTCTAAAAAAGCCCTCAAAAACGACCCTCTCCATTGAAATGAATAGAAAGTGCCTCAAAAGTGAACGAAAAGTGCTTCAAAAGCACCTTAAAATGATTCTTTTGAGTCACGTGACCTTGAAAAAAGCGCACCGCTAACGCCTGAAAATCGCCTGAAAAGCATCGCAAAAGCGCCTGTTGTTTTATGGGCAGTTTGTTAAGTGCCTCAGTGTGAAAGGAGTCTAAGGCTTGTGACCTTTTTTTTTTTTTTTTAACCGCTTGCCGACCAGCCGCCATCATTATACTGCGAGGATTATACTTATACTGTGCATTATACTGTGAGGAGAGACAGATCGTGAGTTCCTAATAGCTAGGAATCACGATCTAGCATCTCCTATAGTCAGTCCCCTCCCCCTGCAGTTAGAACACACAGTCAGGGAACACAGTTAACCCCTTAATCGCCCCCTAGTGTTAACCCCTTCCCTGCCAGTGACATTTATACAGTAATCAGTGCATTTTTATAGCACTGATCGCTGTGTAATTGTCAATCGTCCCAAAAATGTGTCAAAAGTGTCCGATATGTCCGCCATAATGTCGCAGTCACGATAAAAATCGCAGACCGCCGCCATTACTATTAAAAAAAATAATAATAATAAAAATGCCATAAATCTATCCCCTATTTTGCAGACACTATAACTTTTGTGCAAACCAGTCAATATTTGCTTATTGCAATTTTTATTACCAAAAATATGTAGAAGAATACATATCAGCCTAAACGGAGAAAAAAATTTGCTTTTTAAAAAAAAAAATTGGGGATATTTATTATAGCAAAAAGTACAAAATATTGTGTTTTTTATTTTTAAATTGTCGTTCTTTTTTTGTTTATAGTGCAAAAAATAAAAACCGCAGAGATGATCAAATACCACCATACCACCAAAAGAAAGCTCTATTTGTGAGGGGAAAAAAAGGACATCAATTTTGTTTGGGTGCAACGTCGCACGACCGAGCAATTGTCAGTTAAAGCGACACATAGCCGTATCGCAAAAAATACTCTGGTCATTGAGCAGCCAAATCTTCTGGTGCTGAAGTGCTTAACCTAACCACCCATCAAGCCAGAACAAAGAGCAAACAAATCAGCTTGTTCAATATAATAAAATAAAAGGTAAGGAGTATAGTCACAGGATATATACTGTGTGTGTATATACAGTGGGGACGGAAAGTATTCAGACCCCCTTAAATTTTTCACTCTTTGTTATATTGCAGCCATTTGCTAAAATCATTTAAGTTCATTTTTTTTCCTCGTTTATGTACACACAGCACCCCATATTGACAGAAAAACCCAGAATTGTTGACATTTTTTCAGATTTATTAAAAAAGAAAAACTGAAATATCACATGGTCCTAAGTATTCAGACCCTTTGCTGTGACACTCATATATTTAACTCAGGTGCTGTCCATTTCTTCTGATCATCCTTGAGATGGTTCTACACCTTTATTTGAGTCCAGCTGTGGTTGATTATACTGATTGGACTTGATTAGGAAAGCCACACACCTGTCTATATAAGACCTTACAGCTCACAGTGCATGTCAGAGCAAATGAGAATCATGAGGTCAAAGGAACTGCCTGAAGAGCTCAGAGACAGAATTGTGGCAAGGCACAGATCTGGCCAAGGTTACAAAAACATTTCTGCTGCACTTAAGGTTCCTAAGAGCACAGTGGCCTCCATAATCCTTAAATGGAAGACGTTTGGGACAACCAGAACCCTTCCTAGAGCTGGCCGTCCGGCCAAACTGAGCTATCGAGGGAGAAGAGCCTTGGTGAGAGAGGTAAAGAAGAACCCAAAGATCACTGTGGCTGAGCTCCAGAGATGCAGTCGGGAGATGGGAGAAAGTTGTAGAAAGTCAACCATCACTGCAGCCCTCCACCAGTCGGAGCTTTATGGCAGAGTGGCCCGACGGAAGCCTCTCCTCAGTGCAAGACACATGAAAGCCTGCATGGAGTTTGTTAAAAAACACCTGAAGGACTCCAAGATGGTAAGAAATAAGATTCTCAGGTCTGATGAGACCAAGATAGAACTTTTTAGCCTTAATTCTAAGCGGTGTGTGTGGAGAAAACCAGGCACTGCTCATCACCTGTCCAATACAGTCCCAACAGTGAAGCATGGTGGTGGGAGCATCATGTTGTGGGGGTGTTTTTCAGCTGCAGGGACAGGACGACTGGTTGCAATCAAGGGAAAGATGAATGCGGCCAAATACAGGGATATCCCGGACAAAAACCTTCTCCAGAGTGCTCAGGACCTCAGACTGGGCCGAAGGTTTACCTTCCAACAAGACAATGACCCTAAGCACACAGCTAAAATAACGAAGGAGTGGCTTCACAACAACTCTGTGACTGTTCTTGAATGGCCCAGCCAGAGCCCTGATTTAAAACCAATTGAGCATCTCTGGAGAGACCTAAAAATGGCTGTCCACCAACGTTTACCATCCAACCTGACAGAACTGGAGAGGATCTGCAATAAGGAATGGCAGAGGATCCCCAAATCCAGATGTGAAAAACTTGTTGCATCTTTCCCAAACAGACTCATGGCTGTATTAGATCAAAAGGGTGCTTCTACTAAATACTGAGCAAAGGGTCTGAATACTTAGGACCATGTGATATTTCAGTTTTTCTTTTTTAGTAAATCTGCAAAAATGTCAACAATTCTGTGTTTTTCTGTCAATATGGGGTGCTGTGTGTACATTAATGAGGAAAAAAAAATTTACTTAAATAATTTTAGCAAATGGCTGCAATATAACAAAGAGTGAAAAATTTAAGGGGGTCTGAATACTTTCCGTCCCCACTGTATATATATATATATATATATATATATATATATATATATATATATATATATACACACTGTATGTATATCGATAGATAGATAGATAGATAGATAGATAGATAGATAGATAGATAGATAGATAGATAGATAGATAGATAGATAGATAGATAGATAGATAGATAGATAGATAGATAGATAGATAGATAGATAGATAGATAGATAGATAGATAGATAGATAGATAGATAGATAGATTTTTTTTTCTCATATGTGCATATTTATGAATCAAAGGAAAAAATGTGTTATATTAAAATTAAAGTGCTTTGCTAGGAGTGCAAAAGGCATCACAGAGACATAGATGTCTAATTTTAACCAATCTTTGAAATTAAATGAATTCTGTTAAAAAGGAAAAAAAGGAAAAAAAAAACAAAAACAAACATGTCAGTTCAGATACTTTTTCAATTGTCGAAATCTGGCTATAATTAATTCCATCACCTAATAATAAAGATTGGTTGTTAAAGGGTTAAGGCATTAATAATACAAGTTTTCCTGCAATCATTATACGTTTTTTATTACTATTTGTGGTGTTCACAAATTGCTAACACAAAAAAATAAAGCAATAATACCAATATTGTGTTTAAATATAGTAATCAGACACTGTTTTAAGTTTCAAGAATTTTTCTGCACCCTGAATATAACAGCATGAACTGTTATGAACTTCACATGAATAACACAGTTGTGTTCTATTGTAACATATTGCCATAAGCAGCAGTTTCCTTTAATATAACCAAAGACTGCAACCTAAATCCAATTTATATTATCCCTCGGGAATATATTTTACACTCCCTTGTTTTTTCCATGAAATTACAGTCTGCATAGGCCTAACGTGCTGTGAAAGTATTAAAAAGTTGTAAAAACAAATTAACTTTAATCATGGGTTTAGAGGTGACTCCGATGGGACCAAAGCGGGAAATTAAGTTTTTTTAAAAGTATAAAAGGTGTTTTCTCAGTGGGGAATACAGCAGGAAAACAAAGACCAAGGAGTATGAGGAAAGCAGGCCAAGAATGCAGTCCTGTGAAGGTTTCCAAACAAGCATGTACCAATTAGATCATACATGTGTTTGCCATGAAACACATTATTCCAACATCAATGCACACCAATAGAAAGCTGCATTTTTCTTTATCAAAAAAGGTAAAACTTCCTAAAACTCTGCTTAGTCCCAGTTTTAAAATGTTATTTCAAACTGATTTTAGTTTTGGTATATATCTCAGAAATTCTGGTGGACATATGTCCATTTCTGAGTTTTCAGTTCTGAATACCAACTACTACAACTACAAGAAATCACCACTACCTCTGATGAATATTTAATTTAACAAATGTTACTTAGATTGCAAGAGAGTTCCCGTGCCTTATTCATAGTAGTTGGAAACACCTGAAACTTCAAAAATAAATGGGCAAAGATCTAAGGATTGGGAGAAAGACCTCATCGATGGAGTCCCTAAGATTTGAAAGAAAGCAGTGCACACTTTAGCATCACCAATATACACCTAAAAGTGAAAAAAATACTTTTGGGTGGACTGCACTTTTTAATAATCAGTGTACTTAAAATACAATGAGGCTGTAGCTATACTGCTATGGTGCAGGCTGGATGCGAAGAATGATGTGTATATATACGTGATTCTCCTTTTCGTGGTAGGGGGTGCACGCTCATGCTGCCAGCATGCCAACTGTGCTGTGATTAGTCACAGCACAAGCTGATCAGTGGGTGTCTACCAATGGATGACCGCTGGCACCCGCTGATTGGCAAAGACTCAGTGGGGATGTGCTGGTTTTTGTTTCCCTGCAAAGCAAAAAACACTACATCCCTTAATGAAAGCACCACACAGTACACATATAGACACTAATTAGGCACACATTTAACCCTTTGATTGCCCTAAATGTTTAACCCATTCCCAGCAAGTGTCGTTAGTACAGTGACAGTGTATATTTTTATCACTGATCACTGTATTAAGTGTCAAAAGTGTCAGGTAGTGTCAGATTGCCCGCCATACTCTTGCAGTCCTGTTATAAGTCATTGATCGCCTCCATTACTAGTATAAAAAATTAATAAATACGAATTCCAGTATATATCCCATAGTTTGTAGACAATATAACTTTTGCACGAGCCAATCAATATACACCTATTAGGATTTTTTTTACTAAAAACGTATAGCAGAATACAAATATTGGCCTAAATTATTGAAGAAATTTGATTTTTTACATTTTTATTGGATATGTTTTATAACAGAAAGTAAAAATTATTGTTTTTTTTTTTTAATTAAAGGTTATTTTTTTCATTTATAAGGCAAAAAATAAAAAAACAAATGGTGAGCAAATACCACCAAAAGAAAGCTCTATTTTGGGAAAAAAAAATGTATAAATGAAATTTGTGTGCAGCGTTGCATGACCGCGCAATTGTCAGGTAAAGTAACGCAGTGCCTTAATCGCAAAAATGGCCTGGTCATGAAAGGGGGTAAATGTAAATCTTCCAGAAGTCAAGTGGTTACTCCACCTAAAAAGGGAAGTTTCGCTTTTCCTCCTCCCCTCTCCTGCTACTACTTTTGGATGTTTTTTTTTGCAACCTCCCTCTTTCCGCCCGAAACCTCCTGTCACATGTCACAGGTCTCAGGAGGATCTGGGAGAAAGCACAGCGCTACCCGTGCATTAGCAGTGGGAAGCAAGCTGTGAGGCACCAGGAAGTCACACTCGTCTTCTGACTTCAAAGATGATGGCAAAGAATCGGCCGGGGGGAGGACAGTGCTGGATCCCTGGGCTGGTAAGTGCATGTTTATTAAAAGTCAGCAGCTACAATGTTTGAATTTTTTTTTTCTAGACTGAAGATCCTCTTTAAAGTAACACTAACCTACTACTAGGTTTGTTTTTTAAATAATAAACATGAGCCCCAATTCTCTTCTTCTGGGGATCTCCCCAGTGGCACTAAAGGCTCCTCCTCTTTGGTGCCCCTGTGGGAAGCCGCTTCTGAGCCGGCTTGTCTGCGCACTCCCTTGTCACATAATTTGCTTGACAGCAGTGGGAGTCAATGGTATCAATCTATGTAGTGAGTAGGGACAGAGCCGGGAGAGCTGCTGCTCATATGCACATCGCTGGTTCGGGATCAGGCTTAGGTAAGTATACGGTGGGTGAGAGGGGACACATGCAGCACAGAAGGTTTTTTTATCTTAAAGTAATAATAAAGCTTTTTTTTTGTTTTTTTAAAATAACAAACATGCAATACTTACCTGCTCTACGCAGTAGTTTTGCACACATCAGCCCTGATGCTCTTCATTTCGGGTCCCCCGCTGATGCTCCTGGCTCCTCCCCCTTGAGCAGGGTCCCTAGAGAAAGCTGTTTGCCCTGGGAGCACCGCTGCATTCTCAGTCCTGAGCCACTACTCTATGAGTTCATAAGACACATAGAGCCATGGCTCAACCCCACCCCCACTCTCTCCTCATTGGCTCACTGGCTGTGATTGACAGCAGTTGGACCCAAAGGGAATGAGGAGGGAGGGTCCCCATCCAGCCGAGGCTTTGATGAAAGTGGATGTATCGTAGGGGGCTCAGGTAAGGATTGGGGGGGCTGGGGGGGAGGCGTTGCTCACAGAAGGTTTTTTGCTTTCATGCATAGAATGCATGAAGGTAAAAAACCTTCAGCCTTTACAGCCACTTTAATGCATAGAATGCATTAAGATGAAAAAACCCTAATGCCGAGTACACACGGGCAGACTTTTCGACTGGACTGGTCCGACGGAACGAATCCGTCGGACAATCCGACCATGTGTGGGCTTCTTTGGATCTCCAGCAGACTTCTCTGTCAAAAATCAGACGGACTTTAGATTTGGAACATGTTTCAAATCTTTCCGACGAACTTGAGTCCGGTCGAAAAATCCGTTCGTCTGTATACTAATCTGATGGACAAAAAAGGACGCAAGGGCAGCTATTGGCTACTGGCTATGAACTTCCCTATTCTAGTCCCTTCATACGTCATCACATTCATACCAACAGACTTTCGAACGGACTTTAGTCCGTTCGTCTGTGGGCAAGTCCAGTCGTACGAAAGTCCGTCGTAACTCCGTCGAAAGTCCGTTGGAAAGACTGTCAGACGTTTGATGCTGAAAAGTCCGCCCGTGTGTACATGGCATAAGGCTTTACAACCACTTTAAGTTACTAAAGAAGTAGGTTGTTATGGTTGTTCACAAACTGTGTTTACATTATACAGTAAAACCTTGGATTGAGAGTAACTTGGTTTGAGAGCGTTTTGCAAGACAAGCTAATTATTTTTATAAATTTCGACTTGATAAACAAGCGATGTTTCGATATACAAGTAGCGTCACATTTATTACACATGGTTACATTTAATGAAGGTACAACATTTAGCAACTCACGTGGCTGATAATTAAAAGAGGCACATCTAGTCTACATACGTGTTTAATTCAAAGAAGTTACATTACTAAAAGTATAGGATGTTCACTTCAGTTCAGCAAAGTTCTTTTCATTAATCATGTTTAACTGCCCTGCACATGATTGGATATTTTACATGAACACAGGGTTACCATGCTAACCAGGCTTGGTACTTTTTTTAATAAATCATCCCCAATGTCCCTAGTGGCATAAGCCATTGATAATTGTTATCCTGCACTTCACTTAAGTAATCTCTGCAGATCACACTGCTAGAAGCAGTCAGCCCCTGAAACCATTTAACTGTAAAGAGCACATCTCCAGACAAGGACTAAGAACAAAAAAAGCATTAGGAATCCCTAGCTAAACCTAAGTCTGATGGCAGGAACTAAGAGCTCAGGGAATAAAAAGCAAGAGGTAAAGAGTCATATTTTTTAAAATCACTTGGTATCTCAGGATTTGTTAAAAATAAAGCTAGAGTGTTTTAAAAGTATACAAATTCAAAACAACATACATGGCCTAAATTATATG
Source organism: Lithobates clamitans (assembly GCA_037952925.1). Classification (NCBI taxonomy): domain Eukaryota; kingdom Metazoa; phylum Chordata; class Amphibia; order Anura; family Ranidae; genus Lithobates; species Lithobates clamitans. Next base: position 25,194 of record JBBGZY010000318.1, read on the forward strand.
CAAAAATTGTTATTTACAACTATGCTAGGAGCTGTCATATTAGTATGAATTACTATAGTATGATTCCAACAGTATGTTTAACCACTTCTAGACCTTTTACAGTACAGTTATAAAGTTATAAGGCTCCGTGGGCTGCGATTCTGCCTACGATCCCGAATCATGGCAAATCGCGGGACACCCTTGCGATCCCCATCACTCCCAATGGCACCCTGATCATGGCGTGATTTTTCTAGAACTTCTTTTGGGTGACAGGCGTACTGCGGCAAAATCGCACTGCGATGGGGGTGCCATTGGAAGTGGCGTGGATCACAAGGGCATCCCGCGATTTGCCATAATTTGGGATTGCGGGCAGAATTGCAGCAATTCCGCTCATGATCCGGGAAACCTAGATGTGAACTGAGCCTAAAGGTCCCATAAAAGGTCACTGAGAAGAACACTATAGTGTTTTGATCATTTTTATTTATTTACTTTTTCTAAAATTTGACAGTTAATAAACTGATGTCTGAAATAACTTTATGATTATTTATATGAAATCTTTTTCAGCAGTGTCAATCCAATATCACCAGCAGTACAGAAAGTATATGTATATATGTGATCAAAAATGATTATAATTAACAAATAAAATGCAAGTGCAAGTCTGTCACATTTGACAGATTTGTTTGGAATAAGAATTCATGTTTTTAATAGGAAAACCTAGCCCTAGCTGTACACTTTTTGACTGCTTGTGCAGAGGGATAATTCAGACAAACACTGTGTACGTAATGTGATATACTGCAATTGAGGTCACAACACACATTTAATATAGTATTAAAAATGCCAGTACTTAAAGCTTTTCTCAGAGGAAAAGAAAAAATGACCCTTGCACTGGGACGTTCCAGAACTGCCAAGATTACATTTTTGCCTAAGGAACAAGTTTGAGGGACTTTTACTTATCTTACCTTACCACTCCCACAGGCTCATCCTTTCATGCAATAAGTACTCCAAAGACTTTTCTCTTCGGTGGACTGGCAGTCGCAGCTATGATGTCATTATTTAAATGCAGGTCCAACAGTACTGCTTTGTAAGTAAGGTCACTGAGGGCCCACCCACAACTACGATCATAGAAAACAAGAGGTGAGGGCTGGCTGCTGGGTGATAAGGTAGGTAAATGTCTTTGTTTCCTGGTAGTCTAGGTAAAAAATTACATTTAACACTTGCAGTGCAGGGGGAAGCCACACTGAAAGGGTGATTTTTTTAGTTCCCCAAAGTTCAGCTTTAAGCCAGTTCACACCAGGCGCAGTTTTGTGCAGTTCCGTGTGCTTTTTTTTTGCACTAAAAATGCATGCACAGTGATTTCCATGTATTTCAATGGCTCTAGTTCACACAATGCAGTCAGTTTCTGGTGCAGAAACTGACCGGAAACAGACTGTATGGTGTAAACTTGCAGTGCAAGGGGAAGCCACACTGAAAGGGTGATTTTTTTAGTTCCCCAAAGTTCAGCTTTAAGCCAGTTCACACCAGGCTCAGTTCTGTGCAGTTCCGTGTGCTTTTTTTCTGCACTAAAAATGCATGCACAGTGATTTTCATGTATTTCAATGGCTCTAGTTCACACAATGCAGTCAGTTTCTGGTGCAGAAACTGACCGGAAACTGACCGGAAACAGACTGCATGGTGTGAACTAGAGTCATTGGAATACATGGAAAACACTGTGCATGCATTTTGTGCAGAAAAAAAGCACATGGAACTGTACGGAACTGCATCTGGTGTGAACTGGCCCTAAAGTGGTTGTAAACCTGAGACATGAAATATGGGCAAAGCATAACTTTCTATATTGTGTGTTTGTCTCAATCCAGAGCACCAAGTGTCATTGCTGTCCACTGCCTTACTCCTCTGCTATAAGCATAAGTCACTTCTGACAAGTTTTCCTGACACCAAGAGCAAAATGGTGATGGGGAGGGAGCTCCAGCTGATTAACAGAGTCAGCTCTGTTCCTGTGGTCTGTGTAAAGGCGGGTATGTCCATTTCCTCCAATCAGCTTTCAGAGATCTCCTCACTGACGCAACTTCAGCTCTCCATCCCCTGCTTTTCAGAGCTGAGAGATCCTGTGTAAATTCTGCACTTTGAATGGCTGTAGAGGAAAGAGGGCTGTAGACAAACAGGTACAACTTATGTAGCAGGATGTGTTTCATCTCTGTGTAACACCTGAGACCAGTCACTTCCCTGGTTATACCTGTCCAGGAATCCAGCGCTGTCCTGGGGAGTGGGAATGTGGGAAGTGGGCTGTGATTCCCTGTGGCTTTCCACTATTCATGCAGGCGGGAGAAGGGAGGGGGACACTTCTGGTGGAATGGCCTAGGTGATCCCAGCAGAAGTGGGATCGGGTACTGCCCCCCCCCAAAAAAAAACGACTGCCAAAAATCTGCAGATTATTGCTGCTATCATTCACACTGGGCCAAATTGCCAATGTGAATGTAGCCTTAGTGAGATCTGAAGTTTGCCCTGAAGAACAGGAAGCTCAGAAGCACAGCAAACAAGTCTTATTTTAATGAATACATGTAAGGTGAATGTCCTTTATAACTACAGGGAACAATCCATGGTGCATTCTTCTGTGGGTAGTTCTGATGCCAGTAGCATTCACCATATTTATCAATAAATGTGCCCTCTACCCCTGTTTGGCAGAATTTTATGCCTGCAACAGTTTTCTTTTACTCAGAACATCTAAATCAAAGCAACACATGCCCTTGAGCTCATAGGGAGGTTTTCATAGCATTAAAATAGTTTTAAAGGAAGGTTAGTAAGGCTCATTAAAATGCCTCCACTCCACTTGCATCAGATGTGCTTTTGGCAGACCGTGAATCTGCAAATGTTCCATTTTGGAACAATCACATTCATGATTTTCATTTCATTGGTATATTCAAGTAAAAAGAATAAATGAAAATTAATTGAAATTATATAAATGATATGGTTTAAAGGAGACGTGTCTTTAGATGACTTAACCCATTCCTGACAAGAGGCTTCTAAGCTTTTATCAAAGGAAAAATTTAAGTAAAAATGCATTGTTTTTAGAAATATAATATATAATACTTAATTAAACAGTCTGTCTATCCATGTTTCCCTACATGAATAAGTGAAGTTTTACAGACTTTCAAAACAGATCAATTGTTCATTAGTTCTTAGAAAAGTTTTTTTAAGTAGTTAAAATGTAGTTTTGTTTTGTTCTTTTTTTCCCAAACCTTTTTAAATATCTTAAACTTAGAAAAGGTCTCTTTGGACTACAATATTGACCTTAACTGGGTAAATAAATTCATTTGAATTGATTTCTGAAGTAATTCTGTCACTTCATCCTTTGCTTGAACTGCTTTGAGTGATTAAGCATTCCCTTATAGTGGCATCCAAACTTTGCAACTGCAATTTTCTGGCTGCTGCGGGGATATGCTACTCTATACACTAGGATCAAATATAAACATTTATTTGTGACAGCCTAGGATCTAACATGCAAAAATATCATCCTATTTTATGATTGTGTGCATATTTGAAGATATTATTTTACTTGGTCCCTTTTGATCTATTAAATTTACCATAGAAATTTAATGTGTTTTTGTTGTCTTGACATAGTGTTGAGCATTGTCACTCTTGGACTAGAAGTTTTTTGTTTAGCAGAATGGCCAGGTGAATATGAAGATAAAAAAAAGGCTAAAATATCTAAGAACAGGTTTGCTGCATTATATTGCATGTTTGTTTATGGGTTTAGATGCACTTTACTAGTCTAATCTGGGAAGAATAAAAAAAAGTAAAAGAAGGAATGAAAAAAATTATGTTTCAGAGTACCTCCTGAGCCCATCATGTGACCAAGAGAGTAGGCATTTGTTCAAGTGGTATGTGCAAAACAGGAAGGTCAGAGTTTAGATCGTCTGCCCCCACTTCCAACAACCTCCAGCAGAAATCACAGGCCCAGTGCCTGGGCTGTTAGCAACGTGCGTGGTCTATAGCAGTATTTTTACCAAGGAAGGTAGGTATTTCAGTTTTCCTATAATGCCGTGTAGACACAAGCGGAATGTCCCACAGAAAAAGTCCAACGGAAGCCTTTCATTGTCTATTCCGATCGTGTGTATGCCTCATCGGCCTTTTTTTTTTCAAAAATTCTGACGGATTTAGAAATGGAACATGTTCTAAATATTTCCGACGGAACCAATTTCTATCGGGAAACCCGCTCGTCTGTATGCTGTTCCGACAGACCAAAAACTACGCATGCTCTGAAGCAAGTATGAGACGTTAGCTATTGGCTACTGGCTATTTATCTACCTTTTTCTAGTCCCGTCGTATGTATTGTACGTGACCTCGTTCTGGACGGTCGGACTTTGGTGTGACCGTGTGTATGCAAGACCACTTGAGCTGAATTCCGTCGGAATTCCGTCGGAGAAACCTTCAGAGTTTATTCCGACGGCAAAACCGGTCGTGTGTACGCGGCATTACTCTTCACTTAGCTATCCCAGAGTATTACCACAGATTTAACCTGTATTTTAACTTTTTCAGTCACATGCAAAAAAACTTCACTCTATATGTTTGTTATGTGTTCTCATACGTACACCATACCTAAAAAAAGTTTAAAAAATATTTCTTACCATATTTTTACTAATAGAAAACATTGTGTGTCACAGAAAACAATATACATAACAAGGATGATTTGTTAAAAAGTTGAAAATCGTCACTAAAAAAATGTGTAAATATCCATTTATCCAATCCAGTTAATTATTAATTTCCAAATATTCACACATCCAATTGACTGCATAGCCTATTTTCATTTAAAAGGTAACCAGCAATTTTTAAATATATGTTTAAAATTATGCTACGTTAATGGGAACAAGTAGCAAATAAAAAAGTAGGTGTGATCCTAATTTTGGCTGCAAAAGTGGAAATACACTTAACACTTAAGTATAGGTCTTTTTTAAAGTAAAACTCCAGGCAGAAAAAAAGGAAATGTGCCCCAGCATTACCACACCCAGTATTTACTGCACCATGCTACACGTGTTGCACTTTTTTTTACAGGCAGGAGATCCCAATTTATGGGCAGGAGAGCCCAATGTTGGGAGAATTTGCCGTCGTCAGGGCTGATGTTAGATTTGGAGATACATACATTGTGGACCTCGAGTGGTGTGTTGATCGCTGGGGAGACTTCTCTAGTGTGATTATTTGGATCTAGAAGCACCCCTAACTGACTGGTAAGCTGATGAAAGGGATCGCTCCTTGAGCTTTCTGGAGATTGCCAATGCGCGTGCTGGACCCTCTGTAATAGGGTGGTCCACCGTATTTAGTAGGAGGCTGTGTGTGCTGATGGTGAAGGTGGTGGTTTTTACTCAGGATCTCTGTTCCTGCTTGCCTTATCAAGGACTGTTTTTCCAAAGGGAAATTGACTTTATGTGCACTTTGGTTTGTAAAGGAAAGTGCTGCATTTTAATGTTTTTATATTCTTTTGTTTGTGATCAGCAAATGCGTTAGCAGCTTTCTACTCAAAGTAGTGAGTTTGAGTCACGAACGCGCAGTCAGGGGAGGCAGGTGAGACAGAGCCATGGACATAAAAAAATAAAATGATCGAGCTTTGAGGATCGTAGGTCGGCAACCTGGGGTCACAGAGACCCCAAATTTTAGGGGTAAGTAGCCAAAGTCCTATCCCACCACTGGTCAAAATTATGGTTTTGGAGATATGGGGCTTCGTGCGCAGCCTGTCTGAAGCTACATACAGCGTGGACAGTTTAAATACAAGCTGGCACACTCTGTTTGCAGCAGACTGAGAGGATGAGCTCACAGTGCCTCTCACTTCTTGTCAGAAGCACTGAGCTTAATGAACAGCTTGGAGCCTTGAAACCAATGGTAAAGTACCATTCATCCAAGCTGTCCAATAAAAATGCTGCAGTGGAGGCTCTGTTCTCACTGCAGTGTCTGTCATAGAAGGGGGAATGTGTCTAAAAGACACATGCTCCCTTCCAGCCCAGCCCTCTTAAGCTGGATACACATTATACAACTTTTGTTGTTTGATTTCCTTTAGATTTACCAAAACCATGTAGGGCAAGGGCCTGCCTGATTGCATACAAATTGAAACTCTTAACCTCCCTGGCGGTATGATTATTTCGGATTTTAGGTGCTGAAAGCGGTACAATTATTTTGCATGGAAATTTGGCGTTTTATATTGTAGGTCTGTAATTCTTAACAATAACACACTTATATCTGTCCAAACAAGAGTCTAGTAGATATCCCGGGTATGATAAAGTTTGAAACACAAAAACATAAATTATAATATAATAAATAAAAATAAATAATTAAAAAAAAAATTAATGATAAAATAAATTTCCCCACGATTCACTATCGCTCAATTCTGCAAGTGTTCTAATTTACTATCGCTGTTTTCTAGCTGGTCTAAAGTCACTTTTGATGTAAAGGGACACTTTTTGGTTGCTATGGACAATCTCCAGTTTCCAGGCAGAAAGAACAGTATATATAACATAAAACTGCATGCAGGGCATAGGACAAAGCACTGGGGACAAAAGGGATGTGAAATAATTTCATACAGTACTGTAATCTGTAAGATTACAGTGTACTGTATGTGTTATGATTTTACACTTTTTTGAATTTGCCGCCAGGCTCCGCCCCCGTGCGTCGTGCCGCTCGCAGGGAACGGAGCCTGGCACGGAGAGGCTTTGGAGGAGGACGGAGCCCGCAGACACAGCGGGGGACATCGCAGGATCCCGGGGACAAGGTAAGTAAAGCCACACCAGGATCCTGGGATGTAATCCCAAGTGTGGCTCGGGGTTACCGCTAACGGTCTTGAATTTTAACCCCGAGCCATACTCGGGAAAACCGCCAGGGAGGCTACGGTTTAACCTCATATTATATCGTTTTGGTAAATCTAAAGGAAAAAATCTAAAGAAAATTGTATAGTGTGTATCTAGCTTGAACTACAATGAAAAAACATGGGTTTATGGGTATAAGGTTTACCCAAAATCCCATGTTTTTCTCACACAGTTTAGAGGGAGAATCTTCTGCTGCTGGAAAGGTACCCTTTTAATCGAGCAAAACAATATATTATTATGCTATATGTTATAACATAATAATGTATTATTTATCTATTTACTGTGAAATTACTGGTTTGAAGTTATAACTTCAAACTTCAGTAAGTTGTCCGTTAAGCCACCTGCTTGAGTACAGATTTTCAAAATATAGTAAATTACCTTAAAAACAATATATAACAATTATTTGTATATTACTTACTTTTGGTAATTAAACCCTTGCCACCGGGCCAACTCTGACACTTCTCTCCTACATGTAAAAATCATCATTTGTTTGCTAGAAAATTACTCTGAACCCCCAAACATTATATATATATTTTTTTTTAGCAGACACCCTAAGGAATAAAATGAAAAAAAAAAAAAAATAGCCCGATTTTTTTGTATAATGTGAAAGATGATGTTACGCCAAGTAAATAGATACCTAACATGTCACGCTTTAAAATTGCGCACACTTGTGGAATGGTGCCAAGCTTCAGTACTTAAAAATCTCCATAGACAACGCTTTAAAATGTTTTACAGGTTACATGTTTAGAGTTACAGAGGAGGTCTAGTGCTAGAATCATTGCTCTCGCTCTAACATTCGTGGCGATACCTCACATGTGTAGTTTTAACGCCGTTTACAACAGTGCCTTGTAATGGATGTGAATAGGGTGTCACATAAAGTTGTCACATAAGGTACCAGGTAAAAATGTTAAAATGCCTATTTCAAATGTAATATTGTGTCATTGCTTAGCTTGTTAAATCTTAACTCTAAGAATTCAGATAACAACAGATAGCTGCTAGTTCCCTTTTCTCAGTCTGAAACTGAACCGCAAAGAATTATAAAAATACTGTGTCTCTTCCGAAAATTGCACCAAAAGCAGACATGGCATCAACATCCAATGTCTCGGGAGGAAGTTACCAAGATATTTAATAATAGCTATGATTAATTGCTAAATTTGCTGAAGCTGCTAAAAAACTCAGACAATGTCACAATAAAGTGTTTTGCAAGTGCTTTGTTTTTGTCTGACAAAAATGTATAAAACTGTGAAAGAGGAAATAAAGACTTCAGAAGTTTTTTATTCTGAACTGAGAGTCAGAGCTTGATTACTTCATGGCATGCATGCTTTTACATTTAATAAGGGGCAGATATAATAATATCAGACTTTTGTTCTGAATCCAAAACAGCCTCACCAGCCACAGACCTCACCGCACGTCCCTGGTCTGAGTGCAGGTATTTTTTATATACTTATCTATTTGTTCATGTTGATCATATCCCCCCTTAATGGCCTTTTCTCAAGACAGAAAAAAATAAGTTTCCTCATAGCTAAGCACCTCCATGCCTCTTATTAGTTTAGTTCTCCAGTTCCCCAAAATCTCTTTTATGAACTGGTGCCCAGGGCCGGTCCTGGCCGGGGTGCACGGGGTGCAGTGCACCCGGGCGCCACAGAGGTGGGGGCGCCGAAGCGCCAGAGTGCTTCCTTCCCTCCTCCTTCTCCTCTTCATGTCCGTAGGCGGCTCTTTCCGCCACTGTGTCTCTTGCTGAAGCCCATCCCCCCTCCCTCCTCCTGTCAGAGAAGGAGAGCGTAACCAGCCACAGATCATAGCGGCTGTGTCTCTGTGTGCAGAGAGACCGTTCCCGACGTGTTCCAGCTCTCCTCCTCCTGTGTAACTCCTGGCTGCTGCCCAAGCCTGACATGCTCAGTTCGCCGCCCGGGTGTTTTTTATTAGCTCAATGGAGGGGGGCTGCTTTGTCAGGGGTCTATACTAATGGAGGGGGGTTGCCCTGGGGGGTTTATTCTGAAGAAGGGGGGGTTTGTCCTGGGGGGTCTATTCTAATGAAGGGGGGGTTTGTCCTGGGGGGTCTATTCTAATGAAGGGGGGTTGTCCTGGGGGGGTCTATACTAATGAAGGGGGGGTTGTCCTGGGGGGGTCTATTCTAATGAAGGGGAGGTTTGTCCTGGGGGGTCTATACTAATGGAGGGGGGTGGTTTGTCTTGGGGGGTCTATTCTAATGAAGGGGGGTTGTCCTGGGGGGGTCTATACTAATGGAGGGGGGGTTGTCCTGGGGGTCTATACTAAAGAAGGGGGGTTGTCCTGGGGGAGTCTATTCTAATGAAGGTGGGGTTTGTCCTGGGGGGGTCTATTCTAATGAAGGGGGGGTTTGTCCTGGGGGGGTCTATTCTAATGAAGAGGGGGTTGTCCTGGGGGGTCTATACTAATGGAGGGAGGGTGGTTTGTCTTGGAGGTCTATTCTAATGACGGGGGGGTTGTCCTGGGGGGGTCTATACTAATGAAGGGGGGTTGTCCTGGGGGGTCTATACTAATGAAGAGGGGTTTGTCCTGGGGGGTCTATTCTAATGGAGAGGGGGTTGTCCTGGGGGGTCTATACTATTGGAGGGGGGAGGTTTGTCTTGGGGGGGTCTATTCTAATGAAGGGACGGTTGTCCTGGGGGGGGTCTATACTAATGAAGGGGGGGTTGTCCTGGGGGGGTCTATACTAATGGAGGGGGGTGGTTTGTCTTGGGGGGTCTGTACTAATGGAGGGGGTGGTTTGTTCTGGGGGGGTCTGTACTAATGGAGGGGGGTGGTTTGTTCTGGGGGGGTCTGTACTAATGGAGGGGGGTGGTTTGTCCGGCGGTGTCTGTACTAATGGAGGGGGGTTTGTTCTGGGGGGTCTGAACTAATGGAGGGGGGGTGGTTTGTCCAGGGCGGTCTGTACTAATGGAGGGGGTGGTTTGTCCTGGGGGGTCTGTACTAATGGAGGGGGGTGCTTTGTCTTGGGGGTCTGTACTAATGGAGGGGAGTTGTTTGTCCAGGGGGGTCTGTACTAATGGAGGGGGGTGGTTTGTTCTGGGGGTCTGTACTAATGGAGAGGGGGTGGTTTGTTCTGGGGGGTCTGTATTCATGGGGGGGTGGGTTGTCCTGAGGGGGGTCTGTACTAATGGAGGGGTGATTGGTTTGTCCTGAGGGGGGTCTATACTGATAGAGGGGGGTGTTTTGTCCTGGGGGGGTCTATACTGATGGGGGGTCTATACTGAGGGAGGGGTTTATACTTAGTGGGGGGTCTGCACTGACGGAGGGGGGTCTTTACCTAGTGGCGGGGGATCTGTACTGAGGGGCGACTATAGTTGGTGGAGGGGGGGTGATACCATGTTTTACCGCACCGGGTGACACCCTTCTCCCTCTTCTCTTTGCGCGCGCTGCTGTACTAGTGAGCGGCACACTATGTTTCTTCCCCCGCCTTCATATTGGCCAGGGAAGAAAAAAAAAAAAAAGGAGCAAAGAGGAGAATTGTGGGACATGTAGTCCCGAGGACTGGCAGCCCCACTGTAACACGGAAACTGCAGCCCACACAGCATGCTCAGCTGAATGGGAGAGAGAGAGAGAGCCAGGAGCCCGGGAAAGCTTTCAGGAAAGTACACCCAGGACTCCAGAGGGAGAGGACAATGCTGAGGGAACACCATCAGAGAGAGAACCCCGCTGACCTGCGCCACCAGAGGGAAAGCCAAACAGCCAGGCGCCATCCCTGGTGGGGAAAGGAATGGAGTCATTGCCAGAATACAGATCTGGGTGCTACTCAGCGGACTCGCCACAGGCAATTCAGAGTGAGCAGACTCCTGATCAGAGGAACCGTTGTTGCTGTATCGCTGGGTCAGGTGAGAGGGCCGATCGGCCATTAACTTCTAACGTCCACAGGAACTGCAGTCTCTGACCATCTCTTGTATTATGTCTGCAGTCTCTGATCATCTCCTGTATCATGTCTTTAGTCTCTGACCATCTCCTGTATTATATCTCCAGTCTCTGACCATCTCTTGTATCATGTCTGCAGTCTCTGACTGTCTCCTGTACTATGTCTGCAGTCTCTGACCATCTCCTGTTGTATGTCTGCAGTCTCTGATCATCTCCTGTAATATGTCCGCATTCTCTGACCATCTCTTGTAACATGTCTGCAGTCTCTGACCATCTCCTGTAGTATGTCTGCAGTCTCTGACCATCTCCTGTAATATGTCCGCATTCTCTGACCATCTCTTGTAACATGTCTGCAGTCTCTGACCATCTCTTGTAACATGTCTGCAGTCTCTGACCATCTTCTGTATTATGTCTGCAGTCTCTGACCATCTCCTGTACTATGATTGCAGTCTCTGACCATCTCTTGTATTATGTCTGGGGGCTCTTTCTAACAGACTCTCTAACAGACAGCCCTCTGTGTGTGCATCAGAGAGACTCCCCTCCAGGTCTCATTAGTGTACACTCTTCCTGTATTTTCTTTATTGTTAAAAGATCATGGGAAGATCCTAGGGTAATGAAGACTTCTTAGGGGAGCATCTCTGTGTTTGAGTCATTGCCATAGTAACATTTGTAAAGGGGAGGAGTTGGTAAGATGACCACACCCACGTGGGGGCGCCAGAAATATTTCTGCACCCAGGCGTCTGTGACCCTAGGATCGGCCCTGCTGGTGCCCAAAACAAAACTGCATATTCCAGATTGGAAGCCTCCAATTGTTTTTTTCTTTATCTTACATAAATATGTAACAAGTTGTGATTCTTTAATTCCTGGGCTGCAAACTATTTTCAGGGCAGAGACATCGGTGGCAATGAGACTGCAAAGGATTAACTTTGCTGCTTTAAACTAGCATCCAGTTGGAGAAAGTCAACTTCAACTGAAGGTTTCTCTCATAGGTTTTTTGCTTTGTGACCAATTATCTAGGACTCAACTGCAAGCAATAATTTTTGGGTTTTTTTTGAAGAAAAATATTTAAAGTATACATTCATCAAAAACTGTAAGCTTAATCTAAACTAAAACCATAAAACGAAAGATGTTTATATTTACTGTACCTAATTTAAGAGCGCTCCAGTCAAGTCATGTGATTGGGTACAAGCGCCGGCTTCAGTGTAGAGGAAGGACAGCGGAACGTATTCCCCATTGTAAGTCTATGGATGAAGTCACCACCTCTGCAGTCATTTTTGCTGCTCCCTCCTCTCCCTTGAAGTCGGCCGCTGGGGAGATTATGTGACCGGCCCAGAGTAACTTTAGACTAGGTAGAGTAAGTATACAATTTTTTTATTTTAGAGGGTAGTTAGTATAGGGCTTTAGAATAAGAGTGGGAGTAGGTTTAAGATTAGTGAGATGCTCACCTCTACTTTAACTACTTGTTGACCATTGCCTTATAACTGAAATTAAAGAGTGGCAACTCAGTCATCTGTCAACAATGCATAAGTCTCATTTTACTAAAGTGATTAAAAATTAAATTCATGACCATGTCCTAAAACAGACAAATACTGTACATTGTTCTTGAAATTAACTGATGTCAGTAAAACATAAAAAAAGACAAATAAAGGCCAAGCAAAGGTAAAACGTTTCAACATTTTTATAGTTCAAACTCCAAGGTACACCTGGCCACCGTGTAAGGAACTCTTTAGAGATATGTCACAGGTAAATTCACAAGTGGGAATTCAAATGAAATCATATTCTTTAGTATTCAATAGTTCCATTAAAAAAAACAGTTTTCATAAGAACTAATCTAAATTACATAGACCTTCTGAAGATAAAAAAAAAAAACATTTTTCTCTCTTTTCTTCAATACTTTCAGTTGAAGATTTTGTAAATGTCATGATACCAAGCATGCTGTATTTAATGAAAGGTTTCAAGAGCTGATTTCCCTTCAGGATACTTACTATATCTTTCCTCTCATGCCCTGCACATACCAGTCACAAGTGGGAATTGTGCTATACATAAAGAAAATCTGATAATCGTCTGCAAGGAATCGCGGCTCACAACCTGGTCCTGCAGGGCCAGCAAGATTATTAGATTTGTGTCACATGGGTTTTTTTTATTTTTATTTTTAATATGCCATTTTCCCCAACTTCCTTATAAAAGGTTTTCAATACCACGGTATTACATATATTTTCTCACAGTTTTATCCTAGTTGGTACTGCAGTGTTTAACAGTTTCTCAAATGTAACACGTAAACATAGTGTCTATAACAGTAAATCATTTGTAATTTTAATATTTGTAATTATAAGAGTCACATTTGCACCTTTCTCTCTCTTTCTCTACAGTGCCCCATTTATCCCCCCTAAACATTACTGCAGCTATGGGCACTACATACGTTATTCTTGTAAGGTCTATTGCGTCCATCACAAGCCATTCAGGTTTTCTAGTTTTCTCTTACACCATTATAAACACTTAATAGCAAGTTCTTTTGGTTATTAAACTGAGCCTAAAATTGTATTGGTGGTGACTGGAGACATTAGATTACAGTATTACCTGGGACAGAAACTAGGGTTCATATTATAGACCTTTATAAAATAAGATATCAGTAAGTCTCTGAAGCAGCATATAATGAAGAGACAATATACGGTACTTAAAATACTAAACACCTCTGGGCATTCCCTTTAAATTAGAAGTTAAACAACCTGGGCAGTTCACATCAGGTCTCCTGCTGAGGCTGCTGGTGGGAATAAGTGCACAAATAGAAGAGAGTCTTCTAATTGATTTGGTAAAAGTTATCCATTAGAGCCAAAGCCCCGCTTTATGGACTACTAAGGACCAAGACACAAATACTTGTTCAAAGTCCATATGCTTCCTAAGAAGAAATTAGATTAAAGCTGTTTGCATGAAAAAAATTTTTATGCATGCCAAAAAAATTTAAATAATGAGACATTGGTGTTCTTCTTTGGTGAAAGTGGACAATCCTTTTATATATATATATATATATATATATATATATATATATATATATATATATTTTGCAGCCCTTAAAGTGAAACTCTTCCAGTATACATTGATCAATAAATTCTCCACCACAGTGCAATGAACAAAGTAAAATATTCCAAGTGCATAACTGATCCATCCAACATTCTGTGGAATACAGCAGCATAACTGAAACTCTCGTAAGTGGCAAATCAATTACCCCACCACATATGGATCAAAGGTAATATCCCCATATATAAGGGAAATGGGGGCATGTGGAAGTGGTAGTGAGAGCAAGGGAAGAGGATGCGAGTCAGGTGCATTGGTGAGAATGAGGGTTTGGGGGAGATTTACTAAAACTGGTGCACACAGCTTCTAACACAAGCCTGTGCAATTAAGCTTTGCCAATAAAACCTAGAAGCTGATTGGTTACTATGCAGAGCTGCACCATATTATATGTGCACCCGTTTTAGTAAATCTTCCCCTTAGTGAGCAGGTGTGGTGTGGAGGGAGGAGGACAGGCCTCACATCAGCTTTGGTGGTAAGAATGTATGTGTGTGTGTGTGTGTGTGTATGTGGGGGGGGGGGGGGGGGGGGGTGACATCAAGGAGTTTATTTACTAAAATGCTAGAGAGTGCAAAATTTGTCGAACTTCTGCAGAGAAACCAATTAGCTTACTGGTTTTATTGCCAAAGCTTAATTGAACAAGATGAGGTAAGAAGCTGACTGGTTTCTCTGCAGAGCTGTGACTAATTTTGCACTCTCTAGCTTTAGTAAATAAACCCCTAAGTAACAATGCTTCTTATCTCCTCTAATCTGCAGCTGCCAGCAATCAGTTCTCAGCACTGGAAGTCTAGCATACCTGATAACTTATTTGAGGCTTCCATGTGTCACATGATCTAGTGAAAAGAGTTGTAAATAGGTTTTTAGTGATTGGAGACTATACGGTGAATGAGGTGGTGGGAGTGTTAGATTAGCATAGCGAGGGAGGGGGTAATGGGTTATCCTTTACGTTAAAGTTTATTATTAGGCAGTTATATATGTGTGTTTTTTAATATACTGTATGACAATTCTTTTAACAATAGAAGTTTCCAAATTATTAAGCTCTGAACTGCCTGTACTTACTGCCTGGCATTTTTGGAACCCCCATCCTAAGCCCTTAAAGTCATCAAGAATAAACCACCAATTCATGGCAAAGAAGAAAAAAAAACAGACCTGGACCTTTTTTTTAATACATCACACAACAAAGCAAGTAACGCTGACACTTACTGTACTTGTGCATTGGGGTGTCATTCTTTATATACTGCATAGAGGGCCTTGTGTTAGCATTATGTAAAATAGACATTACTGCAAAAAATAGGCTTAAAGGAGGCCCAAAGGCTAACTATACTTTCAGATAATGTAATTCAATGACCTTCCTCTCCATGTTAAATAAACTCCTTTGCACTTACATTAGGGCAGCTGGTGATGCGGTTTAGGGGCCTGCATCATATTGGGTGGCCAAAGATGCTTCATTCCAGGCTTATGAGGAAATGTTTTTTTGTATTTGGGCCTATGAAGTACCCCTGGCACTCTGCAACCTACATCTCCCTGTCACCCAGCACCCCTACCACTGAACCTACCTGTACCCCTGATTCTGAACTTTCCTGCCTCCCAGCACCCATGACACTGAACCCTGCAGCACCCCTGACCCTAAACCTCCCTGCCTTTCAGCACGCCTGACACTAAACTCCAGTGTCCCAGAAACTGCATTTTTGGCAGAGTTAGTTAGAGTTAGTTGCAATATGTTATACAGGGGTTGATTTACTAAAACTAGAGAGTTCAAAATCTGGTGCAGCTGTGTATGGTAGCCAATCAGCTTCTAACTACAGCTTGTTTAATTAGGCATTGGAAAAAAAAAACCTGGACGCTCGTTGGTTTCTATGCAGAGCTACACCTGATTCTGCACTCTCCAGTTTTAGTGAATCAACCCCATTGTGCTATATTACTGTGAATTGAAACGCGGTGAGCTACATATTTTGTGTTTCCTCTACTCCCTTTGTTCTCAGCTGCTAGGATTTAAAAAAAATAAAAATGAATTGGGGTTTAGTGAATCAGGGTTTTTTTTTTGGTTGGTGGGTATTTATTTTCTTTTTAATTTTTTCTTTTTAATTTTTTTTGCCAATGCAAAGTGTCACTGTATACTTGTGTAAAGTACCACATATTTATTCTCCCTGTTGCTGCAATTACATTTAAGCGATCCCTTTCATTAAAAATGTCGAGAAGGGCTCCCATTAGAAGGTACCTGCAAAGTTCCAATGCCAACATCATTTGGCATTTGGCAGAACCAGCTGCTTGACACCAGTCATTTTTAATATCTGTCTGTAAGGGTAGCATTCTGATCCCCACAGTAAGTGGGAGAGAGGGTTTTTCCTATTGGCCCCCAATGTAAGGTGCAATTTCCCCACTGAACCCCAATGACCTGGTGTTATCAGGGGTTCCCTGAGACCTTTAAATGATTTTAAGGGTTCCTCTTGGTAACTAAAGCAAAGGGGAACCAAGCTGGTACCTAAACTGGTATAATCACTGCTGTTCTACTGCAGAACCACTACTACAGCTCATAAGAACAATTACCTGAGGTTTTGTATCTAATATATCAAAAATGCAGGCTCCACAGCGAACAGAATTCAGCACTGACATTAAAGAAAAAAAAACATGATACCTTGCCTTTAACCACTTGACCTTGCATTTTTTGCTATTGAGCACTGTGCTCTTAATTGGCAACACTGTACACAAATTAAATTTGGATCATTTTGTTTTCACACAAATAGAGCATTCCTTTGGTGGTATTTAATTACCACAGTTTTTTTTCCTCTTATTTTTATTATAATATAAACAAAAAAAGACCAAAAATGTAGGCCAAAATGTATTCTGATACATGTCTTTGGTAAAAAAAAAAAAAATCCCAAAAAGTGTATATTAATTGCTTTGTGTGGAAATGATAGTATCTACAAACTATGGTATATATACGGTAGTAGAATTTATGCAGATAGACACTATAGACATTATACTGTAAGGGCGGTGAATCAGCAACTTATAGTGTGACTATGATAGTGTGGCTGGTAACAGTGACACTAATACAGTGATAATACAGTGATAATACTGTACACTGACACTGTACTAATGACCCAGGCTGGGAGGGGGATAACATCTGGGGGCAATCAAGGGGTTAACTGTGTGCCTAACAATGTGTAATGTGTGTAATGTGTGCTGTTTTGACTGATTAGTCTGGCTGTTTTTTCTCACTGCTTTTTAGGGAGAAGAAATAGCCTGATCATTGTTCCTATAGACACATTGGGGTTGATTTACTAAAGGCAAATCCACTCTGCACTACTTGAAAGTGCACTTGGAAGTGCAGTCGCTGTAAACCTGAGGGGAAGATCTGAAATGAGGGGAATCTCTGCTGATTTTATCATCCAATCATGTACAAGCAAAAATGCTATTTTTTATTTTCCTTGCATGTCCCCCTCAGATCTACAGAGACTGCACTTCCACGTGCACTTCCAAGTGTACTTGCAGTGCACTTGTAGTGCAGAGTGGATTTATCTTTAGTAAATAACCTCCAAAGCTCGGTGTGTTTGTAAACACAGGACTCTGTGTGCGATTTGACACAGCCTATCAGCAGGTTTCAGACAAAATCATTGGCTAAAATCTGCTGCCAAACTTGTGCTGTGTCCAATTACAGCACAGGTCGTCAAGGAGCATACACATGCATGCCCCAAACCCAGAAGTAGGCCGGTGACATACAAGTACATGACCGTGCCTGTACCTGCCGCCCTTACATGCCTGGCGAAGGGGTCCTGCGTGACCCCGAAACATTGCACTCTCTTGCTTGTGATGTGATCATGCTGAAATAAAAAAAAAAACCTTTGGACTGAAGATCTGTGGTGTGCTAGCAAATATATTCATTGTTCCTGCCACCCACTCTCAGTATATTTACTGTGAGCGGTCGTGGTTAAGCACAGTCGAAATACGTAAACTGAAGATAGCAAAACCTATAATGTGTACTTTTAAAAAGTGCTTATGCAAATGGTATACATCCATTCTTATTTATAAACTACCATAGCAAAGTAAAAGACAATAAAGGCAATTAAAATACACTACAAATTGTAGCCTAACATCTAAGTTTAAACAGAATGGAGCACCATCAGTCACTGACTGTGTTATAATGATTCTAATTATATTCACTAGAATGAAGCCTGTTGCATGCCCAAAATGCTGTCCATTGACTACTAATTAAAGTCTATTATAACTGTGTAAACAGGAAGATAATTTAGTGGGATTTTGTGGGTGCCAGGCAAATAGAATTAAACATACACCAAAGTAAAAAAATATTTATCACATTTTATTGAACATAGAAGAAGTTTAAAAATTGTGCTGGCTATACATAAATAATCTAGCTATCACTTCCTCACTTCCCAGCTATTGTTTCTCCTCACACTGGTTTCTGTTTACTTATCCCAGGTGATATCTACACACAAAAGCATCATTACACCACCCCCTTAACATCTCCACCCCCGTTCCCTTCCCACGTGTCCTACCCCCCCTTCTTTTCTGCACCTCACCTCTACCTTTCCCTTCCCTTCCTCCCCGCCCTTTCCTTCCCCCTTCCCTCCTTACCATTCCTCCCTTCCCTTTCCCTTCCCTCTCCAACACCCCACTTTTTCCTGTGCAGCACAGTGTCAGTTTTCCTATTTCGGCTCTACATTTACCGCAGGTAACTATTCAATGGCTGGCAGTTGAATTTTTGGCCTTGGACTAGGGTTGCCACCTTTTCTGCAAGTTAAACCCGAACATTTTTGTAGCGCACAGCAATTTTTTTATAGTATAAACTATACATATATTTTGCTATTAAATAACATTTCTAATCATATGAAGTTAATAATAGTCCCCCTTTTTACATCTGAATTCGCAGAGTTCCCTTTCACTGTAAGGGGGGACTCTGCAGACTCTGATGTAAGGGAGAACTCTGGGGCCTCTAACATAAGGGATGCTCTGGGAACCCTGATTTAAGGGGGAACACTGAGCACTCTGATGTACGGAGAAGACTCTGATGTAAGGGGAAACACTGTGGCCTCCGGTGTAAAGGGGAACTCTGAGAACTCTGAATTACCTTAGTATACTCACTCAGATGCAGGAGAGAGAAGGGGGGGGAGACTTCAGTCACAGATAGTGATGGATGGTGAGCTCACACCCTTTGGCAGTCAACACCTCTCATCCAGATGTAACTGAGGCTACTGGACTTCAAATTTCCAGCCCCAACTTTTCTTTTCTGAGGTACAGCTTCAGGGATTGGAGTGTGGGCAAACACAGAGGGGTAGGGGTGGGAGGAAGAGGTGCAGATTGAGCCCTCTCTCCTCTCTCCCTTCTGTGTTTGGGGGGTTTGTTAGCTGGCTTTGGGCAGTGTGAAAGAGTGTAACAAACACTCTAAGCTTAGGCAACTGCAGCCAGCAACCCTGCTGGGGAACCATAGTCCAGTCTAAATAATGTGTCCGGGTTTTAGGAAGTCTGAAACCCGGACACATGATTCCAAACCCGAACTGTCCAGGTGAATCCCAAACCTACCTTGGACGATCGCTGACATCCTTTCCCTAGTATACATTTTTTGTTGTATTTTGTTTTTTATGGTCCCTAATTGTACTCTGTTTCATGCAGTTACATATCTACTTTGGTCTCTCAACAAACAATCCCTGAGGAAGCCCCAGCGGGCGAAACATGTCGGGATATTAGTGCTGAGTGACCCTCTTTACCATCTAATTTGATGTGTACTGCGGTTTGTGTTATTTATGTATAGCCAGCACAATTTTTAAACCTCTTCTATGTTCAATAAAATGTGACAAATATTTTTTTACTTTGGTGTATGTTTAATTCTATTTGCCTGGCACCCATAAAATCCCACTAAATTATCTTCCTGTTTACACACATTATTCAGGGATGGTGGTGCCTCTTTGCTGAAACTGTCACCTATCCATACCAATCCATATCTATTATAACTGTATTCTCTATCTTAAAGTTAACAATAAGTTTGTTTTTTTTTTTTTTAATACATACAAGTTGCCCTTCATTTCTACTAGCAATATCACACAATAATAGGTGGCATTTCTTGCCTGCCAACAGTAGCTATGTTCCAGAACTGTCTCAGTGTGTTTTCTAACAGAATCCAAACAGACTTTAATCATATTCTCAGGAAAGAAGCAGGCTCATTCCTCCCTACTGACATTATATAAATAAATGGTATCTTATTTACATGTGTAGATAACACGTTGTATTTCGCCTGCCTTGTTATTTGTGCGGCACTCATAGACACAACCATATGGCACTGAAAGCAATAACTGTATAATCTATAAAGACCAATCTAATTTTTATCTCTAAAAAAGAAAACACTACAAACACCAGCACAAGGGAAATCTTATATGGACAACATAAGAGAAGTGGCGAGTAATAATACAGAAAAAAAAAAGGGGGGGGGGGAGACAAAAGCTACTTTCATTACTGCAATGTTATGTGCCTGAGTGTCTCTTTTTAATGAACCCGTCTCAATAAGACTCAGGGTGCAAAGAGGCTATTTAGAGAGTCTATAGTGTGTCCATAGTGAGCCCTCTAAATATCTTCCCACCATTAGACATGCTGCATTGACCATTTCCGTCCTGATTGCTACTCGCTACAGCGTCGGGGGACAGCGTCCAGAAAGACGGATGGATCAGGCAGGGCAGCTCATGAAATGTTTACACTGTACACATAAGTCTCATACTGCACAAAGACAATGCAGCCCTGTGCCAGATCACACGCAGCAAAAGGTTGGCTGTGACACTGTCATCTCAAGTCTTATGACTTTCCAAAAATCAATGAAGGGATTTAGGTTTCAACTTTTTTCCAGTTCAGTCTGTACGCTATTCTTTGACAAAAGCCTTTTTCTCTCCAAGCACGTATGTTGTGTGCGCTGCTTGCTCGAGGTAAAAAGGATGTTTCAGGCAAATGATCTCCATGACAAGGCTTTTCTTGGTCATCTGAGCGCTCCTAATTAGAAGCGTGGAAGCAGCAGTGACAATAAAATGGATTAGAAGCTCTTTAGGCAATAAACAGTTTCATATAAATGTCAAAACTTATGGTAGTTCTGTTTTTGGACCCAGAATGAAAAGAAGGGCGCAAGCATATGGGCACGACAACATGGGCATGCGGTTGTCCTCCCTTTCATAAATATATATATATATTCATTCACATAATTTATTTTTATTTTATTTATTTCAGGTACTTTTACGTCAATTTACGCAGCGCTTTACATATACATTGTACATTCAAATCAGTCTCTACCCTCAAGGAGCTTACAATCTAAGGTCCCTTACTCACATTCATATACTAGGGACAATTTAGACAGGATCCAATTAACTTACCAGCATGTCTTTGGAGTGTGGGAGGAAACCGGAGTACCCGGAGGAAACCCACGCAGGCACAGGGAGAACATGCAAACTCCAGGCAGGTAGTGTCGTGGTTGGGATTCAAACCAGCGACCCTTCTTACTGCTTGGCGAAAGTGCTACCCACTACACCACTGAATTTATAGGGTAATACCACTTTAAATATGCAAACATTGTCATTCACCTTTCCACATTACCCAGGAAAAATTCACCGGTATGCGATGATTAATAGGTACCGCCCCAGCGACACCAGGAATGAGAGCTGTGCTTGATACAGTTTAAGTCATACAAGAAGCTCCTCACTGCACAATGGCTCAGTACCCTCTAGTTAGGGTCACATTCGTTTCACCCTATTTCTTTTTCTTAAAGGGGCGTGTATGACCCAGAAAACTACCTTTAGGTTATATTTTGAGGTTCTCGCCACAGTAAAGTTTGAAAAGTAAAATATATTAGAAGTAAAGGCTTTAACCTACAGTTGATAATTTTTTCCATATGGCTGTTAAAGAACTTTGTTGTTTTTCTCACTTATTTTCTATGCATATTTGAAGTGTTGGACTTAATGTCTATTTCTAGATGTCTTTAAGTACCGTATGTAATAACATGCCTTATTGTATATGCCGCATACCCTAAATAAAGATTAAAAAAAAAAAATATGCTCTGAGGTAACCGCCAGTGGGTCTGTCACAGCTGAAGGAGCTCCCCAACCCCACCTCCCTTGTCGCAAGGCATGTTTATGTGGTTCGTCACCCTTTTATGGAAAGGGGGGGCTGGTATTTATGATTTATGAGATTTGTGCTTGAGTCATTTTAAGGCTGAGCAAAGTTATATTTTACAGATTAATAAAGTTCAAGGAAATTTATTAATAAATAATATATTTATATGAAGTTGTTATTCATTGAAAAAATTATTTAAAACCAATAAATGTGCCACTGCCATAATTTCCAATGGGGTCTGTGGTATTTATTTGAAAAAATTTAAGCTAGATTATAAACAAAGGGAGAAAGTGCAATCTGCATTCCCATGATCAAATATTTACTTTGCCAGATATTGTAGCATTAATTGAGTAGTCATAGACCTCAATTCGATCCCAGTTCTGTATATGAATGGTATTTACTATCTGGACTGTCGCAATTAATAATGTGGATATTTTATTCAATATTCCTACTGAGAAACATTTTACTATTGGCTATCAATAAGTGCCCAATTAGTTGGTAAAATATTTATCTTTTTTTTTTTTTTTTTTTACAAGCAGCTTTTTTAGTATATGAAAATGGAACAGGTTATAAAAAAAAGTCTACATCTAAGGTAAAATTATATTGTTCTGATCTTGGGTGGTCCTGTGTTTGTAAACACAGAACCCTGTGTGTGATTGGACACAGCCGGACAGTAGGATTCAGCCAAAATCATTGGCTGAAATTTGTTGCCAAACTCGTGCTGTGTCCAATCACAGCACGGGTTGCATGCTCGCCCCAAACCCAAAAGAAGGCTGGTAACGTACATTTATGGGACCATGCCTGTATCTACCACTCGCTCGCAGAATATTTACTGTGAGCAATCAGGTGGTTACGCACAGTGAAATTGCGTAAACAAAAAAAAGGGAAAACCTATAATGTATACTTTTAAGAAGTGTTTATGCAAATGTGACCTAGATGATGGCAATATATTTATTATTAGAGGTACTAAAGATATTCTGTGCCAGTGCAAGTAGCTACTGTCACATTGTACCACTAATTAATCTATAGGATTGATTTACTATGGCTCCATTTAGATATGTAGTTGAGGAGAGGGGGGGGTAATAAAAATATGCAGTTGAGCTGCCCTTTTGCCACCTGCAAAACCAGCCCGTTAAGCTGTAATAGGCAGCAGACAGAGGTACTTACATGCTGCAGTTGCAATGCTTCACTTTGCACCTGGGGGGGGGGCAAAGTCTACCCAAAATGTATATTGTCATCTGCCAAGCATGAGATATTCAGGCAAGCAGGAAAGCGCCACAAATGCCCCACAACTGTGTGCAATGCATGTGTTTGTGACCCATTTATCAGAAAAAATGGGGTTAAAACAGGCAGTAAGGAAGCATCACACCGTGTCTTCACCATCTGTCAGTAACCTCTGAAGCATGATCCAAACGCGGATCATGCTTCAAAGTTAAGGTAGATTTAGATGCATATCTAAATCTACTCTAAAGGCAAAACTGATCACTTTGCAAGGGAAGTTGCACAATGCAAGGGAATTTTCCCCAGAACTTGCCTTTCATAAATCAACCCCTAAAAATCAATACCACATATCATTAAAGTGGCTGTAACCCTCAGTCATGAAATCTGAACAAAGCACATATGTCTGTAGTATTTACATGTCTCTCTCCAAAGCTCTATGTGTAGTTTCCCTCTGGTGCTCCGTTCCTCTGTTATCAGCATGAGTCACTTCTGAGAAGTTTTAAAGATACATGAGATAAATTTGTGATGGGGAGGAGAGCTCAGCACACAGCTTATCTATTCACAATACAGCTCTGTATCCTTTCTTTGTCCCTGTGCCGCGTGTGAAGGGGTAGGGGTGTATCTTTTCCTCCAATCAGCTCTAACACACTGTAACTGCATCTTTCTGCCCCATCCTCTGTGATACAGACAGATAGAGAAGGATTTTATCACTGCACTTTTGAAGGGATGTAGAGGAGAGAATACTGCAAATAAACAAGTAAAACGTATGTAGGGTTTGTTTAGTCTTTGTATATCATCTGAGGCCAGTCACTTCACTGGGTACATGAGAGGGTTTACAACCAATTTAAATGTACAGTATGTGCCATCATCCAGGCTGCTCAAACCCAGGGCACATTGAAATGCAGATTTTCACAATTCTTATCAGTGTCAAGCACCGTACATCCCTTCCTGTCACTCAGATGTTAAGGCATGGACAGGCACCAAAAAGTTTCTACTTTTGATTTCTTAGGCAAGTTAAGTGCTTATAGGATACTGCAGTAGATACAAGGAGAGCACAGGGCATAACTGTGTCCTGCCAAGCTATATGAAGAAGGCATGTGTTGAGAAAAAAATGAGAATGCAGTTGCAGAGCTCTCCTCCTACAAATGCTGGTTGCTTTAATATCAACATTAGTATGTGTATGCAGATTAGGGCTTCTGCCTTAGCTGATTGCATACTTCTTCTGGGTGATTTATAACAGGTAATCGGTTCAACAGCTAGGGAACCAGCATTTTCAGCTAAAAATCATCAATTGGCAACCTCAATGTTTGTTTCTCAGCAGAGGTTTCCACCTAAGGAGATCTGTCACAAAGAAAAGAGTGTGCACACACACAGCAACCTGTCAAGTTTACCAATGTCTGGATTAAAAGAGAAGTATGGGGATCCATTTTTTTAAATCACACTTACCTAGCTGGATGCAGCATCGATCTGATGCTGCATCTGTCCCCCGCCGGCTCTAACACTGAGAACCGAGCGATCAAACACTGTCAATCGCTCGGTTCTCACAGTTTCCTGAGCAATGAGCTTGTGATTGTCAGTCAGCAGCTCTCTGCTCTGCCCCGCCCCCCCCCGCTGCACTAACTGGAGTGCTGGGCTGTGGAGGGGGCAAGAGCGGCCAGCTCAGACTCTCAGTGGCTCGCTGAGAGGCTGAGCTGGGTGCCAGTCCAGGCATGTGGGCAGATCCCGACTTTATTGTGGCAATCTTGCCCGAGCCTGGGCCAGCTATGTGACATCAACAGATAGCGGACAGCCCGCTATCTGCTGAAAACGGGTCACAGCTGTGCAAATTAGTGATCCACAGGAGAAGTACAGCCTAACAAGCTTTGGCTGTACTTCTTCTTTAATGTGGAAAATGGAACACGTATTCTAATCTTCGCCAACCATTTTTTTTAAACTAAAATGTCTAGGTACAAAGCAATGATGAATGCCCTGGAGTCATAGGCAACAATAAAAGCATGACAGAGGTTTGTAACCCCCCCCCCCCCCACTCTATTAAATAAAAAATAGAAAGAGAAAAAGTTTGGGCTTTAATGACTAAAAGCAGTACCCCTGTTATCTGCTCCTCAGCACTGTAGTCTTACTTTGCTTGTGCCTTAAAGCGGGGGTCCACCTATCTATCGTTTTTTTTTTTTTTTTGAGTTCATTCACAAACTTTTCTTCTCAGCATTACATACTCACATATTGTGTGTAATATGTCCGCCTGTGTCAGATTTTGTCGGAAAGAATAACTTATATTATTCACTGCAGGCGGTTTCCATCTTCATTGTGGGCATTTGAAGCCCACAAGCATTTATTTCCTGGATGTGGTGAATGCTGTGCTCCCAGCATTCACCGCTCGTTCTCGCACATGCTCAGTGGCATCCTGGGAAGCCTGAGACTAGCTCCCAGGAGTCTGGGAAAGGCTAGAAACACGCCTACTCCCATGGGAGGAGAACCAGGAAGTGCAAAGAAGAATAGAAAAATAAAAGGTAATTACAGCGATTTCAATTTTTTTAAACGGCATGCCAGCATCTAGGCAAGGAAGAGAATACATACAGATATTGTTCAAAATTTGGGTGGAACTCCACTTTAAACTATAACTTTGGTTTTGCTACAAATTGTTATAATTGATAAAACAGTCATTATTTAATTATTAAAACTTGTCTAGCAACTTCATTCTACAGTGATTCCCTGTTACTGCTAACTAACTAACTAACTTAAATTTTTCTGCTATACAATTTAGTAGCGGACAGCAGTTTGCAGTTAGGATTTCCCAGATTTCCTCCCCCATCAGTAGACTTTTTTGCTCTTTCACAGAACTTTGCACAGAGACTGCCATGCAACCTGTTGTATGCAATATGGTATATAAAGCATGTGAACTGAACTGAATTCTAGTACAGTTCCATTTTCTAATGTTAGCCATGTCTGGACTGCTGAACTCATGAGAAAGACTTTGACATACATGCATTCAATTCTAAGGTAAGGGAATGTTCAGTTTGCAAATAGGTCATTTACTACTGCTTTAATCCATCAACTCCAGTATTTGTAGTTTACCTGAGGTTTTTTTTCCTAAATAAAGCTAGGTATAATCATGTGTGACATAATAATGTAAAGATGGTGAGGGTTTCTGAAATGTTATTTCACTTTTAAGCCTCTTTCACACAATAGGTTTAATTTACTAAAGGCAAATAGGGGTTAATTTACTAAAGGCCAATAGACTGTGCACTATGCAAAGTGCAGTTGCTCCAGAGCTTAGTAAATAAGATAAAGATTCACTTTGCAAAGAATACCCAATTATATGCAAGGAAAATTAAAAAAAGAACATTTTTGCTGGCACATAATTGGATGATGAAAGTCAGCAGAGCTTCTGCTCATTTACTAAGCTCTGGAGCAACTGTGCTTGTAGAGAGAAACTGCACATTATATTTGCCTTTAGTAAATCAACCCCATAGAGAACAATTGTTTTCTTTGTGCCCTTGCAGAGACAAGTGCAGAAAAATTCACATTCACATGCACCGGGTGTGGACAAGGTCTTAGCCTTCACTTTACTGCTCTGGTGCAGCCTTTGAAATCTTTAGGGTTGCATTGTTTTTTGAATTATATGCATAATTAAAAAATCAGGTGACAGTCTCATCCTGTGTGCAATACAACTTGAATGAATGTCAACCAAGCAGAGAGCTATATACAGGGCTTTTTTTCAGCAGGAATTAGGGGGAACTCAGTTCCACCACCTCTGGCTCAGGTCTTCTGCTCCCTGCTAACCACTATCACTTGGTAACACTGAAGTCCAGCTTCTGCATTTAGAAGTGATAGCTTATCTCCCAGTAGTTCCCACCACAGGTCATATCTCCTGCGCAGATCCCACTGAGTGATGGACAGGGACAAGGGAGATACAGAACAGGTGACCAGGGTTCAGTACAGTCAAGGGCAGGAGAGGGTGCATGGTAGGCTGCACCCTCTGTGGTCTCCATTTCTCCCTGGTGACCAGTTGTTGATGCTCCTACTGCTCCTACTGCATGATCTCCCTTGCAAGTAACTGTAATATATATATATATATATATATATATATATATATATATATATATAGCAACAAAGGTAAGACATATGGCAGATGGTGGAGTTTTTAAGGAGGGGGGGAAGATGAGGGCAGTGGAGGGAGGGAGTTGTATGCAGAGGGAAGAGCTACTATTTGATGCCATTTGGCAGGTATGTGTGTGTGGCGAGCACGAGCATGGTTGAGTTCCTGCACCTATTCTCTGAGAAAAAAAGCCCTGGCTATATATATGGCCAAACTACATATTATTGAACTGTTTTATCTGCTAAAAGATTTGTAGCTCTTTGATGCTACTGCTGTGATCTAGTCACCCCTGCCAGACAGCTTAGCTATAGCTTAGCATAACAGCCTGCTCTAGGATCTGTCCATACCTATAGATGGTCAATGAAATAGCAGCTGCACACTGGTGAGATCATAACTCTGCTCTTTCCTCCTGTCAGGAAGCTTGTGGTATATTAGATAGACAGAAAAAGTGTAATGCAGTAGTTCCTGACTGACTTACAGCATTTCCACTCCTTTTTTAGTTTGCTGCTGTCAAGAATTTACAAAAGTTTGATATCAAGACAGATTCAGGTCCTTTTTTGGCTATATGTAAAAATACATGTAGCACCCCACCTACAGACAAGGCGGGCTAGCATTTCACCTCAGGGTTTAGTCCTCAACAATAGTGGAGCAATGTGTACAGATGGGTGACAGTTTTAGATGGCAAAACTCCAGGATAAAAGAGTAAGGGCACAGGACACCCATGAACTAGTAGATTCCAGAACAGGGAACAAAAGTACTTACAGTATCCACAGATGGCAAACCATTTAGCCACCCTGGCACTCTGTGACTTTGGCTCCTTGCTGAAAAGCACTTATTACTTCATCTGCCAACACCCTGGGGAAAAGACTCCATATTCCAGGGAGATCCAAGCTTCCGATCCAAGCTTCTCCTGCCCCACATCACATCCGGAGTTCCTCCATGGCTCTTCAACCCCGGGTTGCACAGGCTAGTCCTCAAACTCGGGTCTTTGCCCCTAGGCAGGAGGTCCAGGAGAGAACTGACTTCCCGAGGTCACTCCCTGAATATTTTTACACTGTCCCAGCATGCAACACTGGCAATAAACCCCTAACAGCTGGTGCGGGAGAGATAAATATGCATAGTTCTGATTATTGCAGCCTCTCATACTATTTCCAGACACATCAGTGACAACAGTGTTAGATAGAAGATAGAAATCAACAGTAACCAGAGCCTAGGAGCAACCTAAGAAAGCTATAGAAAAAAGAATCCCCCTTGGATTGGGACTTTGACAGACCACCAACTCGTTAGAGTAAAAAATGTATTTTATTAATAATATACTTTAAAAAAAGACGTGAGAGCGTCTATAACATATAGGTTAAAAAATCATTCCATACAAAATAGAGACAAGGTCAAAAACAAAGAAAGTGTACAAAGTGACAATAGTAAATGTACTCTCATGGGGGTGATGTACCCTGATACCCAACGCGTTTCCGGTATTCTGGTACCTTCATCAGGGGTTTGAGAGTTGTGAGTATAATGTACATGTATGGATTCTAAAAATATACAAAAGGACATGTCAGAAAAAAAGACATCACATTCTAAGGATAAGTTGTGAATGGATCCTAAGATTGAGTAGGCACAAACATAGGTGAGTGAATATACATGATAGAAAAAACATAATAAATCAATCACTGAAACCAAAATATGCACAATGTGGCAATATGAAAAGCATACATGTTAACTGCAGTACATACCCCTAGGAATGACTCTGTGTTCAAGTAGCACCCGTGGCCCCTCAGATCAAATATTGTATTTTCATTTGTGCCAGACCAAGGCTATATAAGACTAGTAAATGTGTGTAATGTAAAAAAAAAAAACAGTGCCAAAGTGTGAAGGAGATGGTGAGAGTGGGGTGGTACAAAAGAAGCATAAATATGGAGCCCTTTCCACAGTGTAGCAGAAATACCCATGTATAAAAAAAAAAACTCAGATTAGGAGGTGGCAAGAGTGCCACTCTTTGGCACTGTTTTTTATTTTTTTTGTCCTCTCCCCACTTCCTTTTTCCCTACACATTGACCAACTTCATGTGGGAATCAGATAATCAATCAACACCCATACTTCTCTTATAGATACCGGTAATTCAATACATTTACTAGTCTTATATAGCCTTGGTCTGGCACAAATAAAAATACAATATTTGATCTGAGGGGCCACGGGTGCTACTTGAACACAGAGTCATCCCTAGGGGTATGTACTACCGTTAACATGTATGCTTTTTCATTAGGGATGAGCCGAACACCCTCCTGTTCGGTTCGCACCAGAACATGCGAACAGGAAAAAAGTTTGTTCGAACACGCGAACACCGTTAAAGTCTATGGGACTCGAACATGAATAATCCAAAGTGCTAATTTTAAAGGCTTATATGCAAGTTATTGTCATAAAAAGTGTTTGGGGACCTGGGTCCTGCCCCAGGGGACATGGATCACTGCAAAAAAAAGTTTTAAAAACGGCCGTTTTTTCAGGAGCAGTGATTTTAATAATGCTTAAAGTCAAACAATAAAAGTGTAATATCCCTTTAAATTTCGTAGCTGGGGGGTGTCTATAGTATTCCTGTAAAGGGGCGCATGTTTCCTATGTTTAGAACAGTCTGACAGCAAAATGACATTTCGAAGGAAAAAAACCCATTTAAAACTACTCGCGGCTATTGCATTGCCGGTCCGACAATACACATAGAAGTTCATTTATAAAAACAGCATGGGAATTCCCCACAGGTGAACCCCGAACCAAAATTTAAAAAAAAAATAACGTGGGGTCCCCCTAAATTCCATACCAGACCCTTCAGGTCTGGTACGGATTTTAAGGGGAACCCCGCGCCAAAAAAAAAACAAAAAATGGCGTGGGGTCCCCCAAAGATCCATACCAGACCCTTATAAGAGCACGCAACCTGGCAGGCCGCAGGAAAAGAGGGGGGGCGAGAGAGCACCCCCCTCCTGAACCGTACCAGGCCACATGCCCTCAACATTGGGAGGGTGCTTTGGGGTAGCCCCCCAAAACACCTTGTCCCCATGTTGATGAGGACAAGGGCCTCATCCCCACAACCCTGGCCGGTGGTTGTGGGGGTCTGCGGGTGGGGGGCTTATCGGAATCTGGAAGCCCCCTTTAACAAGGGGATCCCCAGATCCCGGCCCTCCCCCCTGTGTAAAATGGTAAGGGGGTACCCCTACCATTTCACTAAAAAACTGTCAAAGATGTTAAAAATGACAAGAGACAGTTTTTGACAATTCCTTTATTTAAATGCTTCTTCTTTCTTCTATCTTCCTTCATCTTCTTCTTCTGGTTCTTCTGGCTCTTCTGGTTCTTCCTCCGGCGTTCTCGTCCAGCATCTCCTCCGCGGCGTCTTCTATATTCTTCTCCTCGGGCTGCTCCGCACCCATGGCATGGGGGGAGGCTCCCTCTCTTCTCTTCATCTTCTTCTCTTCTTCTTTTCTTCTCTTCTTCTTTTCTTCTCTTCTTCTCTTCTTCATTTTCTTCTCCAGGCCGCTCCGCATCCATGCTGGCATGAAGGGAGGCTCCCGCTGTGTGACAGCGTCTCCTCGTCTGACGGTTCTTAAATAATGGGGGGCGGGGCCACCCGGTGACGCCGCCTCCTCTGATGCACGGTGACTTGACGGGACTTCCCTGTGACGTCATGGGGAATGCCACAGGGAAGTCCCGTCATGTCCTGTGCGTCAGAGGGGGGCGGGGTCACCGGGTGGCCCCGCCCTCCGTTATTTAAGAACCGTCAGACGAGGAGACACTGTCACACAGCGGGAGCCTCCCTCCATGCCAGCATGGATGCGGAGCGGCCCGGAGAAGAAAATGAAGAAGAGAAGAAGAGAAGAAGAGAAGAAGAGAAGAAAAGAAGAAGAGAAGAAGATGAAGAAGAAGATGAAGAAGATGAAGAGAAGAGCGGGAGCCTCCCCCCATGCCATGGGTGCGGAGCGGCCGGAGGAGAAGAAGATAGAAGACGCCGCGGAGGAGATGCTGGACGAGAACGCTGGAGGAAGAACCAGAAGAACCAGAAGAAGAAGAAGATGAAGGAAGATAGAAGAAGAAAGAAGAAGCATTTAAATAAAGGAATTGTCAAAAACTGTCTCTTGTCATTTTTAACATTTTTGACAGTTTTTTAGTGAAATGGTAGGGGTAAGTACCGCCTTACCATTTCACATGGGGGGGCCGGGATCTGGGGGTCCCCTTGTTAAAGGGGGCTTCCAGATTACGATAAGCCCCCCGCCCGCAGACCCCCACAACCACCGGCCAGGGTTGTGGGGATGAGGTCCTTGTCCTCATCAACATGGGGACAAGGTGTTTTGGGGGGCTACCCCAAAGCACCCTCCCAATGTTGAGGGCATGTGGCCTGGTACGGTTCAGGAGAGGGGGCGCACTCTCGTCCCCCCCTCTTTTCCTGCGGCCTGCCAGGATGCGTGCTCGGATAAGGGTCTGGTATGGATTTTTGGGGGGACCCCACGCTGTTTTTTTTGGCACGGGGTTCCCCTTAAAATCCATACCAGACCTGAAGGGTCTGGTATGAAATTTAGGGGGACCCCCACGTCATTTTTTTTTTACATTTCGGCCGGGGTTCCCCTTAATATTCATACCAGACCTGGAATTTAGGGGGACCCCCACGTCATTTGTTTTTTTTAAATTTTGGTTCGGGGTTCCCCTGTGGGGAATTCCCATGCCGTTTTTATCAATGAACTTCTATGTGTATTGTCGGACCGGCAATGCAATAGCCGCGAGTAGTTTTAAATGGGTTTTTTCCTTCGAAATGTCATTTTGCTGTCAGACTGTTCTAAACATAGGAAACATGCGCCCCTTTACAGGAATACTATAGACACCCCCCAGCTACGAAATTTAAAGGGATATTACACTTTTATTGTTTGACTTTAAGCATTATTAAAATCACTGCTCCTGAAAAAACGGCCGTTTTTAAAACTTTTTTTTGCAGTGATCCATGTCCCCTGGGGCAGGACCCAGGTCCCCAAACACTTTTTATGACAATAACTTGCATATAAGCCTTTAAAATTAGCACTTTTGATTTCTCCCATAGACTTTTAAAGGGTGTTCCGCGGCATTCGAATTTGCCGCGAACACCCCAAATTGTTCGCTGTTCGGCGAACTTGCTAACAGCCAATGTTCGAGTCGAACATGAGTTTGACTCGAACTCGAAGCTCATCCCTACTTTTCATATTGCCACATTGTGCATATTTTGGTTTCAGTGATTGATTTATTATGTTTTTTCTATCATGTATATTTACTCACCTATGTTTGTACTCGATCTTAGGATCCATTCACAACTTATCCTTAGAATGTGATGTCTTTTTTTCTGACATGTCGTTTTGTATAGTTTTAGAATCCATACATGTACATTATACTCACAACTCTCAAACCCCTGATGAAGATACCAGAATACCGAAAACGCATCGGGTATCGGGGTACATCACCCCCATGAGAGTACATTTACTATTGTCACTTTGTACACTTCTTTTGTTTTTGACCTTGTCTCTATTTTGTATGGAATGATTTTTTAACGTATATGTTATAGACGCTCTCGTGTCTTTTTTAAAGTATATTAATAATAAAATACATTTTTTACTCTAACGAGTTGGTGGTCTGTCAAAGTCCCAATCCAAGGGGGATTCTTTTTTCTATGGTTTACTATATAAGGGATGGGACCACCACACTCCATATTTGTGATGATGGAAGTCCCCCCTCTTGTCAACCTAAGAAAGAACTATCAATTCAGCTAAACTGACTGCAGCTTAGCTCCACTAAATTTAAATAGACACACCTGCCTATAGTAGGGTGGCTACATACATTTACCATTTTTTTAAAATAAATACATAGTTGTTTTATGTTTGGCAAAAAGTTTTTGTTAAATAATAAAACAGTTAGAACCCCTTATGTTTTTTTTGTTTTGTTTTTTTGCTGTGTATGTGTCCCCTGGGTAGATTCATCCTCCCTATTTATCCTGGTGACTATTGTCACCAAAACAGAAATTGATGGGAAATTGAAAATTTATTGCTACCACAACACAAGGTAAGGATAAAGCTTTAAGCCTTTTGCTGCAATTTTTGCATTTTTTTACACATGTTAAAAAAACACTTCAGCCTAAAGATTAGTTAAAACCCCTAAACATATGTGTTTTGAAAGCAGAGACCCTGTAGAAAACAAAATGTGGTTTTCCAAATTTTGACATCACATTAGCAAACACAAATTTCAGTAAAAAACAAACTTAAGTTAATTTTGGGGCAGACAATCTCAATATATTACCCCATGGTTGGCAGAATATAAAATATAAGGCTGTACTGCGCAAATTGATACCAAACCTATCAGACCTTAAAAATGTGTGCAAAAGATGAAATGATGACATTCAGACCACCAGTTTAGAATTAACTATGAATTAATGTCCTAGAGCCCCATACAGACAGCCCCATACCAGTAAGTAGACAGTCCCATACAGACAGCCCCATACCTGTAAAGAGACAGACCCATACCAGTAAAGAGACAGCCCCATACCTTCAAAGAGACAGACCCATACCTGTAAAGAGACAGCCCCATACAGACAGCCCTATACCAGTAAAGAGACAGCCCCATACAGACAGCCCCATACCAGTAAAGAGACAGCCCCATACAGACAGCCTCATACATGTAAAGAGACAGCCCCATACAGACAACCCCATACATGTAAAGAGGCAGCCCCATACCAGTGAAGAGACAGCCCCATACAGACAGCCCCATACATGTAAAGAGGCAGCCCCATACCAGTAAAGAGACAGCCCCATACAGACAGCCCCATACCAGTAAAGAGACAGCCCCATACAGACAACCCCATACATGTAAAGAGGCAGCCCCATACCAGTGAAGAGACAGCCCCATACAGACAGCCCCATACATGTAAAGAGACAGCCCCATTCCACTCCCTTTCCCTGCCACTACAGAGCGGGACTTTGGATGTAACGCACTGGAACACAGCTTTTTTTCCACTGCACTCACCCTCCTTTGACCACCATGATTGGCTGTCATGGCAGTCACATGATCGGTAAATTCCTGATCGCAAGCAGCGATCGGGAGCTTTCCATTAGCCGCTGGTAACTGTGCTGGAAGCACGCAGATACACACTGTCTTTTCACTAATGTATGCAAATATGTATAACATATTTGTGTGTGGACGGCACCAAGAAGTTAATTAATTTTCCAGACATGGTGCATGCTTTCACTGGAAGCATGTGCTATATCACCTTTTTGTTTAATTTCACTGAGGCAATGTGGCCATTACTACTAAGATAAAATAGGACATAGCCTTTGGCAGAGAAGTTTACTTTAAAATAATTAATATAATTCTAGGATTCACCACAACATGTCTAACGAGCATGGAAAGAGCTAGGATTCACCTTTTAACACAAAACTTTAAGGCCCGGTTCACACCTATGCGTTTTTTTTTTTTTAGTGTTTTTTGTAGAAATGCACTACAGTCCATTTAACTTGGTTTCCTATGGGACACGTTCATATTTATGCTTTTTTCAGCCGCTGCAGTTTTGAAAAGGGTCAGGGACTTTTTTAAATACAAAACGGTGTGTTTTTGGTTCATTTGACTTCAATTGACATGCTGCATGGTGCATTTTTGACATGTTTTGTGTTTTTTAATCTATCAACAACAAATTAGCCAAAAAAAAAGCATTAAAACTGCAAAACGCATCAAAAACATGTGTGCAAAAATGCAAAACCCAACACAAAAAGCGCTGCAGAAACAGATCAAAAGCAAACTGCATAGGGGTGAACCAGGCCTAATCATCCTAAGACAATGACATGAATAACAAACCATTTATTAAAGCTAAACTAAATTATAATAATTTCTCAGCAGTAGTTTTTTTCTGTAAAAAATAGTTGCGTTTTTATAAAGATTAAAAGTGCAAAGTACTTGAAATAGTTAAGGTTAATCAATATTCCACTGGTGACAGTTTTATACTAAGAGCTTATGTTAAAAAACGCTAGTTACAGTACTTGCCGAATATGGGACTTCAAAAACAAAAAAGGACAATTTAATTAGCGCGCTGTTAAGCCATTTTTTTACATTCCTTGGTCCCAAGAAATGAAAGTCAGATGTTATCCACATTTCAAATCTCCGCCATAGTGTAAATAAAATGTTGTGTGTATGGCTCTCCATAAAACCTAACCATAAATTAACATACACATTTAATCCAAACACAAAACATATCCCCGAAACCTCATCATTTCCCACTAAGTAGTCAAACAACCAAACCAATCAAAGCGCCCACGGCACAGCTTCTACAGTAACAGTTTACTGTTACCAGAGACGACTTGAGCATTTGTCAAAAGAAAATAAAGCAAAATTCCCAATTGTTATATTTTATTGCTGGTGGTGTTTAATCCCTCACAGCAAGATACAATGCAGTTGCACGGTATAGTGAAAGCATTTGGCTTTCTCATGAAATATGTTTTAGAATATGAAGCATGATTAAAAGCTTTTTAATCGTAGTCCTGAAAGCAAAGCTATGAATAGCACAACCACAAATATCCTGGAATTTACAATTTACAAACTGTTTTTCCAATGAGGGGAAAATAAAATCTTGTAGTAGTTCCAAAGGAGCAGCGATTGTGTCTGGTTTCTAAACAAGTTGAATTCAGAGAAATGAGAGGGTGGCAGACAAATAATCCTTAGTAACAATTTATACAATTCAAATATTATAGAAATATAGACAAAGCCCTTAGCTAAAACAGCTTGGCAAATATCAGGGGGGCACCAACCCTAAGTGCATGTAAAATGGTAAATTGGGAAATTAGGCGTTAAATGGTGATACCCTGATGATATAGCATACACATAAATAAGTTTAAAAATAGTTGTTTATTCAAATCTCAAAAAACATACATACATATGGAGAAAAGAGTGCTATCAAAATTGCCCAGAGATAAATAAAATCATATACATAGCATGACAACAAAAAGGTAGAGATGGCCAACATGTTTCATGACTCAAACAGCTGCTTCTTCAAGACTTTATTCCATGGAATCTGACTCCACACCTATACTATGTATAAACAGACATAAAAATAATCAACATACGTGTAAATATATAAACATACAAGTCCCTTTCCCTCAAGAATAGCGATAAAGGGGGAGAGGGGGGAAAAAATGTATAAATTATAGTTAATAATTATTATTATTTTGTACCTTGAATTGTGCATTCCGGCCTAATTGCACCAGACAATTCAAAGTACAAAATAATAATAATTATTAACTATAATTTATTTCCCCCCCCCCTCCTCCTTTATGGCCATTCTTGAGGGATAGGGACTTGTATGTTTATGTATTTATACTTATGTTGCTTATTTTATACATAGTATAGGTGTGAATTCAGATTCCATGGAATAAATCCTTGAAGAAGCAGCTGTTTGAATCGTGAAACGTTGGCAATCTCCATCTAATACCTTTGTGATGTCATGCTGTGTATATGATTTTATTTATCTCTGGGCCGTTTTGATAGCCCTCTTTTCTCTATATGTATGTATGTTTTTTTATATTTGAATGAACAACTATTTTAAACTTATATACGTGTACGCTATATCATCAGGGTATCACCATTTAACGCCCAATTTCCTAATTTACCATTTTACAAACACTTTATACAATGTTACTCAGTTACTGTACCTTCCTAAGATCATTTGGAAGTATTAACTCCTGCACCCATTAGCACAGATTTAGTGAAGATGTAAATTTTACCATAGCCTTTGTTTTCTTCAAATATTTACTTCCATTCCATACTTATTTCATTTTGATGAGCAAAGGCTAGGATTAAAATCCCTCATTCAGAAACCACATTAATACATATACTGTATGACCACACTTACTTTAAAGAAGCAGAAACGTTTGTATTCTATACCACTAGTACAAAATATTTATGTAGACATTAAATGGTTATTTACTAAAATGGCCCTGTCATTGAGATAATGAACTCTAAAGAAAACAAAAATCCACCCTTGCAGTTTGGTAGCGTCCACATTGCAAGGATTAAATGCTTTCTTATTTCTAGGGGAACATGACAGAGAACATGTCAAAGATCTACTATTCCCAGTGATCCGGAACAGTGTTCTCTGTCATGTCCCAGGCAGCCCATCCCCCCTCCTGTTAGAACACACCTTGGGAACACAGTTAACCCCTTGATCGCCCCTAGTGTTAACCCCTTCCCCGCCAGTGTAATTTGTACATTGATCAGTGCATTTTTATAGCACTGATCAATGTAATAATGTCACTGGTCCCCAAAAAGTGTAATTTGGGGTCAGATTTGTTTGCCACAATGTCGCAGTCCTGCTAAAAATCGCAGATTACCACTATTACAAGTAAAAACAATTAAAAAAATAAACGTCCCTAAATCTATCCCATGGTTTGTAGACAGGATAACTTTTGCGAAAAAGAAAAAATATACCCCTATTGCGATTTTTTGTACCAAAAATATGTAGAATATATATCGGCCTAAACTAATGAATACATTTTTTATTTATTTTTTCGGATATGTAATAGCAAAAAGTAAACATTTTTTTAATTTTTTTTTTCAAAATTGTCGCTTTTTGTTTATTTATAGCGCAAAAAAAAAAAACCGCAGAGGTGACCAAATACCACCAAAAGAAAGCTCTATTTGTGGGAAAAAAAGGACGTCAATTTTGTTTGGGTACAGCGTCGCACGACCGCGCAATTGTCAGTTAATTGGACACAGTGCCGTATCTGAAAAAATGGCCTGGTCATTAAGGGGGCAAATCCTTCCGGTCCTTAAGTGGTTACTTAGTGTTATCAGCCACTTCCTTCAAAATACTTCCTGACCTAGGGTGACGATCACCAGATTAAAATTTTAAAAAAAGAGTGTAAAAAAGAAAACAAATGCAGCCAATACATTGCAACACATATTTTAACAGACATGCAGCATTTTTTACAACACAGCACACCCCAACGCACAGATGGTTAATTTCAGTGCCTTCTAGTGCAGAAAAGCACAAGTGCATTGTGTAACACAAGGGTGGATGCGCCCTGAAGCTAATTCTTCATATGTAGGCAAGATTACAGCATTGTAGCACAAATAGTGAAACTGGAAAGTAGTTTTTACCTTAACATTTATAGAGGTTGGTTTTCTAACATTGGAGAGTGCAAAATCTGGCGCAGCTGTGCATGGTAGCCAGTTTCTAACTTTAGTTTGTTCAATTAAACTTTGAGAAAAAAAAAACCTGGAAACGGATTGGTTTCTATGCACAGCTGCACCAGATTTGGCACTCTCCGGTTTTAGTAAATAAATCCTAATGTGTTGTTTTGCGTATTCTGCTTTTCAGAAATCTATTAGCAACATGAAGTGAGGACTCAGCAAAATGAATAGTGGCTAACACCACAGATACAAGGAACTGCCAGACTCACCCAACATGAGGGCCTTTAGTGCAAGGGGTAAGCCGCAGAGTCGGCGTCGCACCGATTCCCAAAAGTAGTTTCTGTACTACTTTTGGCGACCTCGGGTGCGATTTCAATAGACTTCTGTGCAGGAACCCGCACAACAGTATCTGAAATCGCCCCCAAAGTCAGACTGACATGCGGGTATGAAATCCTGCAGCAGTGTGAACCTAGGCTAAAATGAATAAAGACTGTTTACTTATTAAATTGAATGTTCACTAAACTTAATAAATAAAGACTCACTTAAGTTTTTTAACTCCAATGTTAGGGGTTCAAATATGGTGATGAGTCTGGCCCATGTGTTGGTTGTAGACTGCTCAACTCTTTTAGTGACAAGTTTAGGGGGTGGTCTGTTAGCAAAGTAACATCAGTGTATATAGGGCGGGAAGCACTTCTTTTAAAAGATCATTCAAGTCCCTTGTTTGGTACCAGTCTTTATTGATGACCACATAAAATGTTACAGCGTTTTCAGGGAATTGTAGCCCCCCTTTTTTAGGGTTCTACATGATATTCATAATGCATGAGACACTGGAGAGATGACACAGTCTTGTTATTTGTTGATGTGTGGGCTAAAACTAGGACATCTGCAAATAAGAAGACCCAACTCTCTGAGGATCTGAAAAAAAGAATTGTTGCTCAACATAAAGATGGCCTAGGCCAGTGATGGTGAACCTTGGCACCCCAGATGTTTTGGAACTACATTTCCCATGATGCTCGCCTACACTGCAGAGTGCAGGCGCATCATGGGAAATGTAGTACCAAAACATCTGGGGTGTCAAGGTTTGCCATCACTGATCACTGGCCTAGGCTATAAGAAGATTGCCAAGACCCTGAAATTGAGCTGCAGCATGGTGGCCAAGACCATACAGCAGTTTAACAGGACAGGTTCCCCTCAGAACAGGCCTTGCCATGGTCTACCAAAGAATTTAAGTGCACATGTTCAGCATCATATTCAGAGGTTGTCTGTGAGAAATAGACGTATGAGTGCTGCCAGCATTGCTGCAGAGGTTGAAGGGGTGGGGGGGTCTGCCTGTTACTGCTCAGACCATACACCGCACACTGCATGGCTGTCGTCCCAGAAGAAAGCCTCTTCTACAGATGATGCACAAGAAAGCCCACAAACAGTTTGTTGAAGACAAGCAGACTAAGGTCATCAGACCACTATGCCCTGTGGTCTGATGAGACCAAGATAAACTTATTAGGTTCAGATGGTGTCAAGCGTGTGTGGCGGCAACCAGGTGAGGAGTACAAAGACAAGTGTGTCTTGCCTACAGTCAAGCATGGTGGTTGGGAGTTTCATGGTCTGGGGCTGCATGAGTGCTGCCGGCAATGGGGAGCTACAGTTCACTGAGGGAACCATGAATGCCAACATGTACTGTGAAATACTGAAGCAGAGCATGATCCCCTCGCTTCGGAGACTGGGCCGCAGGGCAGTATTCCAACATGATAACGACCCCAAACACACCTCCAAGACGAACAATGCCTTGCTA
Source organism: Lithobates clamitans (assembly GCA_037952925.1). Classification (NCBI taxonomy): domain Eukaryota; kingdom Metazoa; phylum Chordata; class Amphibia; order Anura; family Ranidae; genus Lithobates; species Lithobates clamitans. Next base: position 65,347 of record JBBGZY010000318.1, read on the forward strand.
AAGAAGCTGAGGGTAAAGGTGATAGACTGGCCAAGCATGTCTCCAGACCTAAACCCTATTGAGCATCTGTGGGGCATCCTCAAACAGAAGGTGGAGGAGCGCAAGGTCTCTAACATCCGCCAGCTCCATGATGTCATCATAGAGAAATGAAAGAGGACTCCAGTGGCAACCTGTGAAGCTCTGGTAAGCTCCATGCCCAAGAGGGTTAAGGCAGTGCTAGAAAATAATGGTGCCCACACAAAATATTGACAATTTTGGACATTTTCACTTAGGGGTGTACTCACTTTTGTTGCCAGTGGTTTAGACATTACTGGCTGTGTGTTGAGTTATTTTGAGGGGACAGCAAATTTACACTGTTATACAAGCTGTGCACTCACTACTTTACATTGTAGCAAAGTGTAATTTCTTCAGTGTTGCCACATGAAAATATATAATAAAATATTTACCAAAATGTGAGGGGTGTACTTACGTTTGTGAGATACTGTATATATAACAGCTTTCCACTGTCACTGGTTCCTAATGAAACTGAGGGTGCTTGCACCCTCCACATCCCTACAGACCACTGAGATCACCCGGTATCCTCATCACTTAAGCAAAGGGGCGTCAATTGCAGTGACATCACTGCCCAAATATGGCCACTTCCAGGTTACAATAAGCCCCTGTCCCCAAACCCCCCTTAAACCGCTGACCAGGGTTGCAGGGAGGAGGCCTTTGTCCTCATCAATATTGGGACACGGTAGAGGTTCCCCCTCCCAGTGAGGTATTCCCCCATGTTGGCGGTATGGTAAGGGGGGACGACGCTCATTTTCCGCCATCCCTTCACTGGCCATTTAGGCAGCATGCTTAGATTAAGGGCCTGGTATTGAATTCCTGGGGGACTTCACAAGTTTTTTTGTTATTTTTTTTGTTTGTTTGTTTTGGGTGAGGTACTTCTTGAAATCTATACCAGATTCAAAGGGCCTGGTATGCATTTTGGGAGGGGTGGGGAATTCTATGCAGATTTTTTTCATTCTTGCTGTAGGATGTGCTACAACAATAGTGACGTTTACAAATTGAAAAAGAGAGTTTAAATTGCTACCAAATTACATGTATTTCTAGCATCTTTTAGAAAAAAAAGGCCCCCCAAACTACATAGCAGACCCTAGGAGGACTCTGAGTGCTTTTTTTTGAGGAAGCTGTCAATGTCATGTTATTTGATGGCAATTTTAACTACTTCCGGACGACCCACCGCTAGGGACGAGCTGAACACCCCCCTGTTCGGTTCGCACCAGAACATGCGAACAGGAAAAAAGTTTGTTCGAACACGCGAACACCGTTAAAGTCTATGGGACACGAACATGAATAATCAAAAGTGCTAATTTTAAAGGCTTATATGCAAGTTATTGTCATAAAAAGTGTTTGGGGACCTGGGTCCTGCCCCAGGGGACATGGATCAATGCAAAAAAAAGTTTTAAAAACGGCCGTTTTTTCAGGAGCAGTGATTTTAATAATGCTTAAAGTCAAACAATAAAAGTGTAATATCCCTTTAAATTTCATAGCTGGGGGTGTCTATAGTGTGCCTGTAAAGGGGCGCATGTTTCCCGTGTTTAGAACAGTCTGACAGCAAAATGACATTTCAAAGGAAAAAAGCCATTTAAAACTACTCGCAGCTATTACATTGCCGGTCCGACAATACACATAGAAGTTCATTGATAAAACCGGCATAGGAATTCCCCACAGGGGAACCCCGAACCAAAATTTAAAAAAAAATTGATGTGGGGGTCCCCCTAAATTCCATACCAGGCCCTTCAGGTCTGGTATGGATATTAAGGGGAACCCTGGGCAAAATTTTTTTTAAAAATGACGTGGGGGTCCCCCTAAATTCCATACCAGACCCTTCAGGTCTGGTACGGATTTTAAGGGGAACCCCGCGCCAAAAAAAAAAAAAAACGGCGTGGCTTCCCCCCAAGAATCCATACCAGACCCTTATCTGAGCACGCAACCTGGCAGGCCGCAGGAAAAGAGGGGGGACGAGAGAGCGCCCCCCCTCCTAAACCGTACAAGGCCACATGCCCTCAACATTGGGAGGGTGCTTTGGGGTAGCCCCCCAAAACACCTTGTCCCCATGTTGATGAGGACAAGGGTCTCATCCCCACAACCCTGGCCGGTGGTTGTGGGGGTCTGCGGGCGGGGGGCTTATCGGAATCTGGAAGCCCCCTTTAACAAGGGGACCCCCAGATCCCGGCCCTCCCCCCTGTGTGAAATGGTATGGGGGTACTTACCCCTACAATTTCACAAAAAAACTGTCAAAAATGTTAAAAATGACAAGAGACAGTTTTTGACAATTCCTTTATTTAAATGCTTCTTCTTTCTTCTATCTTCCTTCATCTTCTTCTTCTGGTTCTTCTGGCTCTTCTGGTTCTTCCTCCTGCGTTCTCGTCCAGCATCTCCTCCGCGGCGTCTTCTATCTTCTTCTCCTCGGGCCGCTCCGCACCCATGGCATGGGGGGAGGCTCCCGCTCTTCTCTTAATCTTCTTCATCTTCTTCTCTTCTTCTTTTCTTCTCTTCTTCTCTTCTTCATTTTCTTCTCCGGGCCGCTCCGCATGCATGCTGGCATGGAGGGAGGCTCCCGCTGTGTGACGGCGCCTCCTCGTCTGACGGTTCTTAAATACGGCCCCGCCCCCCTCTGACGCACGGTGACTGGACGGGACTTCCCTGTGACATCACGGGGAATGCCACAGGGAAGTCCCATCATGTCCCGTGCGTCCGAGGGGGGCGGGGTTACCGGGTGGCCCTGCCCCCGTTATTTAAGAACCGTCAGACGAGGAGATGCCGTCACACAGCGGTTGCCTCCCTCCATGCCAGCATGGATGCGGAGCGGCCCGGAGAAGAAAATGAAGAAGAGAAGAAGAGAAGAAAAGAAGAAGAGAAGAAGATGAAGAAGAAGATGAAGAAGATGAAGAGAAGAGTGGGAGCCTCCCCCCATGCCATGGGTGCGGAGCGGCCCGAGGAGAAGAAGATAGAAGACGCCATGGAGGAGATGCTGGACGAGAACGCCGGAGGAAGAACCAGAAGAACCAGAAGAAGAAGAAGATGAAGGAAGATAGAAGAAAGAAGAAGCATTTAAATAAAGGAATTGTCAAAAACTGTCTCTTGTCATTTTTAACATTTTTGACAGTTTTTTAGTGAAATGGTAGGGGTAAGTACCCCCTTACCATTTCAAACGGGGGGGCGGGATCTGGGGGTTTGTTAAAGGGGGCTTCCAGATTCCTATAAGCCCCCCGCCCGCAGACCCCCACAACCACCAGCCAGGGTTGTGGGGATGAGGCCCTTGTCCTCATCAACATGGGGACAAGGTGTTTTGGGGGGCTACCCCAAAGCACCCTCCCAATGTTGAGGGCATGTGGCCTGGTACGGTTCAGGAGGGGGCGGGGTGCTTTTTTATCAATAAACTTCTATGTTTATTGTTGGACCGGCAATGCAATAGCCGCAAGTAGTTTTAAATGGGTTTTTTCCTTCGAAATGTAATTTTGCTGTCAGACTGTTCTAAACACGGGAAACATGCGCCCCTTTACAGGCACACTATAGACACCCCCCAGCTATGAAATTTAAAGGGATATTACACTTTTATTGTTTGACTTTAAGCATTATTAAAATCACTGCTCCTGAAAAAACGGCCGTTTTTAAAACTTTTTTTTGCATTGATCCATGTCCCCTGGGGCAGGACCCAGGTCCCCAAACACTTTTTATGACAATAACTTGCATATAAGCCTTTAAAATTAGCACTTTTGATTTCTCCCATAGACTTTTAAAGGGTGTTCCGCGGCATTCGAATTTGCCGCGAACACCCCAAATTGTTCGCTGTTCAGTGAACTTGCGAACAGCCAATGTTCAAGTCGAACATGAGTTTGACTCGAACTCGAAGCTCATCCCTTCCCACCACAATATGCTGTGGCGGGGCGGCCAAGCTGCGTGAGACAACATACCTTTATCTTGTTCGCACTTCCTGGTTTGGGGTGCACGCGCGCGCCGCTGGTGACCAACTCCCACTGTGATTGGACACAGCAGGAGCCAATAAATGGGTCCAGCGGCCGCAACGGCCGCTGGCCACCTGCGATCATTTGAGGGAATGACAGAACAGCAGTCTGCCTATGTAAGCAAGGTACAAATAGAGCTTTCTTTTGGTGGTATTTGACCACCACTGCGGTTTTCATTTTTTGCGCTATAAAGAAAAAAAGACCGACAATTTTGAAAAAACAAAAAAATTTTTTACTTTCTGCTATAAAACATATCTAATAAAAGATGTAAAAAATCATTTTTTTTCATCAATTTAGGCCAATTTTTATTCTGCTTCATATTTTTGGTAAAAAAAAATCTATTATATATATATATTTGGTTTGCGCAAAAGTTAACGCATCTTCAAACTATGGGATAGATTTAGGGACACTAAATTACACTTTTTGGGGACCAGTGAAACCAATACAGTGATCAGTGCTAAAATCATCGTTCTGACACAGTGGAAGAGAGAGATCTGTGATTCCCAGTAATCAGGAACACCGATCTCTCTCTTCGTCTAGTGTCAGCATCCCCCACACAGTTAGAAAGCACACATAAGGAACACATGTAACCCTTTGATTGCCCCTAATGTTAACCCCTTCCGTACCAGTGTCATTTATACAGTGTCATTGCATTTTTTTTAGCACTGATCACTGTATTGGTGTCAAAAAGTGTCACTTAGTGTCCAATTTGTCCATCGCAATGTTGCAGTCCTGCTAAAAAAAATCGCTGATCGCCACCATTACTAGTAAAAAAAAAAAAGTCCCTAAATCTATGCAATAGTTTGTAGACGTGATAACTTTTGCACATACCAATCAATATACGCTAATTGGTATTTTTTTTACCCAAATCATGTAGCAGAATACAAATTGGCCTAAATTGATGAAGAAATTAGATTTTTTACATTTAGTTATTGGGTATGTTTTATAGCAAAAGGTAAAAAAAAATGTTTTTTTTTCAGAATTGTAGGTCTTTTTTTGCTGATAGCGCAAAAAATGAAAACCGCAGAGGTGATAAAATATCACCAAAAGAAAGCTCTATTTGTGGGAAAAAAAGGACATTTTGTTTGGGTACAATGACACATGACCGCGCAATTGTCAGTTAAAGTAACGCAGTGCTGTATCGCAAAAAATGGCCTGGTCATCAAGGGGGTAAATCCTTCCTTTGTAAATGTCAGGGCTGCTGTGACATTTTTTGTACAACACCCTCACAGGCAGAATTAAGGCACTGCTGCAAGCATGTTATTTCAGTGAATTTGGCCTCTTTAATTTTCACCTAAAGTATTTAAAAATTCTCTGCTTCTGGTCAAACCTATTTTTTAAAAACTTTTTTTTTTTTTTTTTAGCATTGGTTCGTGTTCCCTAGGGCAGTGCTACCCCAAGCTATTTTAATGACTATTAGCCCAGAAAATTGGCATTTTTGATTTGACAGATTCAGATCCTATAGATTGCATCTGAACTACTTTGAAGTTCACTGAACCCTGCTTGAAGCGAACCCAGGGCAGTTTGGCGTATCCCAATTGGATAATGCATTTATAAGATTGGTGGGGGGGGGGGTTAACACTGTGGAGATGAAACCCTGGTACATATTATGCATTGGTCCCAATAGAGTGTACCTGCACTTGGTTGCCAAAGTTTAGTTTAGCATGCATGAGCAGACATGTTCTAGATACAAGTACCCTTCAAACAGTAACCATGTATCCATAAAAACTGTAATTTCTTCCCTTTGACTAAAATTATGCTTTCCTCAGTAGCATACATTTTCAGAGAAAAAATGGTTCACTTTATTAACCACTAAGCTACCGCCCACCGTCATATGGCGGCGGGATGAGGCAGCTCTTGTTCTGGGCGGACGTCATATGACGTGATCGCCATCCCGAGCCACTAGCGTGCCCGCTGCGTTGCTCGGGACCCGGTGCGCGAGCCCGGCGGCCGCGATGTCACCCGGGCACCCGCGATTGCCGGGTAACAGAGCAGGACCGTGGATCTGTGTATGTAAACACAGATCCACGTCCTGTCAGAGAGGAGAGGAGATCGATGGTGTGTCCCTTGTACATAGGGACACCGATCGGTCACCTCCCCCAGTCAGTCCCCTCCCCCCACATTAGAATCACCTCCCTAGGACACACATAACCCCTCGATCGCCCCCTAGTGTTAACCCCTTCCCTGCCAGTCACATTTACACAGTAATCAATGCATTTTTATAGCACGGATCGCTGTATAAATGTGAATGGTTCCAAAAATGTGTCAAAAGTGTCCGATATGTCCGCCGCAATATCGCAGTCACAATAAAAATCGCAGATCGCCGCCATTACTAGTAAAAATTAAATAAATAAATAAAAATGCTATAAATCTATCCCCTATTTTGTAGACGCTATAACTTTTGCGCAAACCAATCAATATACGTTTATCGCGATTTTTTTTACCAAAAATATGTAGAAGAATACATATCGGCCTAAACTGAGGAAAAAATTTGTTTAAAATAAAAAAAATTGGATATTTATTATAGCAAAAAGTAAAAAATATTGTGTTTTTTTCAAAATTGTCCCTCTTATTTTGTTTATAGTGCAATAAATAAAAAACACAGATGTGATCAAATACCACCAAAAGAAAGCTCCCTTATAGTGGGGAAAAAATGATGAAAATTTCATTAGGGTGCAGTGTAACATGACCGCGCAATTGTCATTCAAAGTGCGACAGCGCTGAAAACTGAAAAATGGCTTGGGCAGGAAGGGGTGAAAGTGCCCTGTATTGAGGTGGTTAAAGTGATTGTAAAGCCAAATTTAAAATTTTTTTTAATAACAAATATTTCATACTTACCTCCTATGTGCAAGGGTTTTGCACAGAGCGGTCCTGATTTTCTGGGGTACCCTCACAGTGCTCCTGGCTCCTTCTCTTCTCGAGTGGCACATCGGAGAGCCGCTTTCCAAGAAGGCACTCCCGAGTTCTGTTGCTGCGTCCATTGACACAGACAGCAGGACTAAGCCCCGCCCCCCAGCTCCTGTGTCACTGGATTTGATTGAGAGTAGCAGGCACCAATGGCTCCTGCTGCTACCAATCTATCAATGAGGACCCGAGATAGCGGCTGGAGCTGCTGGGCTTGTCCCCGTCGATGGAACGATCAGGTTCAGGTAAGTAAAAGGGGGGCTCTGGGGGGTGCTGCAGCACAAAAGGTTTTGCACCTTACTGCACAGAATGCATTAAGGTGAAAAACCGTGAGGGTTTACAACTCCTTAATCTTAATCTAAATGATATTTTCCTTAATAATTGTGAAACTAAATTTTTCAGAAAGCTGACTTTTAGTGACAGACCAGTTCATAAATTATTATTGCAGGTAAAATTTACATCTTTCACAAAGAAACTTTATGCCATTAAGCAAAAAAATGATACAATCAGAACGCAATGGAGTTTCAATGGATAAAAAATATCTTCTCAATATTACAATATGGGAAATTCTCACCAAATGGGGTTTTTCCGCAGCCAATTTACAGTCATTAATGAATTTTTTGGGCCCACTGATTCCTACTGTATTAAACTGTATTGTATTTGTACTGTCTCCCCTCAAGTTGTAAAGCCCTACGTAAACTGTTGGCGCTATATAAATCCTGTATAATAATAATAATAATAATCATTTATTTTTAGAAAAAGTTTTTCTATAAAAAAAAAAATTAGGAACGTAATATAAACACATAAACGTTTAAAATATGACCTCTGGTCGGAGATGTACAACGCCATTCAAAATTCTACAACAATGTATAACCAAAAAAAAGAGCATGATATCTAGTCAAACATCTGGTATGTAAATTCCCAAAGTGTTTCGACGCGCGTGGTCAAAGTCTTCCTCAGGGGATTAATTTGTAGACATGTGCACACTGAAATATTTCGTTTTGGAATTTCGTTTTCATACGAAAAATAAATTTATTTAGTTTCTCCTGAAATTCGTTTTTATTAATTTTGTTTTTTGTTAAAAATTGCATTCGTCCGAAAATCCAAATTAATTAAGGTCGAATCTGTCATTGAAGGCTTATGGTGTCTGTCGAATGTTCAAAGAAGATTCGACGGAGCAGCTAAACTGTACGTGTACATTTCCGGTCGAAGTTTCCGCCTACAAGCTAGCTGTAGTAGAATTCTAATGTTGTATGACTAGTAATAATTATATTTATTAATTATTTTACTAGTCAACCAACATTAGAATTTTTCTATAGCCTATGGGCGGATGCATTTGACCGGAAATGTACGATTGCAGCGTCGTACAGTTTAGCTGCTCCGTCGAATCTTCTTAGAATTTTCGACAGACACCATAAGCCAAAGATTCAACGTTTGTATGTTTTTCGTTGGTTTGTCGAATCTTCGTCGTTCATGTTGAATGGTCTACTCTACCCCAACAGTCAGCCAACTTTCACATTCGTTTCTCAATCACCAAGTGCAATGCATCGGCATCCGACGTTGTGTCAGATATCGATATGGCATTATAATATAGAATCTATAATAATAAATCCCCCCTAACAACATGGGCAGCCTCTGAGGCTATCACAACACTATCAAGTTCACAACACTAACACAATAGCAGCAGATTATTATGAAAAAGTTAAGTTGAACTGTATCTTGCTAGACTATTGTTCTGCATTCATCATCATCATTATTTTTATTTTACTTCCCCCACCCAATTCCAGCAGCGATCTTTTCTCCCCTATGCAAATCTTTTCTCTCTATGTCAAATCTTTTCTCTCTATGTCAAATCTTTTCTCTCTATGTAGAATAATCTTGGACTAATAGAGTTAAGGTTAGGCACATTCGAACACAGGTTTGATGGACACAGATTGTTATTGTCATCATCATGTCGAATCTCCTATCTATATCGAACTGTTGTCGCAATGAAAATGAAACAAAAGCATTTGTTTATGTCGGATCTTTCGGTTTTCGTATTCTGCACTTGCGTTATCGTTTGTTAAAACGATAACGAAAATACCTGAAATTTGGACAAAAATGCATTCAGACGAAAACGAATGCACATGTCTATTATTTGCTGTCAAAAAAATATATGTATGTATTGTTTTTATATGTTACTGTAAAACATGTACTGTTGTCAAACCAGAGCTCATATTTTAAACATCTATGTGTTTATATTATGTTGCTATTTTTTTTTTAATAAAAACTTTTTCTAAAAATAAATTCATTAATGACTGTAAATTGGCTGCGGAGGATATTGGAGGAGACTTTCCCATATTGTAACCCATTCGGGACGGCAGCACCTATATCACTCATGTTCATGTGTCTTTCCCATGTTATCTTCTCAGTATTATCTTGCATTATGGTTTGCTTGAACATTAATCCACAGAAAAATGTGAACTTTAGTTGGTTGTTTTACTGTTTAGTATCCAAATGTGTTTCATAAGACTGGTGCTTTTTAAGTAGAATCAGACTAGTGTCCTACAAAATATTAACAAGTAGAAATAAAGACCTGGAATTCCAGTCCCCACAGCCCTGAGCTTCTCCATGCCTTGTGTGACCCCACACTAGCACAGCCAATATCAACATCTGGCAGTACCTGGCAGTCAAGAAAATGCATTTTTAAATGTTAACGCCCCTCCTCACCCTTAGTTGATTATCATCATCATGTGCTTTAAATATGTGTCCAGTACATGTTGCTTTTCTTTCCACTGCATCCATTAAAAAAAAAAAAAAGGAACGGGGGCAAACAAAAGCTAAAGAATGCAGCTGTATTACATTTGCAATATTTAACAAAAGACATACTTCGTTTTCAGTGATGTTATACATTCACATTCACGTTAAAGTGTTTTTCCAAGAATTTTTCTTTCTTCTAAAAAATAGGGCTTGAATATTACCAAGATAACTTATCACGCTATTTAATATGTAAACACATACAGTATTATTATTATGACAGATCAGTCTACCCTGACGATCCACCAGAGTTCTCAGTCCTGCAATCCAGCTATGTCACTTATAAGAGGTCTCTAGTTCCATTACAAGAACTTATTTATTTTAAATTATGAAGAATACAGCTGGTGGAGAGGGAGCAGCTCTAGGTGGACAGGAACAGAGCTAGGAACTGTATCAGGGCACTGTCATTACTGGCATTCACAACAGTTTTAAAAAGCCAACTAGAGACTCTACTCTATTGTCACTTTTCAGAAGGTTAACAATGTATTTATAGAAAACCTCTCTCAAATATATTTATTTTTCTATCAAAGGTCATTTAGAAACTTCAATCGTAAAGCAGACATTCAATCTCATACATTATTTATAATGCATAGTAGAAATATTGTCCATTAAAAGCATAAAGTGTTACTCAAGACAAAGGTTTTGTTTAGCTATGCATAGTTTGGGGAGGAATAGAAGCTTGGTCATATTTTATTGGTGCATGTGTCCCCATCGGGGACATTTACATAAACTTTCTGTCTGAGTGAGAGCATTCTCACCTGGACATGAAGTTAAGGATAAATCCCAGCAAAGGCCATAATAAAATATTTTTTGTTAGTGTACAAGATGGCTGGAAACTACACCAGTTTTATATTACTGTCTGAGCCGCCACTGTAAATTTCCCTTCGCTTTCAGTCATGCATACATCACCAATACAAGAAGTAAGGAAATATATCCCCAGCAATGTAATAAAACCAGAAGAGGTTCTAACTTGTCCCACTCTATATATGATGAGCATTCCCATGCTCACCTCCAGGACTTCTCCAGAGCCTCTCCCATCCTCTGGAACTCTCTACTTCAACCTGTCTGTAAAGTGTTACTGAACCCACAACAGTAAAGTCATTCTGTGTATGCAGTTACGCGTGCTTGGTATTCTCACTGTGGAGCCTAAGGGGTTACCCTCTGCATTGTGTAAAAAGGCTGTTTGATCCTGTCTTCTCTGATCCTCCCCTTCTTCCACAGTCCCCAATCCATCTTCTGATGGTACAGAGCCTTGGGGGCACTGTACACCAGCTTAGTTTGGTGTGTATTGCTATAGAGGTTTTTTTTGGTGGGGGGAGGGTGCATGTGATCGGCACAGGGCCAATCAGCACTGCCCAGAGAGAGGGCCAGGGTTCCTGCAACCTCATAGGACAGAGAGAGGAGAATGAAAACTCCTCCTACAAGCTTTAAGCAGACACTGATAGAAGTCACAAGACTGCTATATACTGCTGATGAGAAAAGGTATTTAGCAGTTTATATTTACTAAAATAATTGCATTTCCATGTTCTGTATACTCTGAGACCAGATATAGTGAATTGCAGGGTCCTGGTAATTGATCCCTGAAAACTCATCTCTTCAGGGAAGCCTATCTTGTCTTCAGATAACAAATACATCTTTAATTTCTCCCATCAGTTTTTCCCTCACAGTTATTATCTTTTGTTCCACTTGCCCCTCCCTATTAGATTGTAAACTCCCAGGAGCAGGGCACTCCTAACCCTCTTGGTAAATTGTAATGTTGCTGTACTGTCTCCCTTTATATTGTAAAGTACTGCACAAACTGTTTGCACTATACAAATCTTGTATAATTAGAATAATATTAATAATAATATATGACTTAAAAAAAACACTTGCCACGCATTAAAGTGCATTACACTTTAAATGTTTTTTCTGTTTGATCAAGAAAATAAAAAACCTCATTGATCATGGACTTGAGAAAATGAGAAAAAAAGTAAGTCTGCATAACAAACTAAAGAGTATAGAAGGTACATCTAGTCTTGGAAGCAGGAGGTCTGTGAATAATAATCACTACTACTTTTTATATAAAGGTGTTGTAAAGGCAGAAGGTTTTTATCTTAAAGATATAAGATAAAAAGCCTTCTGTGTGCAGCAGCCCCCCTAATACTTACCCACAAGTGTCTCAGCCACCCGAGACTCTGCCTCCTGGTTGGCTGAGACACAGCAGAGGCGCCATTGGTTCCCGCTGCTGTCAATCAAAGCCAGCTAGCCAATCAGGAAAGAGATGGGGCGGGGCTCGGTATCTGAATGGACACGGGGAGCTGGGACTCGGCTCGGGTGCCCCCATAGCAAGCTGCTTGCTGTGGGGGCACGCAACAGGAGGGAGGGGCCAGGATTCCCAAAAGAGGGACCCAAGAAGAGGAGGATTGGGGCTGCACTGTGCAAAGCCACTACACAGAGCAGGTAAGTATAACATGTTTGTATGTCTTTGTATGTCTTTACAATCACTTTAAGGCTTGTGTACACAGGTATAACTGACTTGCATTTGAGATCAGGGGCAGATCCGGTGGGGGCAATGGGGCAATTGCCCCCCCCCCCCCCAGAAATTAGTTGCGGGTGAGCGGCGGGCCAGTCAGCAGGGGTTTCAATGGGCAGCTCGGTGGACGGGTGAGCGGGCGGCTTGGCGGGCGGTCAGCTCGGCAGGAGGATGAGTGAGCGGGCGGGAGGCTCGGTGGGTGAGCTGGCAGGCCAGCCGGCAGGTGAGCGGGTGGCTGGCCAATCAGCGGGCCACGGGCGGGGGAGTAGAGAGATGTCATCCTCTCTCATCGCCCGGCCCCTGCCCTGCATCCCTGCAGTTCTGCCCTCACTGTGCAGGCAGCCGTAGGAAGCAGAGAGATTACATCATCTCTCTGCTGCCTGACTTCACTGTGGGACACAGGAAGTGACAATCCCCACCTTAGCAGGAAATTGACAATTGTAGCAGGCAAGTAACAATCTGCAACTTGTGGCAGGTGACGTGGCAAGTGACAATCCGCAACATGTGGCAGGTGACGTGGCAAGTGACAATCCGCAACTTGTGGCAGGTGATGTGGCAAGTGACAATCTGCAACTTGTGGCAGGTGACGTGGCCAGTGACAATTTGCAACTTGTGGCAGTTGCCCGCAAAAAACGTATTTTCTGGCAGTGCCCCTCCCGAGACTAGACTCTGGATCTGCCCCTGTTTGAGATGCCTTACACTTACTTTTTTATTTACTTTTTCATTTGCTTTTGTATGCAAATATAATATAGCAACTGCATGTTCTCACATATCCTTACATATTAGAACAAAACTACACTATACTAACAGTTTTATAGTATAACTAAAGGCAAAACTATTTTTTTTTAGTTTTGGATAGAGTGGAGAGGGATTAGAACACCTGTCAGTTTTCATTGCTGTCTGTACCCCCATTAGGGAGATTCACCCTCTCTATTTGTCCTGTTTACCATTATCATTAAAAGTGAAAGAAATAGAAAATCCCAAATTTTGAGTTGTCCCCAGAAAAGTAATAGAGGGGTAATCTTCTAACGGGGACACTAGTTCTGGAGACCTGTGGATCCCCAAGAGATTTGCAGGGATTTCCGCTCTTTTCCTGTTTTGGCTATGGTACAGGAAGTGAAGGTAAATCTCCCCAATGGGACAAATAGGGAAAAAAGAAATATTTCAGGGGTTATAACCCTCCCTTAAGCCTCGTATGCACCACTGGTTTTTTTTTTTCGTTCAACCCAGCGGTTGACAACTGACAGCTCAGGTCAGAGTCGCTGTACTAACAATCCAATGTAAGTACAGTGGTCTCCCCTGCTGAGCTATTGTGTTCTGACAAGGGGACAGCCTCCCTACCAGAACACTCCAGTCAGCGCTCTCGGCTTGGCCATTGGCTGAGAGCAGTGACCGGGAGTCGGTCGGCAGACCTTTTTCAGTCATGAGCCTTCAACGGCTTCTGTCGGACTGGATGCCATACACACGGGCTGACATTCAGCCGTGTGTAGTAGGCTTTACTCTATCCAAAATGAAAAAGAAAAGTTTTGCCTAAAGTTTTACTATAATTCACCCTTTCTTCCACTAGTGATTGGTAACTCTTTTCTTTGCATGCCCACACAGGCTTTGCCATGAACTGGAAAAAACCTCAGGAAACAATACAGTACTTACCGATTTGACTTCTGGAGACACCATCAGATTTGTTAACTCTCTTCCTAAACCATTCTTTATCTGATCCTAAAGCAAAAGAAAAAGTCCTGTCATCCCCAGAATTCAAGCAAATGACCAGAAAACCGAAATCATTTAACATATTCATACCTCTACAATCAACAAAAAATGAGGGAGATGAACTTTAAAGAGGAAAGAAACTCTGGAAGTGTTGGACCACTGTAATCCTGGGCTGCTGCATTGTGTGTGAGAGAAGTGACCTGACTTTTAACATGCTGATATCACAGGTTATTCTTGCTGCAGCACATATCAACTTAAAAACTGAACGAGCAGCATAATTATTTACTGTATCTGCAGCCTGGCTAAATACGGAGGGTTTAATTGGGTTTTAAAGTGGTTGTACACCCTGTACACACCTTTATATTAAGGCTTACCTGTAGGTGCTGGAAATATCTCCTAAACTTCCACGGTTTAGGAGATAGTTACCAAAAAGTGATGTCTATGACGCATGCGCACTTTAGAAAGGGCAGATCGTGCCGTTTCTAATAGGGGTTATGCTGTGACTGGCATGCGCAGGTGTGACATTACGCGACTCCGGCCAGACAAAGAGCCGGAGTTTGCGGCCCTGGGAGGAAGAGGGGTGGAGATGGATGCTCGCTGCTAGTGGGGACAGCGTTGACATCGCAGGTTTCAGTTTCAGGTAAGTGACACATAATGGGATACAATGCGATTCATAGTAGCCCATTATGCTTTACCTTTGCAGGAAAATAAAGAGGAAGTAAAACTCACCACTTTCTTCCTGCTCCAATCGACAGTGCTCTCGCTTCCACAGCAACACTATTGATTGGCAGGGGTGCAGGGGGACCTGTGAGACCATTGGAGAACCAGGCAGCTTGGGTGTGAAAGTAGTGGGGTTGATTTACTGAAACTGGAGAGTGCAAAATCTAGTGCCACTCTGCATTGCAACTAGGGATGAGCCGAACAACCCCCCCAGAACATGCGAACAGGCAAAAAATTTGTTCAAACACGCGAATACCGTTAAAGTCTATGGGACACGAACATGAAAAATCAAAAGTGCTAATTTTAAAGCCTTATATGCATGATATTGTCTTAAAAAGGGTCTGGGGACCCGGGTCCTGCCCCAGGGGACATGTATCAATGCAAAAAAAGTTTTAAAAAAGGCAGTTTTTTCGGGAGCAGTGATTTTAATAATGCTTAAAGTGAAACAATAAAAATGTAATATTCCTTTAAATTTAGTACTGGGGGGTGTGTCTATAGTATGCCTGTAAAGGGGCACATGTTTCCCGTGTTTAGAACAGTCTGCCAGCAAAATGACATTTCTAAAGGGAAAAAAAAGTCATTTAAAAGTGCTAGAGCTAGTGCCGGCTATAATGAATTGTTGGGAAAAAAGTAATTTAAAAGTGCTAGAGCTAGTGCCGGCTATAATGAATTGTCAGGAAAAAAAAGGCATTTAAAAGTGCTGGAGCTAGTGCCGGCTATAATGAATTGTCGGGAAAAAAAAGTAATTTAAAAGTGCTAGAGTTAGTGCCGGCTATAATGAATTGTCGAGAAAAAAAGTCATTTAAAAGTGCTAGAGCTAGTGCTGAATATAATGAATTGTCGGTCTGGCAATACACATAAAAGTTCATTGATAAAAATGGCATGGAATTTCCCCACAGGGGAACCCCGCACTTAAATTTAAAAAAAAAATGTGTGGGGGTCCCCCTAAATTCCATACCAGGCCCTTCAGGTCTGGTATGGATATTAAGGGGAACCCCGCGCCAAAATATTTAAAAAAAATGGCGTGGGGGTCCCCCTCAAAATCCATGTCAGACCCTTCAGGGCCCCTACCATTTCACAAAAAATGTGTGAAAATGGTAAAAAAAAGACACTACACACCTTGGGACAAGTCCTTTATTAAAAAAATAAAGCTGTCCTATTGGAGTCTTCTTCTTCTTCTCGCACTCCGACAGACCGAAAAAGAAAAAAAACAAAAAAAGCTGCAAGCCGCCTACGATCTGCCTCCATGGGAGGCACCCGCCGTAATGACGGGCCTCTCAGGTGAGAGTTCTTTTATAAGTGAGGGCGGAGCCACACAATATCATCGCTGGTTTGACCCCGCCCCCCTCTGATGTAAGGGGATATGCCTATGGCTTTCCCGTAGTGTCAGACAGGGCAGGGCCACCCGGTTACGTAACTGAGTGACCTTGTTCCCCTCTGACGCTATGGGAAAACAATCGGGATATCATATTCCCTTACGTCAGAGGGGGCGGGGTCACCCGGCAATGAGATCATATGGCTCCGCCCTCACTTATAAAAGAACTGTTACCTGAGAGGCCCGTCATTACAGCGGGTGCCTCCCATGGAGGCAGATCGTAGGCGGCTTGCGGCTTTTTTTGTTTTTTTTCTTTTTCATTCCTTCGGAGAGCAAGAAGAAGACTCCGTGGGACAGTTTTATTTTTTAATTTTTTTAATAAAGGACTTGTTCCAAGGCGTGTAGTGTCTTTTTTTTACCATTTCACACAGGGGGGCCGGGATCTGGGGATCCCCTTGTTAAAGGGGGCTTCCAGATTCTGATAAGCCCCCTGCCTGCAGACCCCCAAAACCACTGGGCAAGGGTTGTGGGGATGAGGCCCTTCTCCCCATCAACATGGGGGCAAGGTGCTTTGGGGGGGCTGCTACCCCAAAGCATCCTCCCAATGTTGAGTGCAGTTGAGGGCATGTGGCCTGGTACAGTTCAGGAGGGGGGGTGCTCTCTCATCCCCCCTCTTTTCCTGCGGCCTGCCAGGTTGCGTGCTCAGATAAGGGTCTGGTATGGCTTTTTGGGGGACCCCACGCCATTTTTTTTTTAATTTTGGCGCGGGGTTCCCCTTAAAATCAATACCAGACCTGAAGGGTCTGGTATGGATTTTGAGGGGGACCCCATGCCATTTTTTAAAAAAATTTGTCACGGGGTTCCCCCTAATATCCATACCAGACCTGAAGGGCCTGGTATGGAATTTAGGGGAACCCCCACGCATTTTTTTTTTTTTATTTTGTTTTGGAGTTACCCTGTGGGGAAATTCCATGCCGTTTTTATCAATTAACTTTTATGTGTATTGCCGGACCGACAATTCATTATAGTCGGCACTAGCTCTAGCACTTTTAAATTACTTTTTTTACCTGACAATTCATTATAGCCGACACTAGCTCTAGCACTTTGAAGTTACTATTTTTCCCAACAATTCATTATAGCCGGCACTAGCTCTAGCACTTTTAAATGACTTTTTTTCCCTTTAGAAATGTCATTTTGCTGGCAGACTGTTCTAAACACGGTAAACATGCGCCCCTTTACAGGCATACTATAGACACCCCCCAGGTACAAAATTTAAAGGAATATTACACTTTTATTGTTTCACTTTAAGCATTATTAAAATCGCTGCTCCCTAAAAAACGTCCGTTTTTAAAACTTCTTTTTGCATTGATACATGTAATATCCCCAAACACTTTTTAAGACAATACCATGCATATAAGCCTTTAAAATTAGCACTTTTGATTACTCCCATAAACTTTTAAAGGGCGTTCCGTGTCTTTCGAAATTTGCCGCGAACACCCCAAATTGTTCGCTGTTCGGCGAACGGGCGAATAGCCAATGTTCGAGTCGAACTCATGCTCGACTTGAACATATAGCCCATCCCTAATTGCAACCAATCAGCCTCCACTTTTTTTTTTTGTCATAGCTTAATTGAACAAGCTGAATTTAGAAGCTGATTGTTTTCCATACAGAGCTGTACCAGATGTTGCACTCTCCAGTTTTAGTAAATCAACCCCAGTGTTCCAAAATGCTGCCAGTAAAGGGTGTTTTAAACCAATACGGCAACTAAAAACTAAAAAAAAAATATTTTAAAGGACTGAAGTTTACTCTGGTCTATAATCCAATTCTTCATTTTCTCTGATAACTTTTAAGAAATGACAGATACTGTTTTGTGTACTGTTTTGTTTCATGTAAATCTGGTGTGTCAATAAAACCAATAAAGAGATGACGATTAAAAAAAACAAAAAACAAAAAAAACAATTTAACATTTTCTTTTCATCCACTTCCCTTTTCAGTACTGTTGTCTACTGTTCCAATCTTTAGAAATCTTTCAGGGCTAGGCTGCCAAACAGCAATTAACCACTTGGCGTTCGCGCTATAGCCGAATGACGGCCACAGCACGGACCTGAATTTCCAGGAGGCCATCATATAACGTCTTCCCCTATGCACGCTTCCTGCGCGCGCCCTGCGGAGCATGCTGTGATCACCGAGTCACTGAGACTCAGGTGATCACAGATCCGAGTAAGGGGCCGATCCCGGCCCCTTACCATGTGATCAGTTGTCAGCCAATGACAGCTGATCACATGATGTAAACAAAAGCTTGGTAATCAGAGAGGAGAGGAGAAAAAAAAGCTGATCACCGGCTTATGTGCAAGGGACATCAGTCCTGAAGAGGAAGAGGCAATTCTGCCTCATCATTCTGCCTCATCTGTGCCCACCAGTACCCCCTGCCAGTGCCACCTGCTATTGCCACCTGCTAGTGCCCACAGTGCCCACCAGTGCCACCTATCAATGCCCATGAGTACCACCTATCAATGCCCACAAGTGCCATCTATCAATGCCCACCAGTGGTGCCAATCAGTGCCACCTAGAAGTGCTGCCTATCAGTGTAACCAACCAGTGCTGATCAGTGCCCATTATTGCCACCCATCAGTGCCCCTCACTGCCACCCATCTGTGCCCATCACTGCCACCTATTGGTGCCCATCTGTGCCTCCTTGTCAGCGTACATCAATAAAGGAGAAAAATTACCTGTTTGCAAAATTGTATAACAAAATATAAAAAAAATATATATATATATTTTTTTAAATCTGTCTTTTTAAATTTTTTAAAATAAAAATAAAAAGGGCAGAGGTGATCAAATACCACCAAAAGAAAGCTCTATTTGTCGGAAAAAAATGCTAAAAATTTAATTTGGGTACAGTTTTGTATGAATGCGCAATTGTCATTCAAAGTGTATCAGCGCTGAAAGCTGAAAATTGGCCTGGACAGGAGGGGGGTTTAAGTGCCCAGTAAGCAAGTGGTTAATGTCACCCGCAGGCCTCTGCAGATGGCAGCATGTTCCCCTGCGGTGCGAAAAATGCTCACAAAATCATGCTTTTCCCTCACTGCAAGTGGTGTGAATGGGCCCCTAAGGATTAAAAAACATGAACTACTACTTTGCTTTATAATGGATTTTTGAGTGGGATCATTTAGAGCGAATCCATATTTGAGAGTTTAACTACTTCAGCCCCAGTAAGTTTTAACCCTTTCATGATCAGGCCATTTTTTGCGATACAGCAGTGCGTTACTTTAACTGACAATTGCACGGTGGTACGACGTTGTACGCAAATAAAATTGATGCCCTTTTTTTTCCCCACAAATAGAGCTTTCTTTTGGTAGTATTCGATCACCTCTGCGTGCACGCCCCAGGCCTGGAAGAAAAAAATCATGTACCCGATTTCGTGTTAAAAGGCCGGCCTGCTGCAGGACCTGTGGTTGAAGGAAAGAAAATTGCATAATGTATGGCCTGCCTTAACCCTTTCGCTGCCAGGTCTGTACGGCGTATGGACCTACAGCAGTGCTTCCAGCTGGCCATGTCTGACCTGACATTCCTCACATTCCTCCTCCTGCTATAAGCTCATGGTCATGATCAGAGCTATTTACCTCAAATGTGGCCCCCTCCTTCTCAATGCCGGCACTTCACTGTCTCTAGCCAATCCATCTCCTGCCGCTCCTCTTCTTTTAAATCTTCCCCCATCTTCTTTTCTTTTCCCCTCCAGCATCAACCCGCCCCCCCCCCCCCCCCCCCGCAAACCCGATCTCCTGCAGCCGCCGGTTTCCCTCCTCTGCCTCTCCTGCCGGCTTCAGGTACTGCAGAGGCTTACAAGGTACAAAAATGTGTCGACACTGCTTCTCTAAACCCCCTTTTCAATGGTCCCCAGGTCACTGATCCCCCGCTGCTGGCCGACACTCTCTCCTCCCCCACATGCCTCCTGCAGCTGCTGCTCCGGCACTCGGGGAAGCTGTCAGGAGAGGGGCAAGAATAGTGAATTCGGTGTGGGGGGGCTTGATAAACATGTGTTTACCAGCCCTCTCCCTTTCCTACAATCAGTGGCAGCTGGTGCTTAAAATTTTTGGGTGGCGCAAACAAACTGAAAAAAAATATCAATTGCAGCCTCACTGTGCCCATCAAACGCAGCCACTGTACTCATCAATTGCAGCAACTGTGCCCATCAATTGCAGCCACTGTGCCAATCAATTGTAGTCTCTGTGCCCATCAAACGCAGCCACTGTGCCCTTCAATTGCAGCCACTGTGCCCATCAATCGCAGTCACTGTGCCCATCAATTGCAGCCACTGTGCCCATCAATAGCAGCCACTGTGCCATCAAACTCAGTCACTGTGCCCATCAAACACAGCCACTGTGCCCATCAAACGCTGCCACTGTGTCCATCAAACGCTGCTAGTGTGCCCCATCAAACGCTGCCACTGTGCCTCATCCAATGGTGCCACTGTGCCCCATCAAATGCTGCCACTGTGCCCATCAAATGCAGCCACTGTGCACATCAAATAGTGCCACATCAAATGCTGTCACTGTGCCCCATCAAATTCTGCCACTGTGCCCCATCAAATTCTGCCACTGTGCACCATCAAATGCTGCCACAGTGCCCATCAAATGCTGCAACTGTGCCCCAACAAATGCTGCCACTGTGCCCCATCAAATGCTGCCACTGTGCCCATCAAATAGTGCCACATCAAATGCTGTCACTGTGCCCATCAAATAGTGCCACTGTGACCCCCCCCCGCCTGCTCACCATCTGCCCGGCACTTACCCTGTCTCGGTGGCGGCGGGTGACAGCAGCGAGCAGTGGGACCTTGCAGCGGGTCAGACAGCGGCTCCTGTGTCCTCCGTGCGTCTCCTCCCCTCCTCCCGATAGGCATCCAATCGTTGCGCCTGTCGTTTCAGCCAATCAGGTATCGGGTAACAGACCCGTGCACCTGATTGGCTGAGAGGCGGTTCAGTGCTAGGAAAGCGAATATTCAATGCTTTGCGCTCGCAGTTCACCTTTTTTGAAGTTTATTAGAGCCTATGGCTTTAATAAGGTGTTTCAAAAACACGACCACTGCTGTCATTCAGGCGCCTGGCGTCCGAAAAGGGGCCGGACGCCTGAATAGGGATTGGCTACAGCAGCCATGGATAGATTCATGCATGCATGAATCTATCCATTATACACAGAGGGGGGTGGCTGGAGAGAGAGGGCGGCGCCCATGCGCCCTTAATGGATGCACCGCCACTGCCTACAATGGACATAGTCAGAAATCGCTCTTGTGTACATTGATAACTGGGCATAGTAAACTGTGTTTACTATGTGTCAGTTTATGAAAGAATAGGAGTCTCTATACAGACTCCTTGGTCGTCATTCATACAATGTGCAGCTTTGGCTGCAGAGAAAGAGTCTGTCTTCAGTCCCTTTCTCTATGTCAAAAAAGAGACATCAGGGTTCTATTTAGACCTCTCACCAAACCCCTCCAACTCCCCCCAAAAAAATGTACAAAATATTAAATTAAATTATTATTAAATAAATAAAAAATAAATAAATAAAATAAAAAAACATAGTAAGGCCTTGTTCACACAGGGACTACACAACCCTGCAAGGCTGTGTTTACCTGTACAAGGATGCACAGGTGTTCCGTGCACTCCTGTGTATGCAGTCCCATTGATGTCATTTGAGATGTAGCAACTGCACGAACACAGCCATTGCTCCCAATTTTACATCCATGTGGGTCTGGGTTCATGTCCCTTTGCTCATACTGTCTGCATTTGGGGTCATGTACCCACACCCACACGGATGTCAGATTGGGAGCAGCGGCTATGCCTGTGCAGCCATTGCATCCCAATTGACATAAATGGGACTGCCTGTATGTGGACGCATGGAACACCTGTGCATCTTCATGCAGGTAAACATTCCCCTCCATGGGCATACACTTTAGTACGCCCCATGTGAACAAGGCTTCAGTAGCAATTTAGCAGGAATTTTGTAAGTTATGTTGTGTGCACTAATAATGATTTTAGTGTATTTTTAATGGAAATAGTGATTTCATTTGTGCAATTATTACA
The DNA here is from genome assembly GCA_037952925.1 of Lithobates clamitans. NCBI lineage: Eukaryota > Metazoa > Chordata > Amphibia > Anura > Ranidae > Lithobates > Lithobates clamitans. The sequence goes on from JBBGZY010000318.1 coordinate 87,394, forward strand.
GGGCCTAAAAAATCAGTAGCACATTTTTTTATTCTACATGTCATGTACTTTCAGAAAATGTATGGTTTGGGGAGTCTTTTCAAATTCTGAAAGCTGTAAGTGAAAAATTGTAACCTCCGGATTTTTTGAGTAAATAGTTTTTACCTTCAGTTTTCACCATTTCACAAAAAGACGCAATTTATTATTAATAATTTTTATTTATTAACGCAATACGGTTTTGATTTTTATGTTTAATAGGAATATAGCAGGAGTTTTGTCAATGTTGCCATGTATGTATCTACTAATAATGATTTTAGTGTATTTTTTTGCGAAAAATATTGTTTTGACAAACATTAGCACAAATATCCTAGGGCCTAAAAAAATCTGTAGCACCTTCTTTTTTTTTTCTACTGATCCTATGCTTTGAGAAAATATATGGTTTGGGGGGTCACAAACTCTGTAAGCTGTAAGAGAAAAATTTAAAAAACAACAGAAAAATTGCAAAAATGTCCTGGCCACCTGAGTTTAAATGTGGAGCGCAGGGCCTGGCAGCGAAAAGTTTTAAGTCTATCTACCATATTTCTAAAAACAAAAATGTAAAATATTGCAGCTTACCAGTCCCTAAATGTGGCAGCTGCATTTGTTTTCTTTTTTTCAGGCTTTTTCCTTTATTCTCACTCGGTGATCCTAAAAATGCCTCCTGTTCAAGGAGAATGAGGCTTTTTTACTGTATTGAATCGATAGAGAAGGGGCGTTGTCATCCTATAACAGGACATGTGTTAGGACTATAGAACACCTCCTCCTCACCTACATAACATGGGGGGAGAGGATCTGAAGTCCACAGAGAGTGTTGGAAACAATCTTAACTGATAACAGTCACAGGAACTTATTAGCACAGAAGTCTCTGGCAGGATGAACAGGTAACAGATATAGCAAAACCTTTTCAATGGTATATTTACCAAATTTACCATATTTACCATACCAAAATGTGTATATTCCCTCTTTGATTTCCTACACTGATTAGGCCTTAGAGTCTACATTGGTCCCGGTTGGACTTATAGTTGTCACTGTGGGTGTTATTTTTATGCTTGAGGCTGGCAAATGTGATGAGAAGTTATGGGTGTTTAAGGCCGGTCATACATGGTTCGAATTTCAGCCAGTTCAGCAGGAACCGACCGAGATTCGAACCGTTAATGGGCAGGCTGAATGTACCAAGTCGATCGATCAATCAACTTGAGCACAACCAGCCTGTCAGATTCTCTTGCGATTATTGTTAGCAGCTGCTATAGTCCACTAGCGATAATCACTGTCTTCTCCCAGCGGGGATGGCTTCCCCGCCGGCCCCAGTCCCCCCCACCAGGAGAAGACAATGGCCTGGCAGGAGTGATTGGATATGCAATAAATAGCCTTGCAGATCTTTGATACTCTTGCTAAGCCCTGTGAGTGCCTCACTTCTCTGGCTGGCCATACACTGTTCAAATCTCGGCCGGTTCAGCAGGAACCAGTCGAGATTTGAACCGTTAATGGGCAGGCTGAATGTACCAAGTTGATTGATCGATCCACTTTGGTACAACCAGCCTGCCAGATTATCTTGCTCTTATCGCTAGCAGCTGCTATAACAACCCGTGGTTGCAGAAAAGAAATTTGTGTATGGCCAGCCTTTCTCTACTGAATATGTAAACTGATTTATTTAAAATGCATACAATGCTCCAGCTAGACAAAGAGCCTAGCGTTTATTGGTAAATTATGTTCAGGCTTATGTTGGGGCTGTGGATGAGCGCTGTTTGGCATTAAAGCATCAACAAAGCATGCTCAAATCAAGCACACAGTGTAGCTGTATACATAAAGCTACTCAGCCTTGGGACAGCACAATGAAATAAATGGCATCGATGTGTCTTGTCCTGGAGAGTAATGATTAATAGCACTGTTAAAAGTGCTTTAAAGTAGTTTTTTCATATTTTAATTTCCAACTGCTTGCAAGCAATTAGTTGCTTGTTTTCATTACTGTAAACAACACAAATCACTTAACTACTAATCTTGTAGTTTTTAGAGGCTGCATCAGAGAACTATGACAATATTGCTTATAATTTGGTTTATGGCCAGTCATATTATTCATTTTTCACTGTATGAATAAATGCCAATGTGTTTGTTGCAAAGAAGAAAAGTAAAATGCAAATGGCAAAACTATCCCCTCATGACTATTAGGCATGTGCATTAGATTAGTCATTAGTGTTCCCTGTAAAAATGAATATACACATTATATAGGGGCAAAAAAAACATAGTTATCTTCTACTTAGTCTTATCGCTGCCAAAGTCTTTTTTTTTTTTTCGCACACATGCTTAAATTCATATTTCTTACATGAAAACATGCTTAAATCGTTATATATTTAATTTTAGAAAAACAGCTCAAAGAATAAAAACATGGCAGTTGCAATTTTCTGATGTCGCACGCTATTAGCACAACTGTTTATGAAATCTATCTTTTCAGCAAAAAATAAGTTCAAATGAATTTCAGTACACACAAACATCAATAAAGAGTTAACTGTTAATGATGGCCCTAGAATTTTTTTCTCTTACTATGGTATTCATGTCAATACCTAATGTGTGACGCACAACTATAGTGGATAAACCAATGTAGGCCATATATGCGTGTTTGCATGCATATGTGCACGCATGCAACGTTATTATTTTTTCAAAATATTTTCATCTTTTAAAAGATTTTTGTCATATTTGTTCACTAAACGTTATTGCTATGAAAAGGAGCTGACAAGCCCCCTATTTAATAGCATATATAGACTGACAGGTATTCTCTATGGAGGCAACAGAGATCTCTTGACACCTAATGCCCTGTACACACAAGCGGAATGTCGGACAGAAAAAGTCAGACAGAAGCTTTTCATCGTCTATTCCGATCGTGTGTAGGCCTCATCAGACTTTCTTTTTCGAAAAATCTGAGGGATCTAGAAATAGAACATGTTCTAAATATTTCCGACAGACCCAATTCCTATCGGGAAAACCGATCATCTGTATGCTGGTCCGACGGACCAAAAACGACGCATGCTCTGAAGCAAGTACGAGACGGAAGCTATTGGCTACTTGCTTTTGAACTTTCTTTTTCTAGTCCCGTCGTACGTGCTGTACGTCACCACGTTCTGGACGGGCAGACTTTGATCGGACTTTGGGTTGACCGTGTGTAGGCGAGACCGCTTGAATGGAATTCCGTCGGAGTTCTGTCGGAGAAACCGTCAGAGTTTATTCCGACGGCTAAACCGGTTGTGTGTACGCGGCATAATGAGTCCTTTGCACTCCCTCATCCCCCCCAAGGTTGCCTGGATCTTAAGCCTCGTACACACGATCGGATTGTTCGCCAACAAAACTGTGGAATTTTGTCCAAAGGGCGTTTGCCCAAACTTGTCTTGCATACACACGGCCACACAATTGTTGGCCAACAATTACGAATGTAGTGACGTACTAGACGTACTACGTGGTTTTTCAGCTCTTTAGCGCCACCCTTAGGGCTCCTTCTGCTAATTTCGTGTTAGTAGAAGTTTGGCGAGTGTTGATTTGCGCTTTTCATTTCGCACTTTTCATTTCGCACTTTGTTTGTTTCTGAATGGCCGTTCGTCAACCAGCCATGTTGCAAAATCGGAGGAGATAATGTGTTATTTATTACTATTACTATAACTTGGAGTTATTGCTTTGACATTTTTTTTTGGTTTGGTATATTTTCTATATTTTTGGATGCAAAGAATGCACTTTTTGGTTAAGTTCTATTATTTTTTTAATGCACAATAAAAAAAATTGTGGAGAATAATACTTGGCTATGTGTTTTACTTCAAATGACAGTTTGGAAGTAGGCAGTTACATGTTAAAAAAAACAATGTAAAATTGACAAGGGACACCAACATAGTTGTATCTTTGATCTTAAAAACTACGGAACAATGGTGTTGTGGTAACTTGCCAAAATAAAATAAAAAAGCATAATAATATTATTCTTGATATCACTAGAAAAAGAAAGCCTTTGAAAATTTGTTTGCAATAACTCCATCAGTATCACCAGCAAAGCAGCTTCATTATTATCCCATTAAAGAAGAAGAGAATTGTGCACTACATTTGGAGATTTCATAATTTGCCACGTCACAAATGTTAATTCTCCATTACGAACGCTAGTTTACAAGACCGACCGCTTCTGGCTCGTCCTTGCTTCCGAGTATGCGTGTTTGCACTTTGGACTTTTGTCCGACGGACTTGTGCATACACACTCGGAAAATCCGACAACACACATTTGTCCGTGGAAAATTTGAAAACCTGCTAGCCAACATTTGTCCACAGAAAGTACGACAACCATTGTTTGATGGAGCATATACACGGTCGGATTTACCGCCAACAGCCTGTCATCGAACATTTCCCGCTGGAAAGTCCGATCGCGTGTACACGGCTTAACAGCTCTGAACTCAGAAGTGTTCACAGCCTAGCACTTCCAGATTCACTGCTCTTAGAGGAGATTGGAAAACTAATCTCCCTTCAGTTTACCATACTGACACTGCCAATGGACATTTTGGGCTCCCAGAGGGAACAGGTGTGCTCAGGGCATACGTGTGTGTCAGCGGGAAGGCACAATCACTAACAATCGCTAACATATAGAAGTAATCAGGCATCCAAATCACTTCTATTTACACAGGTGAAGCCGGCTATTTTTATGACACAGGAATATGACTTGGTGCACATACAGGAAAGTGCTAAGAAGCCATCATAACTAACCAAATGCAATAATTTGAAACTTTAAAAAGTAAAGTTTCAATTACAGGACTTGAAGAAATGTAACTGCATATGCCATACCTGTGGGATCCCTCTAGAAGCTGGAAATCAATGTAGTAGGCACTGCCTCTCTGTCAGGAATGGTGTCATCTCCGGTTTCTCCTGCTGGTGGCACTATTACATTCAGCACCAAAAGGGTGTAATTCCAGTGACCACCAGCGGGGGTCTCCCTGCCTGGACTGCAGACTTGTCATCAAGCACACCTGTCATGCTTCAGAATTCCTCTGCTAAGCCCTTGTCCCTGCCAGTACCTGCTCTTGTTCCAGCCTGTTCCTGTTTGTTCCTGAACCCCGTTTGTGTATCCTGACCTTGAACCCTGTTTCCTGTTCCCTTGTTGCTTTGGCTCATGCCTTATCTTTTATTTCATATTGGTTTCCTTGCTGGTGTATTATATTAGTTAGATAGATAGTTAGGTGGGTTTGGGGGTTTGCTGTGTTTTCACCATTTACTTGTTTTTGGTTTGCTGTCCTGTTTTCACATGTGTCTTTATCATTAACAATAAACATACCTTCTTATTCATCTCTAGTGTATAACATCCCCTGACACTCTCTAGTGATCTCTACCAGCTTCAGGGTCCCATGCCAAATGCCTGTCCTTTTGATTAACAAACACAGGAGATCAGCTGCTTGACACAGATGTCATTCAGAGAATGCATTTTCTCAATGAATGCAAATCTTTCTCTTATTTTAACAGATGGAGAGACAGGGTGGGGATGTTACATTCTCCTCCTTGTCCAATCAGAGAATGCTTTGCATTCATTGACAAAATGCATTATCTTGAGAAAGAAGTGCAGGGAAATCTCCCCAGAGGGACCATAGAGAGCTAATAAGAACTGATAAGGGTTTTACCAAACGATATACAGAAAAATAAACATTTTTGTTTTAGCTATACTTAGGCCTTCACTTTAGGGATTAAAGCATATCTAAAGCCCATACTTTTTTTTATAGTTTTGAAGGGCAGGCTTAAAATCCATGTCTTTATTTTTTGCTATCTTTCCTCCATTGGGAGGAAGTGGAGAGTAAGTGGAGATGGGGGGAAAGCTGAAACTGAAGAGTGGTCAGAGTAGGGAAGAAGGAGATCAGGGCCAGTGCTACCTCTCCTGACATATTCCTCCTCCTTCAATCATAGTCACCCCCCTCTCCCCTCCCCCTACCCCTCGTACGTGGTTCCCTCAGATCGCTCAGTAACTCCTCAGAAGGCAAACGACGGGGGACGGAGTCTGTCTGGATTAGGGGAGAAGACGAATGAGGAACTCTGAAGGAGGAGGGTCAGGAAGAGGGCAGAATGTATGGGTGATAATGAAGGTAGAGAAGAGCGGAGTCGGTGTCTGGAGATGTGAGGAGTAAGGATGGGGCTCCATGCTCACCACGCTGATCATACTCTGCCTGACGGGGAGTCACCTCTCCACACAGCCTCGTGTGAGTGAGAGGACCTACTACCAGAAGGGACACTGACCTCCCTACACAGCTGTCCGCATACTGACTGTGGCCAGGGGGGTGTCCCCCACCTGTTTACTGTACACTTCCTGCCACCCACCTGTATATTGTACACTTCCTGTCCCCCACGTGTATACTGTACACTTCCTGCCCCCCACCTGTATACTGTACACCCTCTACCCCCCACCTGTATACTGTACACTTCCTGCCCCCCACCTGTATACTGTACACCCTCTACCCCCCACCTGTATACTGTACACTTCCTGCCCCCCACCTGTATACTGTACACCCTCTACCCCCCACCTGTATACTGTACACTTCCTGCCCCCCACCTGTATACTGTACACCCTCTACCCCCACCTGTATACTGTACACTTCCTGCCCCTCACCTGTATACTGTACACTTCCTGCTCCCCCACCTGTATACTGTACACTTCCTGCCACCCACCTGTATACTGTACACTTCCTGTCCCCCACCTGTATACTGTACACTTCCTGCCCCCCCACCTGCATACTGTACACTTCCTGCCACCCACCTGTATACTGTACACTTCCTGTCCCCCACCTGTATACTGTACACATTCAGCCCCCCACCTGTATACTGTACACCTTCTACCCCCCCCCCCCTGTATACTGTACACTTCCTGCCCCTCACCTGTATACTGTACAACCCCTGCCCTGCACCTGTATACTGTACGCCCCACCTGTATACTGTACACCCCCTGACCCCACCTATATACTGTACACCCTCTACCCCCGCCTGTACACTGTACACTTTTTTTGGTGGGGAGTGGCCATGACCCCCGCCACTGTATACATGGGCAAGGCAAAGGGGGTGGAGTCAGGACTAAGTGGGGCGGCAAAACAAGGTTTCGCCTAGGGTGTCAAAAATCCTTGCACCAGCCCCGAAGGAGAGCAAAGCAGGAAGACAAGAGCAAAAACTGGAAGCAATTGCATATTATAGGATAAGAGACCAGAGAGCCAGCATAGCAGCAGAGGAGAATGGTTGCAGAGTAGGAGGGAGTGGGAGCAGAGGAGAAGTGCAGATAGAGAAAACAAGTGCAGGGGAGGCCGAGGCTAGCTGAAATTTAAAAAAAATGTAAATGATAAAGATGAAGAGAAGTAAGAATGCAGAGAACAGAAGCAGCTCACATTATGCACACCCTGGCCAGAGGCTGGGATTTGCATAGCACTACTCTGTGCTCTTTATTCTGTTTACAGGTGGCAGTTAGTGAACATGCAGCAACAAAAGAGCAGAAGAGTCGCCAGTGATGAAAAGAGAACAGTCTTCATTAGCTTTGGTACTCCTGACTCTCTTCCAGCTTCCCCAGTACAGCTCCCGGACCCAACATGATAAAGGAAGGTAGCTTTGCAGAATTTAATGAAAGTAGTCTGAGTCATGCTGTGCTATGTTGGTTTCTAGGCTCCCCCTTGCTGCTGGTCCTGAACAGGACATCCTGGTCACCAGGAGACTTATTCTAGTTGACATGGTGGCCAGGATTTTTATAGAACATGCATGCCTGTGTGCTCTGGGATCCTGGTCTCTTAGCACATGATCAGCTGTCAGACAATAACAGCTGGTTACGTGATGTAAACAGAAGATCGTAATTGGCTTTTTTTCCCCCCACACTGTCGATTACCGGCTTCTGTCAGGGAGACATCGGTCCCGCACAAGGACACCCACTGCTGCTAAGTAGTGCCCACCAGTGTGACCTACCAGTGCATATCAGTACTGCCTATCAGTGCCCACCAGTGCCACCTACCAGTGCCCACCAGTGGCACCTATCAATGCCCACCAATGCCACCTATCAGCGTCCATCAGTGCTGACAATCAGTGCCTCATCATCAGTGTCACCTATCACTGCTGTCTATTGGTGTCACCTACCAGTGCCTATCATTGCCCCTCAGTGCCACCCATCAGTGCCTATCAGTGCCACCTATCAGTGCTGCCTATCAGTGCCACCTATCAGTGCCCTTCAGTGTCGCCCATCAGTGCACATCAGTGCCACCCATCAGTGCCACCTATCAGTGCCACCAATCAGTGTCCATCAGTGCCACCTATCAGTGCCAACCAGTTCTGCATCATCAGTGCCCATCAGTGCAGCCTATCAGTGTCCATCAGTGCAGCCTCATCAGTGCACATCAGTAAAGGAGAAAAATTACCTGTTTGTAAAATTTTATAACAAACTATGAAACAGTTTTTTGGGTTTTTTTTCAAATTTTTGGTCTTTTTTCATTTTTTTAGCAAAAAATAAAAAAACAGCAGTAATTAAATACCATCAAAAGAAAGCTCTATTTATGTTAAAAAATTGATAGAAATTTGTGTACAGTGTTGCATGACCACGCAGTTGTCATTCAAAGAGTGACAGCGCTGAAAACTAAAAATTGGCCCAGTAAGCAAGTGCTAAAATTCCTGTTTGTTACAACTGCTGTCATTGATATGAACGAGGAAACTCCGAAATAGTCAGAGCTGAAAACATTTGTCCCATGCAATTAAATGACAAATATATCTAAACTGAAATGGTACGTGTGATGGGGATAGAAATACCATTTAATGTTTTCACATCTGTGCAGAGATATTTGATTATTATATAATTCAACCAACAGCCTATCACTTTATGTTAACAACTATGTTAGACATTGAACTCAGCTAAATACATTTGGCAGATTTTTTTTTTTTATGGGATTACTGGGCAGAAAGTCAGTTGTGTTAAATAATGTTCAACTGTTGCAAACCACCTTATTTTTAAAAGTAGGGATAAAGGCATTTTTAAAAAATGTGTAGCAACCCTTATGCCTCGTACACATGATAGGATTTTCCGACGGAAAATGTTCTATAGGAGCTTGTTGTCAGAAATTCCGACCGTGTGTAGGCTCCATCGGACATTTTCCATCAGAATTTCCGTCACACAAAATTTGAGAGCTGGTTCTGAAATTTTCCGACAACAAAATCTGTTGTCGTAAATTCCAATCGCGCGTACACAATTCTGACGCACAAAGTTCCACGCATGCTCAAAATCAAGCAGAAGAGCCGCACTGGCTATTGAACTTCATTATTCTTGGCTCGTCGTACGTGTTGTACGTTACCGCGTTCTTGACGTTTGGAATTTTCGACAAGATTTGTGTGAGTGTGTGTATGCAAGACAAGTTTGAGCCAACATCCGTCGGAAAAAAAAACATGGATTTTGTTGTAGGAAAATCCTATTGTGTGTACAGGGCATAGCACTTTGGCAATGCACTCTTCCTTTTTCATTATTGTTATATAGCAAGGATTCTTCATATGTTGGACACCAAAAATGTAATTCCAGAACTAGATAACAGTTCCAATGCCTTGTAGTGGTGGCAGTGTATTAAAATGGCAAATACAGCCGTGGCCAATTGTTTTGAGAATGACACAAATATTAATTTTCACAAAGTCTGCTGCTTCAGTTTTTTTTAGATCTTTTTGTCAGATGTTCCATAAGTGTCAAATGTTTCTATTGACAATCACATTAAGTTTTTGCAGTGTTGACCCTTCTTTTTCAAGACCTCTGCAATTCGCCTTGGCATGCTGTCAATCAACTTCTGGGCCACATCCTGACTGATGGCAGCCAATTCTTGCATAATCAATGATTAGAGTTTGTCAGAATTTGTGGGGGTTTTTTTGTTCACCCACCTCTTAAGGATTGACCACAAGTTCTCAATGGGATTAAGGTCTGGGGAGTTTTCTGGCCATGGACCTAAAGTTTTGATGTTTTGTCCCCGAAGCATCTTAGTTATCACTTTTGCCTTATGGCAAAAGTGATAACTTATGCTGCGTACACACGACCGGACTTTCCAGCAGAAAAGGTCCGACGGAACTAATCTGTCGGACATTCCGATCGTGTGTGGGCTTCATCTGACCTTTTCTGTCGAAAAATCTGACGGACCTTAGAAATAGAACATGTTTCAAATCTTTCTGACGGACTCGATTCCTATCGAAAAAAACTTTGTCTGTATGCTAGTCCGACGGACCGAAAAAAACGCAAGGGCAGCTATTGGCTACTGGCTATTGAACTTCCTTTTCTAGTCATTACGTCATTACGTTCAAAACGATCAGACTTTGGTGGGATCGTGTGTAGGCAAGTCCGTTTCATCGGAACTCCACCGGAACTCTGTCGAAAAGTCCTTCGGAGTTCAGTCCGACAAGAAGTCCGCTCGTGTGTACGCGGCATAAGATGCTTGGGGAACAAAATCATGCTGGAAAAGGTATTATTCCTCACCAAACTGTTCTTGGATGGTTGGGAGAAGTTGCACTCGGAGGATGTTTTTGTGCCATTCTTTTTGCATGGTGTTCTTAGGCAAAATTGTGAGTGACCCCACTTCCTTGGCTATGAAGCAACCCCACACATAAATGGTATCAGGATGCTTTACTGTTTGCATGACACAGGACCGATGGTAGTGCTCACCTTTTCTTTTTTGGACAAGGTTTTTTCCAGATGCCCCAAACAATCGGAAAGGGGATTCATCAGAGAAAATGACTTTACCCTAGTCCTCAGCAGTCCAATCACTGTACCTTTTGCAGAATATCAGTCTGTTCTTGATGTTTTTCCTGGAGGGAAGTGGCTTCTTTGCTGCCCTTCTTGACACCAGGCCATCCTCCAAAAGTCTTCTCCTCACTGTGCGTGCAGATACATTCACACCTGCCTGCTGCCATTCCTGAGCAAGCTCTGCACTGGAGGTTCCTAGATTTCGCAGCTGAATCACCTGTACGAGACAGTCCTGGCACTTGCTGGACTTTTTTGGGCACCCTAAAGCCTTCTTCACAAATGCAGTGGAAATGTTTTTTATGGGTTTAAGTTCATTTTCATGGCAAAAAAGGACTTTGCAATTAATTGCAATTCATCTGATCACTCTTCAAAACATTATGGAGTATATGCAAGATGCCATCATAACAACTGAGGCAGCAGACTTTGTGAAAATTAATACTTGTGTCATTCTCAAAACGTTTTGGTTATGACTGTACTCTGCTACTTCCCGTGCTACCATGGCCCAGAGTTTATAATGAACACAGAAGCCTCCAGTGACTCAAGCACCTCTCCTGCTTTTCCTTCACCCATAGAGGCTGATTGACTGTACAGTACTTTCTTGTGGGAAGACTATCACCCTATGCAGAGATCCCTCCTCCTAGGCCACATCTTTAAAAAAAAACTGTAGAATTGTGTGATATGATTTAGAAGTTGATTTTATGGTTATTTTCTAGTGTACTGTTGTACATTTATGTTGTATCATGGCTCTAGAAGGGATTTTCTTTTTGCACTATGCAATGACTTCTCTCTCTCTCTAAATGTAGCACCCAATACTTAGGTGGGTGCTAGAGTTAGGATTTTTGTGAGTACAGGTAAATTTAGGCAGGCCTAGCTGGAAGCTAGGCCTGTTTGCTATGATCTCTGTGGGCTGGGAGTGGCTCAGAGTAGGCTGATGACTCACAGACAGCATCACTTCTCGGTTACCTCCCTCTTGCTTCTAAAGGAGAAGGAGGGGAAGAGGTGGAGCTGCCTGGGGTGTTCTAAGGTGCCCTGACCAATCACCAACTTAGACAGGGGGCAGGCCTCATTAAATACCTAGCGTCAGCCCAGCTTGGTAGGAGTTGTCGGGTGGAAGAACTTAGGATGGAGTACTAGGCTGTCAGGGCCTTTGAGGGAGCTCCCCAGTCTAAGGGGCGACCTTGGACCTGGGATTCAGGTGCAGTATGGATCCTTTCAAGATCGCATTGAGGATCTGAACAGGAGGCACAGAGAGGAGTCAGAGGGGACAGCAGGAGCTAGTACTGTCGGGCAAGTCTTCAGGAGGGAACCACCGGTTTGAAGCCAGGAGGGCTGGTGAGTGACATGGGCAATCAGGAGGACTGGAGAGGCATGCCAGAGAGGACTGAGAGGAAACAGTCAGAGCTGGGTGTGGAGCCAGTGTGGATTGCAATGTCACGGGCAGTGAAGTCAAGCAGCTGCAGCCAGGAGGACTGGCAGGGCCTGAAGAGGACTTACTGGGAGCAGTAATCCACCATAGGACAGCTAGAACTAAAAGACTTCCTATTCCTATTTTTCTAGATTACAGGGACCCGCAGTCCCTGCCTGCAAATGGCAGTTGCTGAGGCCTGACTGAGTCAGGGTTGGGCCTAACCACATGCTAGCTGTGCCTGGAGTAGGTGATGTGCTGGAGAGAGAGAGAGAAAGAGAATAACAGTCTGCAAACAAGAGATGTGCTAGAGGAGACTGGAGTAAGCCAAGTGTATATAGTTGCCCCAACTGATTGATACTCAATCAACCAATTCTTTGTTCTTCTGAGCATCCCACATATTCCTATCCCTATCCAAGTTCAAATCCCTCAGTAAAAATACAAAACAACCACATTGTTCATTGTCTCAAGAGTGATTGGGAAGTGAATGCCGGGCTGAGCAGGGTGACAGGTGGGCCACAACTTTCAGCAGCCCCTACGAGGGTACTGCTACATAAAAAAAAGCCTTTTCTTGAAATTCATTAAGGGACATGGGGTCAGAAGGAATTTATAACAAGGAAAATAAAAAGCTCAGAACCCACAAAACAGGAGGTGAAAACTGGGGGCAAGCTCCAGCTCAAATCTGTGAAACAGAGGTTTGATGCTGAAAAGCTCAAGAGGCACTCACTGATCTAGTGAAGTGCACCTTGATAGGAAAGTGGTTGTAAACCCTTACATATACTCAGTGAAGTAGCCTTAGATAATACACAGGGATAAAACAAATCTTCCTACATAAGTTGAGCCTGTTTATCTGCAGCCCTCTATCCTCTACACTTGTGTACAACACACAGATGTAAGAATTTTTCTCAGCATCAGAAAGCAGGGGGCATGGATCCGACGTCACAGACACTGCAGAGCTAGACTACAGAGCTGAGTGTAATCTGACAGCTGATTGGAGAAAAGTGACACCCTCCCCTTTCAGTGGCTCAGAGAAACAGAGAGCTGAGTGAATGAGACATCCATTGTGTGTTGGGGGGGGGGGGGGGCTGGGAGGCTAAGGTTTTAGGTATTAGGAGTGACACAAGCAGACAGCAGAGAAAAGAAAAAAAATCAGAGATGAATTAGACTTGGTGCTTTGGATTACGGTTAGTACACACCAGAGGCGTCACCAGGGGGTGGCTATTGGGGCTATAGCCCCGAATCTGGGTCCCATAGCCCGAGTCTCTTGTTGCAGAGACTCGGGCTGCGGCAGGCAAACTGCATGAGAGGCGGATGAGAGGAGAGAAGCGGGGGTGTGTCCTTGCCGCCGAGCAGTATGGTTGTGTGACCCGCTTCACAGGGTGAAGAACCCGGCTCTCTGCATCTCAGCCTGTCTGCCCCAGGGAGGAGGAAATCCCTGCACACCAGCGATTGCAGAGTGCAGAAATCAGGTCCCGGCCGGCGTTGCTATGCGGGTGCGGGTGGGAGCGGGCTGCACTGGGTGCCACCGCAACCTGCCCTATGCCACGGCAACCTGGCCTATGCCACCCCAGCCTTCCCTATGCCACCGCAACTTGCCCTATGCCACTCCAGCCTGCCCTATGCCACCGCAACCTGCCCTATGCCACTGCAGCCTGCCCTATACCACCCCAGCCTGCCCTATAGCACCACAAACTGCCCTATACCACCCCAGCCTGCCCTATACCACCGGAAACTGCACTATACCACCGAAAACTGCCCTATACCACCCCAGCTTGCCCTATACCACTGCAACCTGCCCTATACCACCCCAGCCTGCCCTATACCAACCCAGGCTGTCCTATACCACCGCAAACTGCTCTATACCACCCCAACCTGCCCTATACCACCCCAGCCTGCCCTATATCACCCCAGCCTGCCCTATACCACCCCAACCTGCCCTATACCACCCCAGCCTGCCCTATACCAACCCAGGCTGTCCTATACCACCGCAAACTGCCCTACAACACCTCAGCCTGCCCTATACCACCCCAGCCTGCCCTATATCACCCCAGCCTGCCGTATACCACCCAACCTGCCTAATACCACCCCAGCCTGCCCTATATAACCCCAGCCTGCCGTATACCACCCCAACCTGCCTATACCACCCCAGCCTGCCCTATGTCACCCCAACCTGCCCTATACCACCCCAGCTTGCCCTATATCACCCCAGCCTGCCGTATACCACCCCAACCTGCCCTATACCACCCCAGCCTGCCCTATATCACCCCAACCTGCCCTATACCACCCCAGCCTGCCCTATATCACCCCAACCTGCCCTATACCACCACAAACTGCCCTATACCACCCCAGCCTGCCCTATACCACCCCAACCTGCCCTATACCACCCCAGCCTGCCCTATATCACCCCAACCTGCCCTATACCACCGCAAACTGCCCCATACCACCCCAGCCTGCCCTATACAAATCCAGCCTGCCCTATACAACCCCAGCCTGCCCTGTGCCACCTCAGCCTACCCTATATCACCCCAACCTGCCCTATATCACCCCAGCCTGCCCAATACCACCCTATACTTTAATTTACAGGGACCATTTGGAGGTGCGCCTGCAGGGTGCTGGGCAGGATAGACAGGAGGGGGGTGACACCATTTTTTGCCGCACCAGGTGACACCAACCCTAGTGACGCCACTGTCTGCCGCCTCACAGATTTATTCATGAAGCACACAGCAGTCCAAGATGGCTCTGCAGAGAATGGCCGCCCTGCCTCACCACAACCAGTGCCCAGAGACTTTGTCACCCAGACTCTGACATGGACAAAGCCTCCCTCTCCTCCTCATCTGACAGAGGTAAGAGAGCTGCAGTCTCCCCAGTCTCATCACCCACTAAGTTGCCCTCAGCCAAATAGCAGCACTAGGCTTCACTGCCAGCACAACCCGCTGATCATGAGGAGAACACTGACTCCCTCTCTACCTTCCCTGCAGCAGATGTCCCACACACAGAGGCTACTTTAAGGGCACTTTCACACTGTGGCGGGGGGGACATTGACGGTAAAGCGTCTCTATTTTTAGTGGCGCTTTACCGTAGTTTAAGCAGTGCTTTTCGGCCACTAGCAGGGTGCTTTTAACCCCTCGCTAGCGGCCGATTAAGGGGTTAGTAGCGCCCACAAAGCTTTCACACTGTGGCGGGGGGACATCGACGGTAAAGCGCCATTATTTTTAGTGGCGCTTCACCTTAGTTTAAGAAGTGCTTTTCAGCCACTAGCAGGACACTTTTAACCCCCTGCTAGTGGCCAATTAAGGGGTTAATAGCGCCCGCAAAGCTCTGCTACTGAAGCGATTTGCAGGTGCTTCAGTGGCGCTGCCCATTGATTTCAATGGCACTCGGGCTTTCACACTGGATTGACAGGAGAGGTGCTTTACAGCCGCTTTACAGGTGCAATATTTAGCGTAAAGTGCCTCAGTGTGAAAGTAGCCTAAAAGAGAGGAAAGAAGTGAGCGGGCGGACGAGCAGAGATGACATCATCTCTCACTGCCCGCCCGCATCACCACTCTCCTGCCCTCACTAAATGGACCAGTGCTGCGAGCCTGCCACCAATGCAGCAATAATGCACATTTGGTGGCACTGGCTGGCATGGCAAGTGACAATCCACATCAGTTGGCAAGTGACAATCCACATCTTGTGCCAGGCGACATGGCAAGTGACAATCTGCAAATGGTGGCAGGTGACATGGCAAGTGACAATCCGCATCAGGTGGTAAGTGACAATCTGTAAATGGTGGCAGGTGACATGGCAAGTGGTAATCTGAAAATGGTGGCAAGTGACAATCCACATCATGTGGCAACTGACAATCCACATCTGGTGACAGGTGCAACTGACAATCCACATCTGGTGACAGGCGACAGTGGCAAGTGACAATCCACATCTAGTGGCAGGTGACAGTGGCAAGTAACAAGCTGCATCTGGTGGCATTATATATTAGAATGTAACAATAGAAACAATGTGCCTCAATCACCCTGACACCATATGTGCCATGATGATTGTACCGCCAACACTGGCCATTGCCCATGAAAAATTGCTTACCACCAGCGTACCCCCCCCCCCCCCGGTTGGTGACCGGTGACCGCTGCTATGGGCTCTAGCCCCAGATCTTTTGCAGACCTAGCAACGCCCCTGGTACACACTAAAGTGGGATGTGCTTTGTTCATTTTTAATGCCTGAGGTTTACAACCACTTTAAGCTTATATGTTTGAATAATGAGTTACTGATAAATGGTTGAATGAGAGGCAGGCTGCATGTAGACACGAGCAGGAGGCAATGGTCAAGGCTGTCAGTGTTAGGTTCATGGGGAGGGACACTGCAAACTGCCCCTGAGCTGTTAGTGGATTGTGAGCTGGAAAGGCCCACAGGACCGCAACACAGTAACAAGGTACCAATGCAGCACTCAATGAAAATATATCATATTTCAGACAATTTTTGCCTCTAATTTGGACATACTCTCAAGTGAGTTATTCGGGACAGGATTTTTCAAGTAGTTGTCACAGACCTAGACCTGTAAGGGCCCATTCATATTATGTTCTTCACTGGGTGAATGCAAGTAACTGCAATGACACATAGAAAACAACAGTTTTCTATGTGTCATGATCACACTACAACACTGAGTTTGTATGTGTTCAAGAGACGCATATTAATATATAACATGTTTGCATTTTATTGCACAGGAACGCAATGTATGTAAATGCATATAAAAGCGCTCTTTGGCTAAATAACATAGTATGTAACATTTGTTGGACAAATGTTACAAGCATTGTACAGGCTGCACACAATTTCCCCACATTTTCTTTAATACTATTTTTACCGGTGGTTGCCAGCTCCCTCTAGTGGCCAAAATGCAGAATATATTTTTTAAGTACCTCAATCAGAAAATACACCACATTTTTTGGATAGAGCTGATAATAAGAAAAATAAAAAATAGTATTAGAGAAAATATTGGGAAAATTCCTGAAGTCTGGATGAATACCTATGATATATGTTTAATGAATGTTTTATAAATAGACTCCTAAGTGTCTGGACAGTGTACCAAGCAGAGCCAGTTCCCAGGGGTCACATTACAGACAAGCCCTGCATCTTCATCATGGCTGGATTCAAGTACAGCCTCCAAGGCAACTGCAAAGGATGAACTGAGCTGGAAAGCTGCAATAGAAGCCCCTTTGCAGCTAATGAACAATCTTGATTGATCTTGATTGTCCCGTCTCCTGGGCTGCCATTGGACCACTGTTCTGTCTATCACAGGAGATTCTCACTGTATGTAATCTGTCGGCGCTCGTCCCACACCCCTCCCTGTCCCCACTAGGATGCAGATGGGCATCGATCAGGCTGCACTGATGGCAATGGTGAGGCTGCTGCACTGATGGCAATGGTGAGGCTGCTGCATTGAAGGCAATGGAGAGGCTGTTGTATTGATGGCAATGTCGAGGCTGCTTCATTGATGGCAATGGTGAGGCTGCTGCATTGATGGCAATGGTGAGGCTGCTGCATTGATGGCACTTGTGAGGCTGCAGATGGGCATTGATCAGGCTGCATTGATGGCAATGGTGAGCCTGCAGATGGGCACTGACCCTTATTTTGCTTCAAAGTTCCTTACTTAGAAGTTTTTTCCTGAAACTTCCCTCTTAAAATATATGTGCGTGTTATATGCCTGTGCGTGTTATACGCTGATCAATACGGTAATTAAGAAAACACTTTTTCAGTTCCTTTTTCTCAAAAACATTAAAGCCTGCACTCTAGGTCTCATTTAAAAACTGAACAAAGCAAAGAAAATTTAATTACGGAAAAAATTGTATGTTCAATGTGTAAAAAATGGCGTAAACATAATCTGTTTATCTGTTTACATGCCAGCAACCCATTTAAAAAAAGTATAGTTGTTGGCACAATGTGCATCTAAATCGTATATCAATACTTTACTGATTGAAGCGAAGTATAAGGTCCTTCTGCGGTGGTACATGGTGCCAGCGAGAGTAGCGTCCTATGTCCCTGGTATGTCCCCGCAGTGCTTCAGAGGTTGTGATATGAATGGACCCATGTTTCATGTCTGGTGAATTTGCCCAAAAGTTAGGCGGTTCTGGATCCGTACCTATAATTTCATTTATTCACTCACTCAAGTGAATCGCCACTACAGGCACTGTTGGGGCGCCCGGTAGAGGGGGGACCGTTGAGACACACAAAAAGACTTATAGCCTCCTTTATTTGTAACAGCCAGGGACTCCATGGCCAGGTCTTGGAAATCCCCCACAGTTCCCTTCAACTTACTAAGGTCAAAATTATCTTGGATAATGTTAAATGAGCACCTATCTGCGATTCTAAATGATAAACTTGTCTCATTCGAAAAGACTTGGGACTCCTGGATTAAATACCTGTTGAATACCCTATGAGATGGATATGCCATTTTTTTTTTTTTTTTACTCTTTTCTAGGATAGGGTGCACTTTTTTCTCTCTCTCGTGCTTTGTTTTCTTTTCTATCCTTCTATTGACTATATCCCCTCTACTTCTTTCGCCATATCTACCCTTTCGTAGGCGTTTAGGCCAACTAGTGTATTCGCTACTACCTGAGAGTTAAGACTGGTTGGTACTTCCAACAGATGTCGCGGTTCTTAATAATTTAGTGTAATTCTTTCCTTTTTATATGTTATTCCACACCTACGGATTTCTGTGCAAGGAGCGAGTTCCTTAGCTCTAAAATTGCATTATTAGACTGTCCACTCCCACATCCTGATTTTTCTCAGAGGGGTGGGAGGCGGCAAGAAGAGTCATTATGCATATGTATCGATTATTGCCGATTTCCTCCTTTATATTGTTTTTTCTTTATCTTATTTTATAAGTTCATAATGTGGATGGCAATATAGTATGTTTAGTGACAGTGTGTACTTTGAAATATCGCAACAATGTATACCCTGGTTTGCAGCCAACTGTTTATTGTCATAACAGCAAATGCTGGTTTTGTATACTTTGAAAATTCTGAATAAAAACCATTGGAAATAAAAAAAGTACAGTTATATTTTATGTGCAAAATAATTGAGGAATAAAAATGGTTAGCACAAGATGTAAAATCCAAAAGAATACATATTGTGACACATGTCACACAAGACTATTTTATTCTCTGTCATTTCTGGTTTAAATTATGGGTTTTTCTATATTCCTCTTATTCTTCTCTTTAGTATTCCTAAATGATTCGTAGCCTAAGTGCAAATGTTTGCCAACTCCATAACCACTGAGGTTGTCTCTCTACATTGCACTATTCCAACTGCCCTGAACATCCTTCATACTGGTAGAACTTCCAAACTGCCTTTGTTTTCTTTATTTTTTAACTGTTTGAACTGTTTAGATAGGAAATGAATACAGTTGTGCTCAAAAGTTTGCATACCTTGGCAGAAATTGTGACATTTTGGCATTTATATTGAAAATGTGACTGACCTTGCCCAAAAATTCTCTTTTTTTAAGGATAGTGATCATATAAAGCCATTTATTATCACAAAGTTGATTGGCTCCTTTTTAAATTATAATGATAAAATAAACCACTTAAATGGCCCTGATCAAAAGTTTACATACCCTCGAATGCTTGGCCTTGATACAGACACACTAGGTGACACACACAGGTTAAAATGGCAATTAAAGGTTAACTTCCCACATCTGTGGCTTTTTAAATTGCAATTAGTCATAGATGGTTATGCAGGACCACAGGCTTCTATGACTTCCTAGAGCCTATTCATTGAGAATATGCAAAAGGAAGTTTAGGGTCCACTGAAGTAGGCTCTGCTTAGCCTGTTTAGAGTGTAAAGTCCCTGGGGCCCCCCAACCCAAGTCTAAACCCCCAGCCTTGGGTGATACCCCCATGCATTACCCTTCTTAAGGTCTGCTCACAGTGCATTGGAATATCCATTGCCCATCAGTGCCTTCAATGATAAGTATGGACATGTCTCCTGAGTTCCCAGTCTGCAATTGCTATATTTTGCATCATGCAGGCCCCTATTACCTCTGGAGCCCACAAAGAACTGCTTTTATGTAGGTTACTGTACCATGCTCACATCAGAAGCATAGAACATATTGCCAATGAGTTTAGAGGGTACATCTACTTGGAGGTTTATTAAATAATAAATATATTATAAATAATGAACAGGTAGCAGTTATTTTAAAACATACTGAATAAGGCTCCATTCAGGCGGGAATTCTGATCAGATCTGCCTGTCAGTTTTTCAGATGGACCTGATCGGAAGATCCATTCATTCCTAAAAACAGGCGGGTATAAATGGACATGTAGCCATTTACACCCACGACCTCTAGGTCTGATCAGGCCCACTAAAAAAAAAGAGAAATTACTCTGTCCTCTTCCGTTTAGGTGGATTGGATCGGAGGAGGGTGTGAATAGACAGCTGAGTTCATTTACTCCTAGTAGCCCATAGAGCACAGTGGGCTCTGCCCATGTCCATCCATGATGTATCATCCACCCACTCTGCTCCAATCAGCAGGGAAACATATCCCCTGCTGATTGCAATGGAAACCATTCCTTGTGAAAGGGGCCTAAAGGGAAAAGTATTTACACAAAATGTGAGCATACTGATAATCTTATAGATGGGTACCTAAGATGACCTTACATTTACCAGGGAAAAGTTAGTAAACATAGCATTTATAAAATAAGATATATACAAAGGAACAAACAGCCTATAGCATGTAAGTTCTGAAAGGTCTGTGACTTTTTAAATGTATTTGATAAAAACAAAAACACATTTTGCCGAACCCTATTTGCTAGAAGCACTAGCTGTTATTTTGTTTTTGATACAATCCTAGCAACACTTTTCTGCTTTTGTTATAGTACTGTCACCAGGATAAAGTGTGCTGGTAGAAACCATTTCTCCATTAAGGAGTCACTTAGGCAGAATCACTAGATGGCAGGTCTTGCTCTTCCAAAGTGAATCACAAAAGGATTGACTAAATAACTTTTCCGGTCTCTCAGTTAAGCGTCACTAAATGTTGACAATATATGGATCAAAATAACTAGCTGAACACAATTTTAGTTGTTTTAAAACCTATGGGAGCTTATGCTGGCAGAGGACAAATGCTAGCTGAAACAACTGGACATGCATTTTTTACTATATAATGTTCTTAGTGAAAGTTATGACTTTTGTTATATATATATTCAACAGATTCCCATTACTGCCAGTTACTAGAGAGATTACTGGAGGGTTAATTTACCAAAGGCAAATAGGCTGTTTACTTGCAAGGGAATTTTCTCAAGAGCTCAAGAGTCTCAAGAGTGAAGGTGAAGCTCTGCTGACTTCCACCATGCAATGATGTGCAAGCAAAAATGCATTTTTCAATTTTCCCTGCACGTGATAGTGTATTCCTTGCAAAGTGAAATTTCACTGCATTCATAAAGCTCAGGGGCAAATTCCCTTGCAGAGTGAAACTTCCTTTGCAGCCTATTTGTCTTTTATAAATCAACCCCTATGGGTTTTATTTATAAAAGCAATATAGAGTGTTCAAATTGCAAAGTGAATATTTATTCTGAAAAATGTATGTTTACATTGAAAAGTGAATATCAGTAAACAAAGGGAATATTAACATTCCGAATACCCAATCATATGTGGGAAATGAAAAAAAGGAAAACAGGATTTTTGCTAGCACATGATTGGATAATTGACTGATTGAAGTAAATACTACATTACCATATTTACTAAGCTCAGTGAACATTTACCTTGCAGTGAACAGTCTGTAATCCTTTAGTAATTCAACCCTATTGTAAAAATGTTGTGCCAGCAATAAAGTAACTAATAAGGTACTTAATATACCATCCAATAATAACAGGTTAGTGGGTCAATGCACAAATAGATTAATATTTATTCAAAAGATGCCAAGTTCCACAAGCAAATGTTTATATATATATATATATATATATATATATATATATATATATATATATATATATATATATATATATATATATATATATTTAGAGCGACTATCTACCTAACCGAAATGTGTCAATACACATAAGGTACACAATTATCCTATTATAGGAACATGTAAGCAGGTGTGTTTAGAGTCTTGAATTGAGTCCCTTGGGTACATGAGACCTGAGTTCAGACATCCAATATGCCTCTTGTGTTAAAAGCTTCTATCTCAGGTCACAACCTCTGTTCCCATGGATTGACAAAAAAATACTTTAGGTGAAAACCTCTGTTCCCATGGCCAATATGTTTAATCCCATCAAAACCTCATCATCATGCATTGACAAAAAAATACTTTAGCACATTTGAGGTATGTGTCACACAATTTTTAGATCCTTTGCTTTGTGAGATTTGTGTGCAGTTGTCCCCTTTAAATGTTTTGTTGTGCACCAAATTTATGGTATCTTACTCTATACAAATTAAATCAAGTATACAGCATATCTGAAATTAAACTCAAATGAAAAAATGTTATAGCAGGCATATGTTAACATCTTAACACACAGGAAGGAAGATGTGACTGGAATGTATGTGTCAGCTACCACAGAGCAGGAACAGGTAAGTCTGCTATGACGTTTTCTGAAATTCTTGCACTTAGTATAAATTACCTGCAGAGATTGTTTCTCAATTAAACCAAATTAGATTTTCACCCTAAACAGAATAGTTAAATGTCTGAGTGTCATCAGAATAGGTTTAAATGTTGCTAGCTATGTGTTTGGTGGCTACAAGTGAATTGGCAAATGTAAAAGTACTCAAAAGCTTCATTTGATCCGGAGTTTCCCTTGCAAAATCTCCAACCTTTTTTTGTCATTGGTCAGGCATGATAATTTAAACACATTGTTCTTAGTAGAGCACAAAGCTTTACAGGTTTAAATCTACTGTACTATATTTTCTAAGTACTATTGTAATAAATAATAGATACCTAAACCCTAAAATGTGCAATAAGTCATTGGCCAGGTATAATAAATAAAAACACACTGTAGAACACAAAGCTTTACAGATTTAAAGGTTCTATATTTTATATATACTACTGTTATAAATAAAAGACACCCAAATCCTAAAATATGCTTATAATTAGAGTCAATTCACAAAAGACTTTCGCAAAGCTTGACACTACTTAAAATATTACCAGCTTCTGTCTTACGACAATTGTAAAGTTCCACATACTGTGTGTATACTGAGAAGACAGTAAAATAATACATTTTAGGTGGAGCTAAAATACAATAAAAAAAAGAGAGGCTTTAGTAGTTACATTGTAGCAACTGTACAGTACTTGTATACAAAACCCCAGCAGCCCGCCCATGTTAGTCTCTTTGCCAAATCTAACCCAGTTACCCAGGTGCTTACTTACCTCTGCCTGACAGTGGTGGTCTCCTCTGGTCTTTACTGTCCTCTGGTCCGAGATCTTCTTCAGTAATGGCCATGCCTGTTTAGTGCATCCCGCTAGCTTTAGATGGGGCTGTAGTCCTATACTAGAAATGCTAAGAATACAACCCCTTTCAAGTCTATGTAGACTCACTGAGCAGACATGGTCAGCACCAAAGAGGTAAGTAAAGCCTTTGAGTGGGGGTGTCTGAGTTAAATTATGGGACTAGGAAAGGTGGGCTGCTAGGAGACTTGTCTTTTAACACTTTTGCTGTCAGACCCTGCACTTTACTCAACTCCACTTTAAACTCTGGTGGCCAGACCATTTTTGCAACTTTACACTTTTTTTATTTCACACTATATTCAATAGCACACACGAAAACAACATAACAACATGCAAAACCCCTACTAAATCTAAAAGATTAAGCAATTTGAGCTAAAATTCTGGAGGGTGGATTCACACTTATGTGTTGGGGTAACCCCTGATTGGCAGAGCCATTTGTGCACTGCATTGGTGTACATTGTGATGAATCGATGCAGGCATATATTTTAATGCAATGCAGAGCATTACAATGCATAGCAACACATTATTATTATTGTTATTATTATTATTATTATTATACAGGATTTATATAGTGCCAACAGTTTGCGCAGTGCTTTACAACACGGGCAGACAATACAGTTACAATACAATTCAATACAGGAGGGATCATGGGGCCCTGCTCGTTGTAGCTTACAATCTAGAAGGGAGGGTAAAGTGAAACAAAAAGTAATAGCTGTGGGGGATGATCAGATGGAGAAAATGAAAATACAGTTGTTAGGAGTGGGTAGGATATGCTTATCTAAAGAGGAGGGTTTTCAGGGATCGTCTAAAAGCTAATAGAGTTGGAGATAAATCGGACAGATTGGGGTAAGGATTTCTATAGGATTGGAGAGGCTCTGGAAAAGTCCTGGAGGTGAGCATGGAAAGAGGTGATGAGGGAGCTAGAGAGTAGGAGGTCTTGAGAAGAATGAAGAGAACGATTAGGTTGGTATTTTGAGACTAGGTCAGTGATGTAGCTTGGGGCAGAGTTGTGCATGGCTTTGTAAGTAGTTGTTACTATTTTGAATTCAATTTGTTGGGTGAGCGGAAGCCAGTGGAGGGATTGACAGAGAGGAGTAGCAGACACAGAGCGGTTGGTAAGGTGGATGAGTCTGGCAGCAGCATTCATGATGGATTGAAGGGGATAGACTATGTAGAGGTAAGCCAATAAGGAGGGAGTTGCAGGAGTCAAGGCAAGAGAGGGAGTGAATTAAGAGCTTTGTTGTGTCATTAGTTAGAAAGGGGCATATTTTGGAGATGTTGTGGAGGTTGAGGCAGCAAGATTTGGACAGCGATTGGATGTGGGGCGCAAAAGAGAGTTCAGAGTCCAGGACTACACCTAGGACCTTGGCATGCGGGGATGGGTTTATGGTTGTGCCATCGATTTTGGCAGAGAGATCAGGGGAAGAGGCACATGAGGGAGGAAAAATTATAAGTTTGTTTTTTTATAGATTAAGTTTGAGGAAGTAGTGTGACATCCAGGCTGATATATCTGATAATAAATTAGTGATACGTGAGGAGACTAAAAGAGTGTGCTGAGGGGTAGAGAAATAGATTTGGGTGTCGTCAGCATAGAGGTGGTATTGGAAGCCATGGGAGGTTATCAGCTGACCCAGGGAGGAGGTGTAGATTGAAAATAGGAGAGGTCCAAGAACAGAACCTTGGAGGACCCCAACAAAGAAAGTAGGAGGAGAGGAGGAAGTAGAATTGTAAGTAACGCTAAAGGTGTGGTTGGATAAACAGGAAGAGAACCAGCAAAGAGTACAGTCACAGAGACCAAAGGCGTGGAGTTTTTTGAGGAGGAGGGGGTGGCCAACCGTGTCAAAGGCAGCAGAGAGGTCCTAATGATTAAGCACAGGTTGAATGTGTGAAATGCGTCTATGTGACTAAAAATCTGGTGTCCCTGGTGTATCCTAGTGATTTTCAATAAAGGCACGCTGTTTTGGAACCTTTGGATGTGCAGCCATTTCTTCTTTTTCCAAGAGAGGTCCAGGATTAGGAGTACAGAATAGTGTCCATTGGTTTTGGCCGTTAGTAGATCATTTGTTAGTTTTAGTTAGCAGTATAGTCAGTGTTTATCTGGCGCTCCAGATGGAGTAATCCTTAGGCGTACATTCTGTGGCTGTAATAGCTGGATGGTGATGTATCCATAGAATGGGGTAATAAGGGTTGAAAAGGAAGGCAGCCATCCTTCAGAGTGTGTCCAGAACTCTGCAAGACATGTAAGGAAAAAACAGGGAGGGGGAGGCGCTGACCTGAGTGTAGTATTAAAATAATGACTTTAATAGAAAAATATAAAAAACATTTACAAGATGATAGAAGATGCATGCTCGTCAAAGTAAAGTGCAGTCCTGGCATTCCACATGGCTCTGTGGGTCCCACCACTGTTCCGGATAGCTGGAAAGGATTGAGCAGCTGGCTGGAATGGATCACAGTGTTTCTCCAGGAGCAAAGGAACCAAGCAGCTCCACACAGACCAGCATGGACCGTGGAACAGAAAGTGATGTCACCGGCATCTGATTGGACCTAGGCAGGGGTGGAATCTTGTCAATCAGGGCTGCAGTGATGAAAGGCTACGCGCTCGGAGCTGACTGCTCCTTCTATTGGCCTGCTGCCCTCTAGAGGAGGACAGCTCTATATACACAATGGAGAGCATGTGGGTGTGGCAGTGGAACTGGAACTTCCAGCAAGAGGCAAGGTGAAGCAGGGGTTAGCAGTCTCTGATTGACAAAAAATAAAAAAAATATATATAATTAAAAAAAAAAATAATAATAATATATGCATATAAAAAAAATTATATAAAATAAAATAAAATTGAAAAAAAAAGGAAAAAATATAAAAAAATGAAAATATTTGAAGCATAGTTCTCTTATATATGTATAGAAGCCTATTGAAGAGGTTGATGATGTAGGAAGGGCCAAGCAAGTAAAATAGAAAAAAAGAAAAGAAAAAAGGGGGGTTGTATGCATGTAAATATGAAGAGGTGATGGAGGGGGAGCAGGCTGTAGTGTAAAGAATGAATAATAATAATGAACAGTAAAGATAAAGTTGGTGCTGTGTTCCCCCTAGTTGGTATACAAGGGGTGTATATGTGTGTGTGTCCCCTCATGGTGTGGATACCAAGTGGGGTGCACCTAATGATGGATCATGCAACATGCATATATGTCTGCACATACACATATATACATACACACATACATATATACATATATATGAAATAATAATATAATATATTTACTATACCACTCCCGACCGGTAGAGCAGAGACAGACCTGTGTGTGGGGGGGAGAGACAGGGGTAAGGGGAAAGTAGGAAGGAGGGGGGGGGAAACAAACCAGAAATGGGCGTGTGATCTGGTATAACAAGATGTATGCGTCTAACTCCTCATTGAGTCACCCTGCCGAGAGGGAATTGAGGGAATATATCCAGAAAGTCTCCCGCTGGTAGAGTCATTTGAAACGCTCCGCAGCAGGCAAACCTCCGGAGATGGCCTCTAAGACCCACACCTTCAGGCCTTCGGTGTACTTAAAAATGTCTTGGCACACTGTGCTCATCACATCCCTGTTAGATGAACCACCTGTGCTTGACAAACCTTGGCAGGGGGGACAGATGGTTCTGCCAACATATAGGAGGCCACAAGGACAGGTCAGACAGTATACAGTTGGGATCGAAAGTTTGGGCACCCCAGGTAAAAAATGTGTATTAATGTGCATAACGAAGCCAAGGAAAGATGGAAAAATCTCCAAATGGCATCAAATTACAGATTAGACATTCTTAAAATGTGTCAAAAAAAGTTAGATTTTATTTCCATCATTTACACTTTCAAAATTACAGAAAACAAAAAAATGGCGTCTGCAAAAGTTTGGGCACCCTGCAGAGTTAATATCTTGTACTGCCCCCTTTGGCAAGTATCACAGCTTGTAAACGCTTTTTGTAGCCAGCCAAGAGTCTTTCAATTCTTGCTTGAGGTGTCTTTGCCCATTCTTCCTTACAAAAGTCTTCCAGTTCTTTGCGATTTCTGGGCTGTCTGTCACGCACTACTCTTTTAAGGTCTATCCATAGATTTTCAATAATGTTGAGGTCAGGAGATTGTGAAGGCCATGGCAAAACCTTCAGTTTACGCCTCTTGATGTAATCCCCCGTGGATTTTGAGGTGTGTTTAGGATCATTATCCATTTGTAGAAGCCATTCTCTCTTTAACTTCAGCTTTTTCACAGATGGCATCAAGTTACCATCCAAAATTTGCTGAAATTTTATTGAATCCATTTTTCCTTCTACTCGTGAAATGTTACCTGTGCCACTGGCTGCAATACAACCCCAAAGCATTATTGATCCACCCCCATGCTTAACAGTTGGACAGAGGTTCTTTTCATTAAATTCTGTGCCCTTTTTTCTCCAAACGTACCTTTGCTCATTCCGGCAAAAAAGATCTATTTTAATCTCATCGGTCCACAGAACTTGTTTCCAAAATGCCTCAGGCTTGTCTATATGTTCATTTGCAAAGTTCAGACTCTGATTTTTGTGGTGAGGACGTAGAAGAGGTTTTCTTCTGATGACTCTTCCATGAAGACCATATTTGTACAAGTATCTCTTTATAGTGCAATAGTGTACCACAACTCCAGTGTCTGCCAGATCTTTCTGCAGGGATCGTGCAGTCAAACGTGGGTTTTGAATTGCTTTTCTCACAATCCTGTTCTGTCTGATATTTTTCTTGGTCTTCTAGATCTTGCTTTAACTTCCACTGTTCCTGATGACTGCCATTTCTTAATTACATTCCGAACAGACGATATTGACATCTGAAAACGCTTTGCTATCTTCTTATAGCCTTCTCCAGCTTTGTGAGCGTCAACTATTTTCAGTTTCAGTTTTCTAGACAACTGCTTAGAAGAACCCATGGTGCTGATTTGTGGGGCAAGGTCAGATGAGTCTGGCCATTTAAAACCTTTGAGATTGACATCACCTGGTCTTCCCAGACGATGATTGAGAACAATCCATGACACTGGAAGGTCTCAGCTTTGCAAAGGGGCAGTGCATGCTATAAATTCTGCAGGGTGCCCAAACTTTTGCAGACGCCATTTTTTTGTTTTCTGTAATTTTGAAAGTGTAAATGATGGAAATAAAATCTAACTTTTTTTGACATATTATAAGAATGTCTAATCTGTAATTTGATGCCATTTGGAGATTTTTCCATCTTTCCTTGGCTTTGTTATGCACATTAATACACATTGTTACCTGGGGTGCCCAAACTTTCGATCCCCACTATACTACATGATCACTGGAGCAATTGTGAAACTCTTTTATAGGGTAAGTTTTTCCTTTTGTAGAGAAGCTTTTTTGTCCATGCTGGACAAATTTACACATCATGCATAGTTTTTTCTTGCATTGAAACATACCCACTAGTGGGATCATGGGGGTGTAGATGGTGGGACCTGGCTTGGGTTTGCGGATCTTACTTAGCGCAAATTGGAAGGAAACTTTGGGTTTAAATGTTAGAGTGGAACAAAAAAAAGGATATTCCAGCAGGATGGGCCAGTTTTTGATGAAGATTTTTTCCGTTTGTCTGTAGCGGTCATGGAACTGAGTGGTAAAACTTGTTGGCTGGAGCCCTTCTGGCATGTTGGGTTTAGCCTGATACTGATGGAAAGCATCATCTATGAGAGCTGGGGGGTATCTCTTGTCCAGAAATTTTTGGGTTAAGATTTGGCCTTGCGTCTGGTAATCCCCATCTCTGGTACAATTGCATCGAATCCTGTGGAGCTGGCTCTTGGAGATATTGTTCTTCCATCTGGGGTGGTGGCAACTCTGGTAGTTACATCGATGATGTAATAATCATCTGGGATGACACCATGGAGAACCTCACTCAGTTTGTTTCCCACTGTAATCACAACAACTTGGGACTCTCTTTCACCTTCTCTTTCACCTTCGTAGCGGACCCTGACAAACTGACCTTCCTGGATCTAGAACTCTACCACAGTAGCACACAAATAGTTTGGCAAGTACAGGCGGTTCATCGAACAGGGATGTGATGAGCACAGTGTGCCAAGACATTTTTTGACTGAACATCAAAAGTCCACCGAAGGCCTGAAGGTGTGGGTCATAGAAGCCATCTCCGGAGGTTTGCCTGCTGCAGAGCGTTTCAAACGACTCTGCCAGCAGGAGACTTTCTGGATATATTCCCGCAATTCCCTCTCACCTGGGGGATTCAATGAGGAGTTAGACGCATACACCTTGTTATAAAAGATCACACGCCCATTTCTGGTTTGTCCCCCCCCCCCTTCCTACCTTCCCCTTACCCCTGTCTCTCCCCTCCCACAAACAGGTCTGTCTTTGCTCTACCGATCGGGAGTGATATAGTAAATATATTATATTATTATTTCATATATATGTATATATGTATGTGTGTGTTTGTAAGTGTGTGTGTATGTATATATGTGTATGTGCAGACATATATGCATGTTACATAGTTACATAGTAGGTGAGGTTGAAAAAAGACACAAGTCCATCAAGTCCAACCTATGTGTGTGATTATGTGTCAGTATTACATTACATATCCCTGTATATTGCGGTCATTCAGGTGATTATCTAATAGTTTCTTGAAGCTATCAATGCTCCCCGCTGAGACCACCGCCTGTGGAAGGGAATCCCACATCCTTGCCGCTCTTACAGTAAAGAACCCTCTACGTAGTTTAAGGTTAAACCTCTTTTCTTCTAATTGTAATGAGTGGCCACGAGTCTTATTAAACTCTCTTCTGCGAAAAAGTTTTATCCCTATTGTGGGGTCACCAGTACAGTATTTGTAAATTGAAATCATATCCCCTCTCAAGCGTCTCTTCTCCAGAGAGAATAAGTTCAGTGCTCGCAACCTTTCCTCATAACTAAGATCCTCCAGACCCTTTATTAGCTTTGTTGCCCTTCTTTGTACTCGCTCCATTTCCAGTACGTCCCTCCTTAGGACTGGTGCCCAGAACTGGACAGCATACTCCAGGTGCGGCCGGACCAGAGTCTTGTAGAGCGGGAGAATTATCGTTTAATCTCTGCATTTGATCCCCCCTTTAATGCATGCCAATATTCTGTTTGCTTTATTAGCAGCAGCTTGGCATTGCTTGCCATTGCTGAGCCTATCATCTACTAGGACCCCCAGGTCCTTTTCCATGCTAGATTCCCCCAGAGGTTCTCCCCCCAGTGTATAGATTGCATTCATATTTTTGCCACCCAAATGCATTATTTTACATTTTTCTACATTGAACCTCATTTGCCATGTAGTCGCCCACCCCATTAATTTGTTCAGGTCTTTTTGCAAGATTTCCACATCCTGCGGAGAAGTTATTGCCCTGCTTAGCTTAGTATCGTCTGCAAATACAGAGATTGAACTGTTTATCCCATCCTCCAGATCGTTTATGAACAAATTAAATAGGATTGGTCCCAGCACAGAACCCTGGGAAACCCCACTACCCACCCCTGACCATTCTGAGTACTCCCCATTTATCACCACCCTCTGAACAAGCCCTTGTAGCCAGTTTTCAATCCATGTACTCACCCTATGGTCCATGCCAACGCACCTTATTTTGTACAGTAAACGTTTATGGGGAACTGTGTCAAATGCTTTTGCAAAATCCAGATACACCACGTCTACGGGCCTTCCTTTATCTAAATGGCAACTCACCTACTCATAGAAGGTTAATAGATTGGTTTGGCAAGAACGATTCTTCATGAATCCATGCTGATTACTGCTAATGATATCATTCTTATTACTAAAATCTTGTATATAGTCCCTTATCATCCCCTCCAAGAGTTTACATACTATTGATGTTAGGCTAACTGGTCTGTAATTCCCAGGGATGTTTTTTGGGCCCTTTTTAAATATTGGTGCTACATTGGCTTTTCTCCAATCAGCTGGTACCATTCCAGTCAATAGACTGTCTGTAAAAATTAGGAACAACGGTCTGGCAATCACCTGACTGAGTTCCCTAAGTACCCTCGGATGCAAGCCATCTGGTCCCGGTGATTTATTAATGTTAAGTTTCTCAAGTCTAATTTTAATTCCGTCCTCTGCTAACCATGTAGGTGCTTCCTTTGTTGTGTCATGAGGATAAACACTGCAGTTTTGGTTACTGAAGCCCCCCGATTCACTCGTGAAGACTGAGGAGAAGAATAAATTCAATACCTTTGCCATCTCCCCATCCTTTGTAACCAGATGTCCTTCCCCATTCTTTATGGGGCCAATAAGGTCTGTCCTCCCTTTTTTACTGTTTACATACTTAAAGAATTTCTTGGGATTTTTTTTGCTCTCCTCCGCTATGTGTCTTTCATGTTCTATCTTAGCCATCCTAATTGCACCCTTACATTTCTTATTGCATTCTTTATAAATTCTGAATGCTGAGGATGATCCCTCAACCTTGTATTTTTGAAGGCCTTCTCCTTTGCTTTTATATGCATTTTTACATGTTGCATGATCCATCATTAGTTGCACCCCACTTGGTATCCACACCATGAGGGGACACACACATATACATCCCTTGTATACCAACTAGGGGGAACACAGCACCAACTTTATCCTTACTGTTCATTATTAGTATTATTAATTCTTTACACTACAGCCTGTTCCCCCTCCATCACCTCTTAAAGTTTACATGCATACAACCCCCCTTTTTTTTCTATTTTATTTCTATTTTACTTGCTTGGCCCTTCCTACATCATCAACCTCTTCAATAGGCTTCTATACATATAGAAGAGAACTATGCTTCAAATATTTCCATGTGAATAATTTTTAATATTTTTTTCCTTTTTTTTATTTTATTTTTTTCAATTTTATTTTATATAATTTTGTATATATACATATAATGTTATTATTATTTGAATTATATATATATATATATATATATATATATATATATATATTTTGTCAGTCTGAGACTGTTAACTCCTGCTTCACCTTGCCCCTTGCTATAGATTTATTGTTTACTGATTGGTCTGCTGGAAGTTCCAGTTCCACGGCCACACCCAGAAGCTCTCCATTGTGTATATATAGCTGTCCTCCTCTAGAGGGCAGCAAGCCAATAGAAGGAGCAGTTGGCTCCGAGCGCATAGCCTTTCATCACTGCAGCCCTGATTGACAAGATTCCAGCCCTGCCTAGGTCCAATCAGACGCCGGTGACATCACTTTCTGTTCCACGGTCCATGCTGGTCTGTGTGGAGCTGCTTGGTTCCTTTGCTCCTGGAGAAACACTGTGATCCATTCCAGCCAGCTGCTCAATCCTTTCCAGCTATCCAGAACAGCGGTGGGACCCACAGAGCCATGTGGAATGTCAGGACTGCACTTTACTTTGACGAGCATGCATCTTCTATCATCTTGTAAGTGTTTTAATCTCATCCTATTAAAGTCATCATTTTAATACTACACTCAGGTCGGCGCCTCCCCCTCCCTGTTTTTTCCTGTTGTTAGTTTTAGGAGAGCAGTTTCTGTGGAGTGTTGAGGACGAATTCCAGACTGAAGGGGATCAAGAAGGCTATTATCAACAAGGTGGTCGCTCAGTTGGTTGTAGACCAGACATTCAAGGAGTCTGGATAAAAAGGGGAGCAAGGAGATGGGGTGTAGGTTGTTAAGATTGGATGAGTCAAGTGAGGGTTTTTAAGTATGGGCTGACAAGTGCATGTTTTAGAGAGTTGGGGAAGATAGAGTTGAATTGAAAACATTTTTAAAAAGTTAAAGTTTAATAAAAAAAGGCACTGCAATGCATTATAACAATGTATTACAGCACATGTGCATAACACTTACCAGCACACATGTTATGCACACCAACATGTGCCCACTGGTGTAAATGGGCCTTTAGTGTGCTAACACAGCACACTCATAATGGGCATTACCACAATGTGCATAATGCATATACTGTATGTATGTATGTAATTTGCATATGTGTGTGGGGGGAGGCTTTTGTGAAACATCGGGGTTCTAAGCGGGCACCTGATATTTAACCTTTCAAATAAAGAAGGGGTTTGAGAACACAGAGTCCTTCTCCTTTGCAGCTGCTTCGCTCACTGATGATAAAAAAGGACTTCCTAATGAACAGGTCCTTCCTGTTCATTTACAAACTGAACTGATAGTAAACACTGTTTACTATCACTTTAGCTCTGAATGAACACAGGAGTAATCATTACTGATTCATCCCTGTGTTCATTCATGAAAGAGAAGGGGTCAGAAATCAAACACAAGAGACATGTTTACTGACCCTCTGTGTCCGTCCCCTTCACAACCTGCTGTCCCTACCGACACAAGTGGGGCAAGAGCAGCAGGAAATATACATGGATGCCCACAAGGTGTGCCAAAATGTGTGACCTGATGCAGACTGTATCTCTTTTCAACAATGAAAAAAGAACAAGGCTTTTACAACATGCACTATGGTGGAGTCATGGAGCAGATTGTAAAAGGTCACCTCGTCCTAGTGATTTGCATGACAACAGATGGATTTTTCTCAGTCTGTCTGTAACGTTGTAGACCCTCTCTGACAAGGTTTCTTACTTCAGACTTTCTGTAAAAAAAAAACATGCAGGCTAGAACTAATAATTACTTAATTTTAAATTCAAAACCCTGTACCGTTCTACCTAAAAAGCAAAGCTTACTACCTAAACCCCACCCCTCTCTACATTTTTTTTTTATCACCAACTCAGCACCACTTCATATGAATTTAAAATGGCATCTTAATAGCCTTACCATGATGTCACAATATAACACTGAAGCCCTAAACAGGAAGAATAAAACATTTATTATAATTGTTTGTCTTGTTATTTTTAATGATAGTGAGTGCAATATATGAATTTCTGCCAGCACACTAAAATAAGTGGGTTTACGGATAGAAAAAAAAACAACTTAGCACCACTCCATATGAGTTAGAACCTTAATAGCCTGAACATGATGTCACAATTTAAAATAGAAGCAATAAACAACAAAAAAAAAAAGCATTTATTATCAATTTTTTTGTCTTACTATTTCTAATGACACAGAGTACCATATATTAAATTTAGCTAGCATACTAAAATCCATGGAATTAGGGAGAGAAAAAAAGAAAGCATCTCCCAGGGTCCTTTAAACACATTACTTTATGATGGAGCGTAAACAAAGCACATCAAGTACAAGGGAAGAATAATGTTACCATGATTTCTTACCCATACATCCTCAAGGAAATAAAATAAGCTTTAACTCTGGAGCTGTTAGAGTGCAAATATATTAGCTACAACTTCAGCAAGTGCCTGTCATGTTGAATAGCATGTGAAAGAGAGATAGTAATTATTGCCGAGAACCCATTAGAGGGCACCTTAGTAAAACAAGCTCCCGGAGAAAACTAATGGACTAACAGGCCACAGACGACACTCTCCCTGTTCCATTTAGCTGCATGTCACTCCTATCAAAGCCTCTGACACATACAAGGGAGGCATACCGACTACAGGCCTTAGCGGTTGTCCATCCCTGCACTTGTTTTTGTTAGGTGTTTTTCCGAAATATTCTATGCAGTTGTGTTTGAACCTAATATCAAATAAAATTAAACAATATCTTCTGCCTCTACCAATGTAATTGTGCTTCTGGACATACCAGTCGTTTCTTACAACTTCAGTTCAGGCAGAAGCCAGTTAACCTTCCAATATGTTTTTGGCCTCTGGTAAGAAACATGAGCATGTGAGGGAAAGCCACATAAAACAAGCAGAATATAAAAAACTTTATGCACACAGAGTCCTGGTCAGCACTGAGCACACTGCGGAAACCATTATCATACAGCTCAGAAGCCTATTAAAGGGATTACATCACAACCCTAATAAACTTGCAGTGTCTCATAGTGAAAATACCCAATAAGCTGTTAGAGAGATACTACGTCATGAAAAAAAATGGTACATGTAAAAAAAGAGTAAAAATATAAAACCATTTATCAAAAAATACCTTCCAAAGCTTCCTTTTACTGTTGTTCCTTGTTTTGGGACTTGAACTGTCTTCATAATCTTTACCAAATTACTATTTCACATAAAGTTCTCAGTAATATGTTGGCACATTAAACTATAGGATAATAAAAATAATACAATTTATGAAAAAAAATGTCTTTGTTTTGTAAATGATAGAACTGAAAAAAATTACATATTTAAAAGAAATGATTGATTTGAGTATCCCTGAAGAAGGTGTCATTATACAAGTTCTGCTTTCCTCACATGATAATTATACACCTGAGACTAGAGTTACCTGTTCTGGTAAGGATTTTTGAGGGCCAGGGATTGGAAATGATGCCATAGGTTGAGCTTGATGGACATGTCATTTTTCAACCTCATCTATTCTGTAAGTAGATAACCCTAACTGTAATGGATACAGTTCCCAACTGACTAGCAACACTTTTTAGCATAATGCACAACTGAGATTTGTACATGATGCACAGATAATAAACCTGTCTGTGAGGCATACGGTCATTGGTTTGGTCCCAGTGCCAGAAGCACTCGCTCTTGCTTGTTAAAGGAAAATGTTATAATAGGAGGGAAAAAACACAAAAATATCCTAGTATGCGGACAAATCTATGTGCTGCAAGCTGATTGTTTACTGTTGACCCCATTTGCTCAGTTATTATCACATACATCTAAATATCATCCAAAATAAAAGTACATCAACACTAATTAAAAAAGTAATGAAATTATGACAGCAAGTTTTTAATTGTTGTCATAAAAATTTTAATATGGTGTGGTATCCTGCTTGTCAGCTAATTGTCTGTTTACCAAATACATTTTTACTATTGATTTGTGTATATTCAGATGACAGTTGACTCAGTAATTATACGTGACTTGTATATTTGGCTCTTGTAGTTTTTAGTAGTGGGTCAAGTTTTTAAACTTCTGCTGAACACTTCCCACTTTTGAGACTTATGCCCTGTACACACGGTCCGATTTTCTGACGGTGAAAGTGCGATCGGATTGTGTTGTCGGAAATTCCGATCGTGTGTGGGCTCCATCTGACTTTTTCCATCGGAATTTCCGACACACAAAGTTTGAGAGCAGGCTGTAAAATTTTCCGAAAACAAAATCCGATCCTTTAAATTCCGATCGTGTGTAGACAAATCCGACGCACAAATTGCCACGCATACTCAGAATAAATTAAGAGATGAAAGCTATTGGCTATTGCCCCGTTTATAGACCCGACATACGTGTTTTACGTCACCGCGTTCAGAACGATCGGATTTTACAACAACTTTGTGCGACCGTGTGTATGCAAGACAAGTTTGAGCCAACATCCGTCGGAAAAAATCCCAATTGATTTTGTTGTCGGAATGTCCATTCAATGTCCGATCGTGTGTACAGGGCATTAGAATGTGATGAGAATGCAGCACTTCACTATTTTTATATTAAAATGTATGTACAGCCAACACAATGGATAAAGATTAGAACCCCTGTTTTTATTCTCCCTGCCTCCAGTGGAAAAATTCACCTTCCCTGATGACCACTGTCACTGAGACAGTGTTACTTTTTTTTTGACTCTTTACAAGGAGAATTTTCCTTACTTAATAGAGATTTCATCTCATTTCCTGTTGCATCCTCATAACAGGAAGTGAACGTAAATCTCCTCAATTTTATACAGACAGGACAAATGGGCAGAGGTTTTAAACCTTCCCATCTTTATCCTGCATTTAAAAACAGTATTGGAAATATATCAATTTAATAAAAACAATATTTCTCATCATAATAGATAGGGCTCCTTCACACGGATGTGTCCGCGTACGGAGACCACTTAGCGGGGCAGGCAGATGACAGGTCCATCTCTGCACACTGTGGGGGATCGGATAAAGACGGACCGTAGAGTCCGTCGTCACCCGATCTGATCTGCAGAGGGATGGAAAAGTAGGTTTTTCCTCCGTCACACTTTTTCGGATCGGAGCGGGTCAGATGTCAGCGGACATGTCACCGCTGACATCTGACGCTCCATAGAGGTCTATGAAGCGTCCGTTCAGGTCCACCTAAAAAACTGACAGGCGGAGATGAACGGATCGTTTGTGTGAAAGAGGCCATAGTGGGGTTAATCAATGAAAACTGTAGAGGAAATCAGCACTTAATTGAGGTTATTGCCCTTAGCAATCAGTTAGGTTTTAGTGTTTAGCACACATTATACAATTAAAGAATTCTGAATGATTACTATGAGCAATAATTATAAAAACTTAGTTGAATTTATTTTCTCAACCCATGCCTAAGCCCAATGTATAATCCTATTAAAAATTGCAGACAAAATACAAATTTGCATTTTTAAAAATGTTAACTTAATTTGGGCTTAGTCAGGTAAAAATTTAGAGGAGGTACTGCCCCTTGTTTAAACATATGTTTTAGTTATGTATCTGAGATATACATTCTCAGCCAATGTGGGTATTTGTTGCTTATGGCTCTAATGGCAGGGAAAATTATATATTGCTCAATGCAATAATTGTAAAGAGACAGAGAATTAATCAACACAATTTGTACAATATTGGAAACCCTATAAATGGTATACTACTATTACTGACACCAGTGGCAGGACTACCAGGGGTACAAAGGTTGCACTTGCGACTGGAACCTGGCATTCCGCCACTGTCAGGAACCCCAGCGCGGTTGCAGGCCACATTGTTGAGCTGAGAGCATTTCTCTCATACAGCCCACAGCTGTCACTGACAGTTCCTTCTCCCTCCTTCGACGCATGGATGGGATAGGAGACAGCCGATCTGCTCATTCTCCTCCTGCCCCTCTCCTCCTGTGTGCACAGTGGGAAGTGTGAAACCCAGCAGCTAAATGATCAAATTCAGCTGATTGGCTTCACACTCCCTGCAGGAGGAGAGAAGCGGATTGGCTCTCTCCTCTCCCATTCGTGCGAGGGAGGGACGACTGTCAGTGCAGGCTCTGGATTGTATGAGAGAAATGCTCTCAGCTCAGAGTCCTGCTGAGGAGGCACTGATGGGGAGGCACTAAGCGGCACTGATAGGCGGCACTGATAGGCAGCACTGATGGGCAGCACTGATAGGCTGCACTGATAGGCACTGAAAGGTGGCATTAATGAGCACTGATAGGCAGCACTAATAGGCGGCAGTGATGGGGACTGATTAGCGACATTGATGAGCACTGATAGGCTGCACTGATAGGCAGCACTGATAGGCTGCACTGATGGGCACTGATAGGCATCACTGATAATCTGCACTGATGGGCACTGATTGGGCTGCACTGATCATCAGGGCACTTTCACAGGTCAGTGAAAACAATGTATTGACAGTTTTGCCGGTTAACAGCTCGCCTTCCCTCACACAGACACAGCGTGGGAAGAAAGGACTGATGATAACCGGCAAGTCTGTTTACATGTGATCAACGGATCACATACTAAAGGGCTGCTGTGATTGGCCCTTTACCATGATCTGTGATCAGCAGTCACAGAGTGCACTGGATGCGTGCCACAGGGGGCACACGGAAGGCACGGTTCTTGGAGGGTGTACATGGATGCCCTCCCAGAACTGGAAGCCCGGGGCTAAAATTTAAGGGGGCAGGGTCAGGGGGCCCTTCATCGTTTTTTGCACCAGGGTCCTGAAGGTTCTAGTTATGCCTCTGACTGACATAAATTACTGACAATTCCTGAGAAAGGCAGGCTGTGCCCCACCGAAACTCTGACATTAATTAAACTACGTTGGAAAATTCATACTGTTGCAAGTCTCATTGAGTGTACCTACTGCCTATTGCATGTTCTACGTACTTTGTTCATACATTGCACCTGGGACAGTAGCCCAACATGCAGGGCTTTTTTTCAGCGGGAATGCAGGGGAACGCAGTTCCGGCACCTCCTGGACTGACTGTATGTAATGGTAAGGAGTGCTGGGATGTGCTGCAGGGTGTTGATGCTTACTGCTGGGGGATCTATTCTAGCTGGAGGGGATATATTTTTGCAGGGCGGGTCTATTGTTGCTAAGGAGGTCTATTGTTGCTGTTGGGGGACCTATTGTTGCTGGGGTGGGTCTTATGTTGCTGGGGGGTCAGTTGTTGCTGAAAGAGAACTACTGTTGGGGGGAGGGGTCTATTGTTGGCTGCCGGAGAGTCTATTAATGCTGGCTGTGCGGAGATCTGTTGATGCTGCCGGGAGTCTATTGTTGCTGGGGGGGAAATTTTGTTGTGGGTTGCTCCATTGCTGTTAGGGGGAATCTATTGTTGCTGGCTGCAGGGGATCTATTTTACTGCTTTTCTTGATATCATTACCAAATTCCGTACAAATTACTTAGCAACACAAACTGATACTTGGTTCTGTATTGTCTAAAAGAGATGGTACTGGGAGGTGGGCGGGGCATGGAACCAAGGGATAGTGCTCGGAGGTGGGTAGGGACGGTGAAAAGGGGTGACTCGGAAAGGGGGAGTTCCTGCACCTATTGTCTGAGAAAAAAAGCCCTGCCTACAAGTGTGTGCAGTGGCCCATCTCTCAGTGTGGTCACTGAGCACATAATGTGCTCAGAATAGTTATATCACTATTCTGGAAGATCCTGTAATCTTAATTGCAAGGAATATGAACAACAATGGAATAAAGGCTTACTGTGCCCTAGGGACCCCCTTGGCTAGTGTTCCCTCAGCACCCCCCACCATGTGTGTGTCAGTTGCAGGACCCTTCTCTAATCTGCATATAAAGACTTTTAAGAATAAGGACTCCTGCAGCTAAGAACAGAAGCTCCTGTCTGCAAGAAAAAAGTGTAGCGCACATTACAACCTTCCTGACCATAGCAGCTATTAATCTAGCACATAGAAAAGGTTGGACTGCTATGATCATAAGTATTACAGTATGTTGGTTGCTTCAAGCTCTCTGCTTGCTACATTTTTTTGTGTGACAGGAGTGTTCAATTGTTAAATAGAAATTTCTATACACAGTGCAAAATAATCTCCTCCTGATTTCAGCAGTGTCTTTTACAGGAATAAGGATGTAAATGGGGTGGCACACAAGTGAGTACACCCCTGAGTAGAGAGCAGTTCCCCCCTCTGGCTTCCCACTAGCTTTCCTAACCTTCATGCTATCATGCTATATCAATTTATTGCTTATTGTAATTTGTGTGTAAACTGTTCCTTGCCTTGTTTTGTCATTACTCTGCAATAGTTGGAGGGTTATCGCTATTGAAATGTTCTTAATTATTTAAATTATAACCTATCCCCTATTTTACTAAAAATTACATCAGCTTGTGGCTCAGCATTCAGGTTTTCAGTAAAGATGAACTAAAACATTTTAAATAAACATTTTATACTGCTTAGAAGTACTGACTTCCCCCTTTGTGCTTGAATGAGACAATCATTATGTAACCAAGGCCTCATGTATCCTGGGAAGGCTATACCACAAGTACCCCCCCTCCCCCCATGAAGGACACTGTCACAAGTTTCAGGTGGCAGGCCCAGAGTTTCAGAGATGGAAAAATGGATGGAGTAAAAATGGGAAGTGGGAAGGAAAAGAAAACAGTACGCAAAGAATAAATAGCCTGCAATTATCCATAAGTATCTTCCATTACAAAAAAGGATATTAGTATTGCCGATACTAAGCTTTTTTAAAGGTGCATTTGATGTGATTTTTAAGATAAGGGTGATGTTCTTTGTTAACCAAAACATAAATAGTAAATATTAATAAAATCAAATAATTGATCTCCATTATACTTTTATTTTAACATGACAGAAAAAATAAAATGTTCCATAATTTCCAAAGGTGGCCTTATTCAATGTGTGCCACTGAATTAAAAAAAAAATGAAACCTTTCTACAAAAAAGAATGATTGCTTACAATCTGGAATATAATGTGTTAACCTTAAAAATGTGTATTTTTGGAAGACAACTTTCCTTTGAATGATTAGACACCGCTGGTAACGGTAATGGGGAATTTGCAATGAAGGCAAGGACAAGCAATTATATTCTGGCTGGGCCCCACTGGACAAAAAGTGATTTACTTGAAAGCTGTCTTTGCACTGGGTAAATGCTCCTGTTATAGTCTGCTCAGTCTGTGACAGCTTTCCAGATGTCAATCAAATTATCATCTATTTACAGTTGATTTGGTGGTGTCATTTGCAATATTCCCTCCGTTTCTGATGAAATTGGAAGGGTGGATTTTGCTGCAGTTTGCCATGGCACTCCAGTGGGCAAACTGCTCTTTGCAAATGTCATGTGTCCGCTTATCAGCAATATCAGGGGAGAGCTCTTCCATCCGGCTGACTGAATCGCTACCAGATGTAAATCTCTTAATCGTCAGGGGAGGAGTATGGCAAATTTTAATGCAGTTCTAGAAACTCAGTTTACATCAGTGCTCAAGGTGCAACTTTACCCAGGCTAATAAGTTTGAGTGCACAGTAAAGAGTGTACACAGAGAGGAGAGAAGGCCAGCAAAATGTTCTTTTATGCTGGTTTATTTTACCACTCGTTTAAAAATGTGTTTTGTGAACATATATTTCAAGCTGCTAGATTTAAATTTTTTAAAGCCCAACTATAAACAAATATTACCCCCCACCTCCCTCTAATCTATCCTGGATGTTTTTTTTTCCATAATGTGTGAAGCAAGATATACTCAGCTAAATCCACTGCCAGGGTCCCTCGACTGCGCTGTTTCTTGGAGACGACTAATCCAGAGCTGCAGATGTGCCTACATAACATGCAAGGTAAGCCTTTTTTGTGTGATGGTAGACTTTACAAGAGGTTAACTTTCTACATTTTAAAATCGTTTGAATTACAGAATGGAACCGCATTGAACTTCTATTTTAAATGTGACTTGTACCACATCCATCAGACTCGATATGGACTCTTTACATTTGGGATCTAATTCAGCTGACTGAGGCTCCTCAGGAACAAAGTTGTCCATTAAAGACTTGTGAGTTCCCAAGTCTGAAAGAATGCACTGAAGAAGCTACAAATGCAGGTGTGACAGAAAGACTGAACAAAAAGGCATGGACTAGCCTATTTACAACCTCTGCATCGTGAGTCAACAATAGTATTAGCAACTCTACCTAAAAATTCCTACATGAATTTGAAGAACTCCTCCCTAGATACGTTGGAGGAGGGGGTCAAATGACAAAGATATGGAAGACATGGAATGGGTTGACTTAAGCATTAGACAATGATCCAGGTTGTGGGTGTCAGGTCCTTTAGGAGTGAATTACAAGCCACCCTAGAACTGATAGTGGATCGTGAGCCAGCACAACAAGATGCAGAAGTGCTTCTTCCACTGTGCTTGAGATCTGATATGTTGTAAGGTTTAAAACAAAGCCACACAACAGAAAACACCATATAACAGCTTGGAGCTCCCAACTAGCTGAATGAACAGGAGTGTAGTAGCTCCTGATGCTCAGCTCAATGTGCTGTACTGATAAGAGCCAAGACAGACTGCGCACATCATAGACAGTGCCATGGCTCACTACCTGGAAAATGCTCTGGGCTAACTACCATTCCATCCTGAAACCTACATATTGCTACTGGCACAGCCCAGTGCCTGAGAGTCACATTCCAGGGTAGCCCCTCAATTTTTGGTCGAGCAGAGTCAGAGTATAGCCTCCAGGGTGGCACGAACATTTAGCTGATCCAGATAGCTGCACAATGAGCCAAGCTCAGCAGATAAAATCTTGATCGAAAAAAAATCTGGAGAAAAAAAAGGCTAGTAAAAATAAAAAATAAAGGGGGAAAGCTTTTCTCAGAAGAGAAAATATGTCCATCCTCCTAGGACACTAGCAAAAAACTGAAGCTTGCTGGAAGCAGGAGGAGTATACCTGGCTAGCTTTGTTGTTTGCAAGTTTCCATATCTTCCTGAAGGAGGCAGTATAACCACATCAGAATCAGAAGTATTGAACCTGTGATCTAAGAGACACATTAAAGAAACTGAAGTTTTTATCCATATCAATCAATAGTGGTTTCAGATTTTATTTCATAGGAAAATTAAAGGAATTCTGATTGGTAGCTATG
Source organism: Lithobates clamitans (assembly GCA_037952925.1). NCBI lineage: Eukaryota > Metazoa > Chordata > Amphibia > Anura > Ranidae > Lithobates > Lithobates clamitans. Next base: position 130,902 of record JBBGZY010000318.1, read on the forward strand.
AGTAACAACTCTGTCTTAATAAATCATCTTGACGTTTACTATTATATTACCATTTTCTAGAAACATTTCTAAAAGAAAGAACTACAGCTGTTGGAACATTAATTTCCTAGTTGATGGAGATCTACTGGTTGCCTATTACTGTTCTAAAATGTTACATTGTTGTCACAAAATGCTATAAAACAACATGATTAGCTGATAAAACTCCAGAAACCTAAAGAATTTAATACAGTTTATGGCCACGTTCAAATGAAAAGTAAAGAGAACAATAAGAGTAATGATAAAATATATACAGTATCTTACAAAAGTTAATTTTTTATTATATCTTTTCATGTGACAACACTGAAGAAATGACACTTTACTAAAATGTAAAGTAGTGAGTGTACAGCTTGTATAACAGTGTAAATTTGCTGTCCCCTCAAAATAACTCAACACACAGCCATTAATGTCTAAACCGCTGGCAACAAAAGTGAGTACACCCCTAAGTGAAAATGTCCAAATTGGGCCCAATTAGCCATTTTCCCTCCCCAAGGTTTCAGATGTGAATGGGGATCAGGTGTATTAAATTTGGTGTTATCGCTCTCACTCTCTCATACTGGTCACTGGAAGTTCAACATGGCACCTCATGGCAAAGAACTCTCTGAGGACCCGAAAAAAAAGAATTGTTGCTCTACATAAAGATGGCCTAAGCTATGAGAAGATTGCCAAAACCCTGAAACTGAGCTGTAGCACAGTGGCTTAACAGGACAGGTTCCACTCAGAACAGGCCTCGCCATGGTCCACCAAAGGAGTTGAGTACACGTGCTTAGTGTCATATCCAGAGGTTGTCTTTGGGAAATAGACGTATGAGTGCTACCGGCATTGCTGCAGAGGTTAAAGGGGTGGGGCGTCACCCTGTCAATGTCAGACCATACGCTGCACACTGCTTCAAATTGGTCTGCATGGCTGTCGTCCCAGAAGGAAGCCTCTTCTAAAGATGATGGGTAGTGTCATGGTTGGGATTGGAACCAGCGACCCTTTTTACTGCTAGGCGAGAGTGCTACCCACTACACCACTGTGCCACCCGAGCATGTCTCCAGACCTAAACCCTATGTGTTGAGTTATTTTGAGGGTACAGCAAATTTACACTGTTATGCAAGCTACTCACTACTTTATATTCTAGCAAAGTGTCATTTGCTACAAAGTGTCATTTCTTCAGTGTTGTCACATGAAAAGATGTGTCGTTGTTATCTCATTTGTACTCAAGTAACACTTTATAATAAACAAGCTGTATACTTACCTTTCTGGTGCCCATGCATTGAAACATCATCCCTGTTAGTGGTGGGTAGGGGGGGGGGAAACAGAATAATTGTTCCCCCCCACCACTTGTGGTTTCTCCCACAGGCTTATACGTCACAACAAGACATTTGAGCTAACAAGTGGAACAACAATGTGCAGTGGAGGTAAAGGGTACTTTCAGTAAAATAAAATGCACGTAATTTTAGTGCACATAAAGATAATATAATCCCTCTTTTTTTTTGATAAAATATAAAAGATGAGGTTGTATCACATAAATAGATACCAAATATGTAAACTGTCTAAACTGCATGCACCTGCGAAGATCTTCCAAGACCTAAAAGTAATAGATCTTATGAAGGAACTAACATATTCACGATGCTATAACGTGCTTTGCTATGATCAGATAGCATAGACGTTATGCAAAATTATCAAAAGATTAGCCACTATAATACACCCATGTATAGTGAAGTACATGCAAACTACACTGTTGCACTAATACCATGCAATCTAAAGAGCAAAAAAACTATGCCAAAATGAATTTAATGTGTAACACAAAAATATGAAGGCATCTCAGACAAAATTTTAGCCATCGAGGGACTTCTGCTTCTGAAATAAGGCTCATTATAACAATTCAACATTTTTTTAAATAAAATCATATATAAAAACGAGTTTTTAGTTATTTGAAAAAAATAACTAGACAGTTAGGATTCCGGTAACAAATATACAGTTTTCTACTGGAATTTGGGATGAGGGGGGGTGCTTGGTAAACAATGGCTATCATCCAAGGCCACACTAGCAAAGTAAACAATGATTTACACATAATGGTGTAGGTACATTATGGGAAATCAAAAACAATACATAAATACAATGTTCTGTTCCCTAATTTACATAATCAAAGCTGCAAATATATTACAAATATGTAATTGAGGACCTACAGTATTTCTGTTATAGCCACATGCAATAAAATCTCTATGAATGATAACGCTAACGACACATTTTTTAAAATGTTGTGACTGCTATTCCTCTGCCTGCTTAGCCATGTTCTATCTTGAATTTTCCAAAATATGAAACCCTACATAAATGCATGTGACTACTGCCCCTTTAAATGTGAATCACACTAACAAATGGTGCAAAAAATAGTAAGCAGGTGCTAATTAAACTACATGCATCCTAAAATTGACATGTGCTAAGTAATAAAGATTGCAACCACTGTAATAATCACTATTGTGCAATACCAAAAACAACAAAAAAATGCACAAAAAAAAAAATGCACAAAAAAGTTGCATAAAAAAATCTACAAAGATCCTGTGAAAAAAAATGTTTTCGTTAATACCAGTGTTCTATCAGTGATGACTTAATGCATATACATTAAAAAATTTAAATATTGTGATAATCACTATTGTGTAATGCCAAAAACAAAAAACGCACAAAAAAATCGCACATAAAATCACGTGAAAAATTCCACAAAAATGCTGTGAAAAAAAATCTCAAATATTAATACCAGTGTTCTATCAGTGATAACTTAGTGCATATACATATGAAAAATGAAAATTGCTGTAAAAATATGCAGGTTGAAGTCCTCATTCAACTGTAACCATTTCCAAATCCTTGCACTTTAATTGCAAATTCTCACTCACCAGAGCCCAAAGGCCCGCTGGACCACAAAGCGTGTGTAATGATATTATTACAATCTCCCAGCATGAGGTTCCAAGTTTGCTCCTTTCCAGCTCCTTTCCAGCTCACAGACGCTCCTTTCCCTCAGCAGGATATACACCAGTCACCCAAAAGGAAGATAAACACGGTGATCGTGCAGCACAGTTTTATTAAAAAAGTTTTATTTTAAAACCAATCCCCAAATATATGCGCTTACATGTCAGGGTGCCCAGACCGGCATCAGCTCGACCAGCATAAACATTTTAGTTCAAAGGATAATATTCAACACACTGCTTTTACAGTGGTACAGACAAAGGCGCCGTCTGTCTCACCAGATTCCGACGTGCGTCTCACTATTCAAACGGATGTGATGTCACATGCAGTCCACGGGAATAGCGACGGCCATCTGACCTCTATGCATTTCGCTGTATAGCTTCATCAGCAACTTCCTGATGAAGCTATACAGTGCCATCAGTGCCAATCAGTGCCACCTATCAGTGCCGCATATCAGCACCGCCCATCAGCGCCACCTATCAGTGTCAATCAGTAAAACCTATCAGTGCATATCAGTGCCACCTATCAGTGCATATCAGTGCCACCAATCAATGCAGCCTCATCAGTGCCTCCTCATCAGTGCCGCCTCATCAGTGCTCATCAGTACAGACTATTAGTGCCCATCAGTACAGACTATCAGTGCCCATCAATGCCCATCACTGCTGCCTCATCAGTGTCCATCAGTGCCGCCTCATCAGTGCCCATCAGTACAGACTATCACTGCCCATCAATGCCCATCAGTGCTGCCTCATCAATGCCCATCAGTGCTGCCTCATCAGTGTCCATCAGTGCAGCCTCATCTGCAAACATCAGTAAAGGAGAAAAATTACCTGTTTGCAAAATTTTATAGAAAACTATTTTTAAATATTGGTCTTTATTTGTTTATTTAGCAAAAAATAAAAAAAAACTCTGGTAATTAAATACCACCAAACAAAAGCTCTATTTGTGTGAAAACTAATAAAACTTTTGTTTGTGTGCAGTGTTGCATGACTGCTCAATTGTCATTCAAAATGTGCCAGCACTGAAAGCTGAAAATTGCCTTGGCAGGAAGGGGTAAAAGTGACCACTAGGCAAGTGGATAAAAAATCATTAAATTCATTTTTAATAGAACTAGCATAAATACCTAAATCTACTCTCATATCAGCCTCATGTAATTCACAACAGCCCTTATAGTGAAAGAGGGAGAGTCAACAATTTGAGCCGAACAGTGATTTATAGCTTTGCAGAATCCTGTCTCTGGAGAGAGTAGAGCAATAGCAATATTAAAATGGACATAGCGTCAGATATAATCATTTTTGAAAATGTAAAATCATATATTGTATTTCAATTATTCTAGCCTACTCCTATTATTATGAACAATCTTGAAGTTTGTAAACTTACTTTGTGAAGATCCCCACACATTTACTGCCTTGAATTCCGTGACACATATTCACTATGTCCTGTCAGTATGCACTTCTGTGTCACACATTTCACAGAGCCTGCCTTCTGATCTACAGAGGTGCCGAGAGGAGAAATATTAGAAGGCAGAGCCAGTACAGGAGTCACCGCATGCAGACAGCAAGCTACCATGGGATATGTAGTCCTTAAAAGTAAACAGCAGAGGAGAAACTACAAAGCATGATGGTAATCCAGGAGGTTGTAAAGTGGTGATTTTAAGTGCTCGGGTAGAACTAAAATTTTTGACAATTTATTTTAACTTTTTTTACTCGTTTTTTTTTTCATCACAGTCACTGAGTCCCCTATGTGATTATTTTTTGGTGACAGGTTCTAAGACACCAATGGTTTCTGATTTCTCACCTGTCCTCCAATGAAGCTGGCTGGGGAAAGTAACACTAGGACCAGAAAATTACGTTTTACATGTCACTTCCAGGTCAGCAAGAGGAACGGGAGGACAGCAATTTATGTTTGCAGGACTTCCCTCCCTCTACACAGTGGCACCCGCCATGCCAGCCTCGGATACACTGAGGGCACATAGTAATGGGGGGTGTGTAAACAATCCAGTGGCTGCAAAGCCACCAGATTGCTCCCATCTGACAGCCGGTTGTTGGCTTGTCAGATATACACACACTGCAGCTGTAGCGAGTATGTGTACAACACCGCCCCCCCCCCCCCCCGCGCTGCCATCTATGTATGACATACGTTGGTAAAAGTGAAAGGGTTGAAGTGTATCTAAACACAAGAACAAAAATGTTATATATTGTAGTTTTATTTTTTTCAGGTTTTTTCTTTTCTTTATTTTCACCTGTCATCCTGCCAGTAACACCCCTCATGTCCTAGGGTGACAATGTTTGGGTACTGTACTGTACCTACGGCAGATCATTGTCACCAGAGGATAGGTGTTATGGTGCTTCTCTTCTCTTTGTCACAACATAGAGTGGATTTGTTCTCTAGTCCACAGAAAACAACTGCAAACAAGGCTAATTGTCAGCAGAGGCAGAAAGCACAAGACGTTATCAGATCACAAGGTTTTCGGTAGGATTAACAGGTATTTGTTTGCACTCAAATAGATATAAATAAACACTTTTAATTGTATGTTTAACAGACCAAAAGGGAGCAAATACAAAAGTTTAATGTGAGGGTTTACACACACTTTAAAACTTAAGTTTAGTGGGAATATTTTTATTGTTTGAAAAAAAGCACCAGGAACATAATTTATGATGGTTCCTGTAGAAACTCTCTCTTCGCTAATGTCGGTCCTCTTCACAGCTGTGAAATTCTGGCACTGCATGTGTTAACTGCTCAGCTATGTGTGTGTTTGTATGTGTGTGAAGCTCCCATCCAGACTCTCACTATACCCACCTCTTCTACCCCCCTCCACTCCTTGCAATCTTTGCATACCCTTAAAAAATGAAACCCATTTTGTGAGTGAAGAAGGAGAATCCTGTCTTTTATCTGTAGCAAGGTCCCGGGTCCCCTTTGGTCTAATGAGAACCTCCAGAGTTAGGGACAGCTGACATCCTTCTGTGTAGAGTGGGTTGTAATGCAAGGTAGATTCATGGGCGCCAGCCACTTCTTGAATGCAAAGAGAATTATTTTCTTTTGAACAGAACAGTGGAAGGGTTTAAGGGTTAGAGCGTTTAGGAACAGGTCCCCTTGCAAGGATCTCCTCAGTCTGTCCGTATGATAGCCGGGGACTGAGAAGATTTTCTTCATCAAGTGGAGAAATAACAACCTGCGGAAGATCACAGGTCACTTTTCAGAGTGAAGCACCCGACAACTTCAATCACTAGCCAACGTGGCTTAGGTGGGCACACCCTGTATCTGCCGGCAGCATTCACTCCAGCACAAACTCAGCAGTACAGCCCTGGAATGTTCTCCACTAGCAACAACTTTTATGCAAAGGTGAAGTGGCTTACAACATAGCGTCCTTAACTTCATACAGCACACATTTGTAATCCACAGAGGGTAAAGAATAGAAGCACTTTCATGGAATTCACCAGTAGTACCCAGGATCGGGCAAGATTAAAGACTCTCCTTTAGCATTCACCATAATGACAAAGCGTTTAATGTCCTTTTCTTGTCTGGCCTACGGATAATTACGTTGTCCAGATTGATTTTCTGGCCATAGCCCCAGGTGTGTAGCACTGAGAGGTATCTTTCAGCCACCATGGGTGATGATTTTGGAAAGTCCAACTGGAGAGAGATCTGAAGAAAACTGCGCACAGCTTCATCCACCCACTGGACCTCTTTATCCAAAATTTCTTCTCCCAGGTATATAGGCATATAGATATCCATATTCTTCTGCTAGTTTCATTATAACAATCCGCTGCAGAGAAGGCAGAGTTCTAGGGTCTCCGTACCCGGGCAGGACCCGTGCGTCTGGAGCAGGCTGAACCAAGCACCCAGCAACAACATCTGGCTTATAATCAAATTTGGTTACAGGCATTGGCTTGGTAGGGCAAACTTTGGGGACCCATCGATCCCAACGTTCCTCCTCAAAAGATTTGGTAATATTTATCAGCGGAGCTGTATTAGCAGACAGCTCAATTTTCACACTAGTGGCCCTGGCAATGGGAACTTCATCTTCCTCTACTTCACTCATCTGCTCTTCATCACTTTCACTCCACTTCCCTGTCCAAGACAGAGTGTCCGAGAACAGTACAGATAATCCTTCAGATGGGATGTCTGAATTGGTTATGTTGGAGCACTCTTCGGCTGGGAAATAGTTGCGCTTGGCTCTTGCTTTAACTGGCACAACTGGGTTATCCCCTTTAACGGTCACAGGCATCACCTCCCATACAGGCACACTGTTTTCACCCCTTGCAGGCCTACCCGATTCCAGTATTCTTTTCCCCGGTGGCTCAGACATTAAAGCGAGCGCTGGATCCTGGGGCAGCCAATTTCCAACAAACAAAATTTGAGATCTAGATCTACTTGATTTGATTAGTGCAATTGTGACAGAGAAAATTGAGTACTGTCCGTGATACTTTTTTTATTTGCACTAACATACAATTTTTCAGGACAAGCTTTCGGGGTATGTCCCCTTCTTTAAGGTCCAAGCAGTACTGCTTGGACCTTGAAGAAGGGGACATACCCCGAAAGCTTGTCCTGAAAAATTGTATGTTAGTGCAAATAAAAAAAGTATCACGGACAGTACTCAATTTTCTCAGATCTAGATCTCAAATTTTCCGACAACAAAATCCATTGTCGAAAATTTCCGATCGTGTGTACACAATTCCATCACACAAAATTCCACGCATGCTCGGAATCAAGGAGAAAAGCCGCACTAGCTATTGAACTTCAATTTTCTCGGCTCGTCGTACGTCATCGCGTTTTTGACGTTTGGAATTTCCGAAAACATTTGTTTGACCATGTGTATGCAAAACAAGTTTGAGCCAACATCCGTCTAAAAAAAACATGGATTTTGTTGTCAGAATGTGCGATCGTGTGTACGCGGCATGAGAGCGTTGTCTCCTATGGCAACAGTCTTAGAACAGTTCCTAACACAGGAAATCTGTGAGTGGAGGAAGGGTGCAGAAGTTGAGGACAAAGTCAGGGAGTCTGGCTCTTCAGTGTGTGCTAGGTGTTGGTATAAACTAAGTGAGAAAATAAAGTGACAATTATTGCACAAAAATAAAAATTAACCGTGTCTACTCTCCGAATTACATAAATTGGAGAGGTGAGTCCCAAATGTGTAATCTAATGACATGTGAAACATACATTCATCAGTGATGAGAAAAAACATAAGCAAATGTATATAGTGTAAAATGATAATTGGGACAAATAAAGTGATAACTTAATGTGTCCACATTCATAGAGAAGGTGAAATACATATGACAAGCTTAGTAATAGTAATAATAAAATGTCCACACTTTAAGTGAGAGGTATGGCCTCCAAATGAGTCTGGAAATGATTAGTCCCAGTAAATATCATGCAGATAAAACGAATTCCATACAGTGCAGATGATACATTAATATCTCCTCCATAATGATCCGAATCAAAATAAGGGATAAGGTACTATTACCAACTTTGGTGGACTCACGGGCCGTCGGCGGTGAGTCAAAAAAGGCTTGCACTGTCTTAAGATGGAAGACAGTATAAGAGTGGACCATGCGTTGGTAAACCTCTTCCTTCTGCTGGGGGACCAGGATCCTGCCCGGATGGTCTAAACGATCACCGTCCTTGTCACCATTGGTAAACCATATATAAGGAAAAAAACAAGGAGCCTCCACATGGTGTAAATCCAAAAATTCAATTGGTATTTATTTGATCAGTCACGATCATCAGACAGTCCATAAAAATATGACAATATAAAAGAAATGTAATAGAATCGATTCCAGTAATAAAAAAGGCAAGCGTGGTGTGGGTGGCTGGGTACAGCAAGGAGACCTGACGCGTTTCGTCTGAAGAGACTTACCCCAGCAGAAGTCTCTTCAGACAAAACGCGTCGGGTCTCCTTGTTTCACATGTCATTAGATTACACATTTGGGACTCACCTCTCCAATTTATGTAATTCGGAGAGTAGACACGGTTAATTTTTATTTTTGTGAAATAATTGTCACTTTATTTTCTCACATAGTTTATACTTTAGCGCTACACTGTTTATTTTTATGTATTTTGCACAATTTGGTCGTTTTGGAGTGTTGGCTGCTATCCAATGTTTTTGATTGGCGCGGTATTTTCTAAATTTTCTTAGGTGTTGGTATAGGTTTGTTAGTGTAGGTCTGTTAGTGTCGGTACATTTATTTGGCTCAGGGCTAAGCCTGAGTTGTAAATCTGGGTCAGGGATCAGTGAGTTGAAGCTGCTTGACTGATCCTGACGGTTCCTTTGGTGCCTCCCCCCATTTCTAGAAGGTTGTAGAAACTTCTGGACCTAGTGGGTGGAAGTTGGGAGGAGCTGTTTGGAATATTCGTGAAGGCCTTGGTAAGGGGCTCGGGGGGCAGGGCTTTCCTCGTGGATGGGCATGGGCCGTCGGGTGGAAGATGAAGATTTGGTGCTGTGGAGGCTGTCGGTCCCCCTGGGTGTGCCCCCCTAGTCTTGGAGGCGTGGCCTTGAGCCAAGGCTCGGGTGCTGAAAGGATCCTACCACAACGCACAGAGGAAGCCCTCCCTGGAAACATAGGAGCAAGTGGAGGACAGTGTGAGTAGACCAGCATCATTGGGGACTTACAAGGGGGGAGATTGCCATACATAGCCATTTCTCCCTGAAGACCGCATTGTGCAAAGTCTTCCTTCATCCCTTCCCCGGGAAATCTCCTGCAGAGTCAGCCGGGTGGGCTGGTGAGAGGGACAGTCTGGAGGACTGCAGAGGAAAGTTAGCCTGGAGGGATAGTGAAAGGGGCAGCTGCAGCCAGGTGGGTTGGCAGTGTCTGAAGACTGCAAAAGGCTATTGCTAAATATGACAGTGTCCATGGAGGTCCGCAGAACTTTTTTTAGTGGGGGCATGATTTTAAGGTCACCCACACTCCGCCCCTTGAAGGGGAGGAGCTTAGTCATTATCACATAAAGCGCAGGCATGCATGCAAAAGTTTGAGAAACCTGATGCAAAAGCTTAATAGAAGGATCAAGCTGCCACTGTCTGATTAGCAATTTCTAATCCGTTTTTATGTTTACAGAGGTTTCCACTATTGACTCGTCTTTCTGAAAATGCCAGCACCATGGCTCTGTTGTTCCAATATTTATATTAATTAACCTGGAGGAAGTATGCAGATAAGAATTTTTAACTTTACTTAAACTTTTCTGATGTGCATAAAGGCTCTTAGAAATCATTCAGACCCATGGGTCAGCATTACAGCCAGATAAAGAGCATTTTTAGAAGGTTAGCAATGATATCTCCCGCATATCTATTATGAAATAATTAATTTAACACCTTGACTGCAATTATACAAGTATTGCTGTTAGATTAGCTCCAGAACATGGACACAGGCTGCTTCACCTCAGACAGGTGCTGGTGCAGGTGGACAGCTCACACTCAGCTCTTCAGGCATGCTCCCTTCCTTCCCTCAGGCTCTGAGCCACGCTGCCTGGAAAAAATGGAGGAGGTGGGTGGAGCCAAAATTGACCAGGCGTGAAGGAGGAAGAAGTTCCTCCTCCTCTCTGAATGCTGGGGCCTTGCCTCAGTCTCATGACATGGTGTCCATGGTTCCTAAACGCCAGGCGGAATGCGGGTCTAGCAACCAGTGCAGCGGGCAGCGGAGAGGCCAGCAGACATTGCAATAAGAGAGTCTAGGGAGTCAGGGTGGCGCAGCTGCTGCTGGATGTAACAGTAAGTGACTGCCACAGCTTTGGCACCCCCCCTTTGTGGCAACTTGCAGCGCCTGGGAGCAGTGCACCCTGTACACCCACTCAGGATGGGCCCTGAGTGTCCGTGTGCGGACACCTTGCTCCGGGGGGGCGGCACTTGCCCCCCCCTGCCTCCCCATGCAGACGCCCATGACTGTGTCTGTCAAATTAATTTACAGTGATCTAGCTGGAGTTCTGCAAGTAAAGTGCAGGAGGAGAATCAAGGAGGCAGTACATAGGAATATTTCCCTGAAGATGTTGTTAAAGTGTTGTTGCTGAAGTCAAGTGGGCATCCCATAATTTCCCATCCCCATTCAAATTAATAAAACTTAATTCACCACAAAAACCAAGTCACGGTCTGTTCTTTGTCTCTGAAGTGCCTATGAAAATTTGGTGTACCTGGCTTTGCAGGGTGGAGGATCCCAGTTAATTTGCGGCTCCTTAAGGGCGTGCTATACTTAATTACAGGTAAGCTACATCCCTGGAGCTTTTTCCCAAAAAATATTATTTTACTAAACTTCAGATTTTATTTCAATCACTGACCTGGCTCTGCTGTCTCGCAATAGTGGATCAATTAAATGTACATTTAGCTGTTTGTCCATAGGTCCGTTCTAAATTGATACACTATTCTTTGTGTTTTCTTCGCTACAATACTTTTAATTAACCTTGTAATCAAACTACTAATTGAAGAAATAATGTTTGCAACAAATTTTCCATTGGAAGCCTTGCAAATGAATAATATATATATATATATATATATATATATATATATATATATATATATATATATTTGTTAATAGTTCTATAATAAATTCAAGATCAAGATTAATCACTGCGCTAACAATAATAAAGCAGGTGACATAAATTGTATGGTGACAATAAAAAGCATAAAGGTTAAGTATATGCAGCGCTAGAAGCATCAAATTATAGTCCATAATGTTAAAACAAAGTCTTTGTTCAGAAATACTGGAACCACCCACAGTGAAGACAGTCATGTTGGTAATTCATAAGTACATGCATAGAATACAAGAAAGCAACTCCTCATGGTGTAGTATTTAAAACCAAGGTAAATTCATTTCTTATAAAAAGCCAGGGTACTCACATTTTGAGAAATAAAAACAGGCATATCAAAAGTTGCAATTCGTCATGGATAGCAGATGTTTCCAACAACAAAGATGGCCGCAGTCGGCACGTTACAGTGTCGTGGCGTCAGAGCTCCACCATTGAGTGTGACTACAAGATCCAACCTTCTATGATCCAATTGAAGTGGTTCCGTGGTGCTGTGGATATATCATGCTTGTTTGACCACCTCTAATTCAGTGGTCCATTTTCTTTGGAAAGAGGCCCGGTGTGTTGATGTTCGGTGGAGGATAATCTCATGTTCACCTTATTGTATCTCTGTCTGCACCGTGGGTCGTTCCAGTATTTCCCTGAACAAGGACTCTGTTTTAACACTATGAACTCTTATTTTATAATGTGATGCTACTAGCGCTGCATATACTTAATAGTTCTATAATATTACTCAATTTTTTAATGAGGAAAATGTCTTCGAAAACTTTGGTCAAAACCAATGAGATCAAAATGTTTGATGCTGCTACGTAAACAAAAATGTAATAAGCCCATTCCGGAAATGAAGAAACAATTAAAAATAGCATTTATACCTACGGATTTTATAAGCTGTAACTTCGGCAGGCAATATCCCTACATAACCACTAATTGTAAAGAGGGTCTAAGTTCCAACTCTTTCTTGCTGATGGCTTTTCCTACCAGTTCCAGAAAATGACTTTGTAAACCCCTCTGGGATGTTTGCATGTGGTTTGGAAGTGGTATATATTCTGTTTGGTGTATAGCAATTCAGGATCAATACAATAGCAGTCTCAGACCTTCAAAAGTACATTACTAAATAATCTATGGACTCTTCCAGGCTTGGCAGCATCTACAACTGCCACCCATTCTACATTAAAAGGACAGCTTTGTTCAGCCCTACTTTTGACTCATATCATTCTAAAGTACAGAAACATTAAATCAATGGTACAGTGAAAAATTGTAACTACAGCATTTCTGTTACTGGCATCTAAGGACCCATAGCCAAAACAGTGATACTAGAGGATTTTTTACTGTTAAATAAGCTGGTGAATATAGCTTGTTTGAATGACTAATTTATTTTCAAATAAGTCTATAGTATATCACTACACTGGTTACAATGTTTTCTTATTTACCTTCAATTAGGAATCTACATTGAGTATCACCCTTTAAAGTAAACCTCTCATTAACTATAAACGTATCCAAACCAAGGAAATTGATATCAATAAATCTATATATATATATATATATATATATATATATATATATATATATATATATATATATATATATATACACTATATTTTCAAAAGTATTGGGATGCCTGCCTTTACATGTAGATTAACTTTTATGGCATCCCAGTCTTAGTCTGTAGGGTTCAATATTGGGTTGGCCCACCCTTTGCATCTTCAACTCTCCTGGGAAAGCCGTTTGGTTTAGAAGTGTGTCTATGGGAATGTTTGACCATTCTTCCAGAAGCGCATTTATGAGGTCAGGCACTGATGTTGGATGAGAAGGCCCGGCTACCAGTCTCTGTTCTAATTCATCCCAAAGGTGTTCTATTGAGTTCTATTGGGTTGAGGTCAGGACTCTGTGCAGGCCAGTCAAGTTTCTCCACCCCAAACTTGCTCATCCATGTCTTTATGGACCTTGCTTTGCGCACTGGTGTGCAGTCATGTTGGAACAGGAAGGGGCCATCCCCAAACTGTTCCCCCAAAGTTGGGGGCATGAAATTGTCCAAAAAGACATGGTATGCTGACACCTTAAGAGTTCCCTTCACTGGAACTAAGGGGCCAAGCCCAACCCCTGAAAAACAATGCCACATTGGACAGCAGAACCCTGGGGTTTAAAAAAGAAAAACTACCAAGTTTCCCCATCCACACACTCAAGTGTGTGTGTGGTGGGGGGGATCCTTCCCACTAAAGTATTATATTCTGACAGCGGAGATACTTCCCTGCCAGCAGAATACACTGATCAGCACTGCAGGCTATAGCCAGCAGCACTGATCATGCAGAAATCTTTCAACAGGCTGGTTGTACAGATGTTGATCGATAGATCGACTCCTGTTCAACCAACCTGCCCATACATGGTTTGAAATTCCTCCAGTTCTAGCTGAGCCAGCCATATTACAATCCATGTATGGCCAGCTTAACCACTTCCCGCCCTCCCTATAGCGGATTGACGTCCGGGAAGTGGTTCTGTTACCCTGACTGGGGGTCATATGACGTCCAGCAGGATAACATGCCGCAGCGCGCCCCCGGGGGCACGCATCGCGGCGATCGGTGGAGCGGTGTGTCAATCTGACACACCGCTACACTGATCTTGGTAAAAAGCCTCCGGCAGAGGCTCTTTACCACGTGATCAGCCATGTCCAATCACGGCTGATCACGCTGTCAATAGGAAGAGCCGTTGACCGGCTCTTCCTCACTCACGTCTGACAGACGCAAGTAGAGGAGAGCCGATCGGCGGCTCTCCTGGCAGGGGGGGTCAGCGCTGATTGTTTATCAGCGCAGCCCCCCCGCAGATCACCACACTGGACCACCAGGGATCGCCACTAGGACCACCAGGGAAGGGGCAACATGTGGATGGCCAGGTATGTACCGCATGGCCATCCACATGTGCTCAGTGTGCCAAATCTGTGCCAATCAGTGCCCACCCTTAGGGGCATCACTGCAAACAAGTAATGCCATCAGTGCCACCCATCAGTGTCCATTCATGCCACCTGTCAGTGCCCATCCGTGCCCATCAGTGCCCATCTATCAGTGCCCATCCGTGCCCATCTGTGCCAACTATCAGTGCCACCCATAAGTAACCATCAATGCCACCTACGAGTGCCCATCAATGCCACCTATGAGTGCCCATCAGTGCTGCCTATAAGTGCCCATCCGTGCCACCTATGAGTGCCCATCAGTGCCGCATACCAGTGCCACCTATCAGTGCCCATCAGTGCCACCTATCAGTGCCCATCAGTGCCGCCTATCAGTGCCCATCATCAGTGCCCCTCAGTGCCACCTCATCAGTGCCACCTCATCGGTGCCACCTCATCGGTGCCCATCAGTGCCGCCGTATCAGTGCCCGTCAGTGCAGCCATATCAGTGCCCATCATTGAAGAAGAAAACGTATTTATTTACAAAAAGTTTTAACAGAAACAAAGAAAAACTTGTTTTTTTTTCAAAATTTTCGGTCTTTTTTTATTTGTTGCGCAAAAAATAAAAACCGCAAAGGTGATCAAATACCGCCAAAAGAAAGCTCTATTTGTGGGAACAAAATGATAAAAAATTTGTTTGGGTACAGTGTAGCATGACCGCGCAATTGTCATTCAAATTGCGACAGCGCTGAAAGCTGAAAATTGGGCTGGGCGGGAAGGTGTCTAAATGCCTGGTATTGAAGTGGTTAAGGAACTCTGCCCATCTTCTATTCTCCTTAACATAGCGAAAGCTGAGAACAACATAATTAATAATAGTCAGCACAGGCAGAGGGCACTGGAGATTATAACTCACAAGATTTCTGGCAAGATCAACAGTTTTTTTTTAACTTATCAAACAGATGCAATAAAATGTTTTTAGATCAAATCCTTTTTTATTTTTATATGCAAGCAACATTAAAACAATACAAACAAAGTATACAAATAAAATCAAATTAAAACAGGCACATCCCAACAAAGCAAAAAAAGAAAAAGAAAAACCCCAAATAATACCACCACAACAACCCCCCCCCCCCCGTCCCCAAGTCCCACCCTACACTTGAAGTATATATGAAAAAAAACAGTATCCAATATTACAAAGTGCATAGTACCTATTGGTTTATATGATACCTAAGTCATGGACTGAAGCCATCTTGACCAGGTAGCATCAAACTCACTCACGGAATTTCTTAGGGAGTATGTATGTTTTTCAAACAGAATAATCCTATTGAGATCTAAAATCCACTCAGATACAGTCGGCGGGTAAGGAAAGGTCCACTTAAGAGCAATCTGCCTACAGGTAACAAAGGGTGCGCGCCTTATAGTGTTACCAATAGAGGAAGTATAAATAGACGTATCGCAATAGCCCAAAAGACATAAAAGTGGTTCAACCGGAATGTTGGTATCCAATAGCCCCTTTAGAGTACCAATCACCTCCGCCCAGTATCTTTGGAGTTTAAGGCACTGCCACAAAAGATGTATTAGCGTACCTGTGTTGCCACATCTAGCAAAGGCTGGCCCAGATTTCAATCCAATTGCATACAGAAACTGAGAAGTTCTATAGACTCTATGGAGAATAAAAATCTGTGTCAGTCTGTGTGATGCGGAAAGAGACACCTGGGGCCAGGACCAGAGAATATCATCCCAGACCTCCTCAGGGATGGGGCCAATATCTTTTTTCCCAACCAGCCCTAGAGCATATGGGAAAGTTCAGTAGAATCTGACAGTACCCTATATGTAGCAGAGGTGAGACCCTTTATTGACCCTGCCTGTACTATTTTGTCAAGAACAAGGATAGGGGGAAAAAATATCCTGTCAAAAGAGAATTGGGCAAGTAAAGTATGTCTTAGTTGAAGAAATTGATAGAACCAATTAGATTGTAGAGAAAACTCTCCCCTTAGATCTTCAAAGGATTTAAGTATACCATTCTTGTAAAGCTGAGCTAGAGTTGTTATACCTAATTTTCCCCATCTCTGAAAAGTCTCTAAGAGCCAGAATTTGCTTGAATATTAAATACATCTTTTTGAATGTGGTTCAGCAGTCAAAATGTTATTGGAAACCCCCAAGTTCTGGGATTTCCCTATCAGGAGTATATCTGGTAGGATATGAGACACCCAGCATTTTTTTAACTGTATCCCATATTTTACACATCAAGCGAAACACCCCCTCTTGCACCATCGAGAACATAGAGTGGTAGCCAGCCCTTAAATGCATAAGAAAATAATCGTCTAGCAAGAAGGGGTATCTGCTCAGACTCGCATCCAGCAAAATGCTGTTGGGATGCAAAAAATATAACCTCGGGTTAGGAACTGCCTACCCACCTGTATTTTTGGGATGTTGTAAAGGCTCCAATTTAATACAAGGGGTTTTGTTCTGCCATATTAATCGCCTAAATATTGTGTTAATCTTGCTGAAAATCCGTATGGTATCCAAATCGGGGCATTGTATAAAAAATAAAGAAGCTGAGGCATCCATATCATCTTGATTAAATTGATGCCTATTAACAATAGGGGGAGCTTATTCCAGGTTTTGCTTTGATTTTAAAATCTAAATAGTAATGGAAGTATATTGTCCACAATGTATGACTATGGGGAGTCAGACATAGTTATACCCAAATATTTTATGGAGGACACGACCTTAAGATAAGAAAGTGTAGATGATAGTAAATCTGGAAGGGAATCTAGAGGCATCAGCATGGATTTCTCCCAGTTTATTCCTAAGCCGGAATACCTTCCAAACTCCTTGATATATGTCATTACCACCGGCAAAGATGAGCAGATATTGGTCAAAAAAAAAAAGAAGATCATCTGCAAAAATGATATCTTTTCCTCCATATCCCCCCTAATCAAGCCAGTAACATCGGGAAAAGCCGGGATAAGACATGCCAAAGGCTTTATAGCCAGGGCAAATAGCAGGGGCACCCCTGCCTAGGTTAGCTAGTACCCCGGGAGAGTCTAAAACTAGGAGATTGAAGGCCATTGACCCTAACCAATGCCACCAGAGAGGTATAAAGCAACCGCATCCACTGGCAAAAGCCAGAGCCAAGCCCAAATTTTTCAAGAATGGCCCACAGGTATGGCCATTCAACACTGTTGAAAGCCTTGATTGTGTCTAACGCCAAAAAGACACGATTTGATTAACCCGGAGTCGGGACCTGCATATTTAAATATGCGCGTCTGATATTAAGTGCGGTTGAATTGTTGGGCATTAATCCTACATGATCTGAGTGAATAATATATTTGATAACCTTATTTATTCTAGTAGTAAGTATCTTAGTCTGTGGATAATAGAGAGATTGGTCTGTAAGATTCAGATTGTAGCAAATTTTTATCCTTTTTGGGTATAACTACTATTATCGATTGACCCATAATGTCTGGAAGCCGACCCAGATGAAAAGCCTCATTTAATGTACAAACAAGGGTGGGAAGCATCTCTTTAATATATTTTTACAAATAAAATGTTTTAATAGTACAATTAACAGACCAAAGCGTCTAAAAAAAAAGTAAGAAAAAATAATCATTACGATTTACATACACCTTTACAAGAATACATACCTGATGTGTTGTAACAGAATACATTTTTTTAAAGCAGTTTTTGAGCTCAAATCCAGAGACTATGCCTAGATTGATATTATGTCATCTAGTTACTACAGGTAGGAGAAACCATTTCTTCAGTGTCCTCTCCTTCATTATAAGGTTATATGTTGGAAAGGCTGATCTGTGTCAGACTTCAGTGTCCTCTCCTTCATTATAAGGTTAGATGTTGGAAAGGTTGATCCGTGTCAGACATTTGTGAACAAAATCCAGAACTGCAAAGGCCTAATATGTGAACTCCTCTGTCCAGATGTCTACGTCATTCTGGAAAGAAAAGCCGATTCAGATAATACCAAGGGGAGTACTATGGTCTCTGTTAGAGATTTCTGTCCACTTTTTGATCACATAATTACTGTTTCAAAAATAACTTTTTAGCTTAGGTCTCCCACCCATTAGAAGTAAAATCTAGCTGTGTATCATCGGGGGCTGGCTTATAGAACGGAGAACAAAGTTTAGGTTGATGCTTTACTAAAGATGGCTGCATGGAAGAAGAGGATGCACAAATAGATCAGTAAATATATGATTATTGCATTAAAGAAATATGTAGAATGACATTTTTGCTGGATGTAGTTGGGGATGTCCAAGGTCTTTCCTAATCTCGGTTATGTAAATTAGTTCCTCAGGAACAGCTACTTACTATATGAGCTACTGGTTTACCACAGCAAAAATAATGCTGGCAATAAATCAGAAACATGTGCCTTTCGCCAATACAAATTCCGGGATAAATGTGGTAGATCACTAGCTCGCACCCTACATACCAAACAACCTAACACCTTTATACCCCACATATGGGACAATTCTGGGAAAACTGTCTCATCACCCTCTGAGATGGGACAGGTTTTCCGGGACTTCTATCAATCCCTCTATAATATACCTTTAACAAGCCCCACTGAACCCCTCTATACTAGAGCAGACGCACAAACCTCACATATTGCACAAACCGCATTACCTACTCTAGATGAAGAAACGATAGAGAACTTGGAAGCTCCAATATCGGAAGACGAGGTTGCCCCGCGCCATTGCATCTACCCCATCTGGTAAAAGTCCAGGCCCTGATGGCTTCACTCCGAAATTTTATAAACAATTTGCCCCCCTTCTCACTCCCTTCTTAACCACTTCAGCCCCGGAAGGATTTACCCCCTTCCTGACCAGAGCACTTTTTACAATTCGGCACTGCGTCGCTTTAACTGCTAATTGCGCGGTCATGCAATGCTCTACCCAAACGAAATTTGCGTCCTTTTCTTCCCACAAATAGAGCTTTCTATTTATGGTATTTGATCACCTCTGCCGTTTTTATTTTTTGCGCTATAAACGGAAAAAGACTGAAAATTTTGAAAAAAAATGATATTTTCTACTTTTTGTTATAAAAAAAATCCAATAAACTAAATTTTAGTCATACATTTAGGCCAAAATGTATTCGGCCACATGTCTTTGGTAAAAAAAATGTCAATAAGCGTATATTTATTGGTTTGCGCAAAAGTTATAGCGTCTACAAACTAGGGTACATTTTCTGGAATTTACACAGCTTTTAGTTTCTGACTGCCTATGTCATTTCTTGAGGTGCTAAAATGGCAGGGCAGTACAAAACCCCCCCAAATGACCCCATTTTGGAAAGTAGACACCCCAAGGAAATTGCTGAGAGGCATGTTGAGCCCATTGAATATTTATTTTTTTTGTCCCAAGTGATTGAATAATGACAAAAAAAAGAAAAAAAAAAATTACAAAAAGTTGTCACTAAATAATATATTGCTCACACAGGCCATGGGCATATGTGGAATTGCACCCCAAAATACATTCAGCTGCTTCTCCTGAGTATGGGGATACCACATGTGTGGCACTTTTTAGGAGCCTAGCCGCGTACGGGGCCCCGAAAACCCAGCACCACCTTCAGGATTTCTAAGGGCATACATTTTTGATTTTACTCCTCACTACCTATCACAGTTTTGAAGGCCATAAAATGCCAAGATGGCACAAACCCCCCCCAAATGACCCCATTTTGGAAAGTAGACACCCCAAGCTATTTGCTGAGAGGCATGGTGAGTATTTTGCAGCTCTCATTTGTTTTTGAAAATGAAGAAAGACCAGAAAAAAAATTTTTTTTTTCTTTTTTCAATTTTCAAAACTTTGTGACAAAAAGTGAGGTCTGCAAAATACTCACTATACCTCTCAGCAAATAGCTTGGGGTGTCTACTTTCCAAAATGGGGTAATTTGGGGGGGGGTTTGTGCCACCTGGGCATTCCATGGCCTCCGAAACTGTGATAGGTAGTGAGGAGTGAAATCAAAAATTTACGGCCTTAGAAAGCCTGAAGGCGGTGCTTGGTTTTCGGGGTCCCGTGTGCGGCTAGGCTTCCAAAAAGTCCCACACATGTGGTATCCCCGTACTCAGGAGAAGCAACAGAATTTTTTTTGGGGTGTAATTTCACATATTCCCATGGCATGTTTGAGCAATATAACATTTAGTGACAACTTTGTGCAAAAAAAAATTTGTCTCTTTCCCGCAACTTGTGTCACAATATAAAATATTCCATGGACTCGACATGCCTCTCAGCAAATAGCTTGGGGTGTCTACTTTCCAAAATGGGGTCATTTGGGGGGGGGGTTGAACTGTCCTGGCATTTTATGCACAACATTTAGAAGCTTATGTCACACATCACCCACTCTTCTAACCACTTGAAGACAAAGCCCTTTCTGACACTTTTTGATTACATGAAAAAATTATTTTTTTTTGCAAGAAAATTACTTTGAACCCCCAAACATTATATATTATTTTAAAGCAAATGCCCTACAGATTAAAATGGTGGGTGTTTCATTTTTTTTTTTTTTCACACAGTATTTGCGCAGCGATTTTCAAACGCATTTTTTGGGGAAAAAACACACTTTTTTAAATTTTAATGCACTAAAACACACTATATTGCCCAAATGTTTGATGAAATAAAAAAGATGATCTTAGGCCGAGTACATGGATACCAAACATGACATGCTTTAAAATTGCGCACAAACGTGCAGTGGCAACAAAATTAATACATTTTTAAAAGCCTTTAAAAGCCTTTACAGGTTACCACTTTAGATTTACAGAGGAGGTCTACTGCTAAAATTACTGCCCTCGATCTGACCTTCGCGGTGATACCTCACATGCATGGTGCAATTGCTGTTTACGTTTGACGCCAGACCGCCGCTTGCGTTCGCCTTAGCGCGAGAGCAGGGGGGACAGGGGTGCTTTTTATTTATTTTTATTTTTTTCTTTATTTTTTTTTGCTTTTTTATCTTATTTTTAAACTGTTCCTTTCATTTTTTTTTTTAAATCATTTTTATTGTTATCTCAGGGAATGTAAATATCCCCTATGATAGCAATAGGTAGTGACAGGTACTCTTTTTTGAAAAAATTGGGGTCTATTAGACCCTAGATCTCTCCTCTGCCCTCAAAGCATCTGACCACACCAAGATCGGTGTGATAAAATGCTTCCCCAATTTCCCAATGGCGCTATTTACATCCGGCGAAATCTAAGTCATAAAATGCTCGTAGCTTCCGGTTTCTTAGGCCATAGAGATGTTTGGAGCCACTCTGGTCTCTGATCAGCTCTATGGTCAGCTGGCTGAATCACCGGCTGCATTCTCAGGTTCCCTGTTGAGACAGGAGAGCCAGAGAAAAACACGGAAGACGGTGGGGGGGGGCATTCCCTCCCACTGCTTGTAAAAGCAGTCTAGAGGCTAATTAGCCGCTAGGATTGCTTTTACATGAAAGCCGACCGCTGGCTAAAAAGAATGATACCAAGATGATACCTAAACCTGCAGGCATCATTCTGGTATAACCACTCAAAGTCGTGAATGGCGTACCTGAAGACAAAACAATGGTTAACAATAAAGCACAGTAAACGGTAAAGTATAAAAAATTGCATACCTGAAAAGCAAACATGATAAAACATAATAACAATAAAACATTGCAGAATAGAATACAGTAAAAAAGATCAGAACAATAGAGAGAGAATAGAGAGAGAGAGAACAATAAAACGACAACTATTTTTTTTTATTTTTGTTTGTGTTTTTTTTTTTTTTACACTTTTTTTTTGTAACTGTAACTTTTATAACTGTAACCGGTTCCAGGTTCGAGTCTCTCAAAATGCGATGGCATCTTGGGAGACCCTGTGAAAGTGTGCCTAGTCTGTGCAATGCTGTACCCTACGCTAATACTCAACTAGTGAATGGTAGCGTTCAAAACATTCACCAATGCAAAGACCAGGATTGTCAGGACAGGAGGGACAATAATAGCGGGCGTCACGTCTATATCCGCGCTTGCTGCAGACACAACATCTTTTTTGGGGGGGTTCGTTGGGTAGGGGTACTCGGGAGGATATATAAATGCCTCTCATGCAGCCGACTGCATTTGGTTGGGGATGTGAATGGGGGAAGTACGGGCGCTGCAGAAGCGGTGGGTTCCCAATTAGGATTGGCGAATGCAGCAGGAAGGGCACTATGGGCACGACGGGCCTGTGTTTGTCTTTTTGGTGGCAGCGGGACACTACTTGTGCTTGCCACCTCACCAGCTTGAACTGCACTTATGGGACTCCCCACGTCACCAAGTGTTACTGCAGTGCTGGTTTGACTACGACCGGGGTGTACTACGCCGCTGGTGCTTGCCAGTTCACCAAAACGCTACAAAAAAAAGTGTCAGTGATCGATCGATACTGCACTTGGGTGGGCTGGACTGGGCTGGGCCGGGCGGAGGGGCAAAACGCAGGTGCTAGCAGGTATCTGGGCTGATCCCGCTAACACTGCGTTTTTGGGAACCCTAAACTGCTGGGGACGCTAGTATAGATCTGATCGGATTAGATATTGATGCGTTCAGATACTATACCACTAAGAGAGGTGTACGGTGCGTGTACGGTGCGTGCGTGGGTGTTCGCGGTACTGGCGCTAATCTGACGCTGCCTAGGGCGACGCATATCACCGCCGGGCGATCAGGGGGATAAACCTTTATTCGGTAATAAACGGCGGGTGCCCTGACACTATAAAAAATAAACGAACTAACCAGCGTCACCCGTAATGGTTATACGGTGATCAGTGGTGAAAGGGTTAACTAGGGGCCATCAAGGGGTTAAAACATTTATTAGATAGTATATGGGGGTCCCTGTCGCTATAAAACACTGACGGCGAACCTAAATATTTACGTCCCTAACTAGCGTCACCAGCGACACTAATACAGCGATCAGAAAAATGATCGCTTAGCGACACTGGCGACAGGGGGTGATCGAGGGGTTAAAACTTTATTAGGGGGGTAAGGGGAGTACCCTAGACCTACAGGGGGCTAAACCTTTATTCGGTAATAAACGGCGGGTGCCCTGACACTATAAAAAATAAACAAACTAACCAGCGTCACCCGTAACGGTTATACGGTGATCAGTGGTGAAAGGGTTAACTAGGGGGCAATCAAGGGGTTAAAACATTTATTCAGTAGTATATGGGGGTCCCTGTCGCTATAAAACACTGACGGCGAACCTAAATATTTACGTCCCTAACTACCGTCACCAGCGACACTAATACAGCGATCAGAAAAATGATCGCTTAGCGACACTGGTGAGGGGGGGTGATCAAGGGGTTAAAACTTTATTAGGGGGGGTAAGGGGGGTACCCTAGACCTACAGGGGGCTAATACTAACTGTCCCACCACTG
This sequence comes from Lithobates clamitans, assembly GCA_037952925.1. Classification (NCBI taxonomy): domain Eukaryota; kingdom Metazoa; phylum Chordata; class Amphibia; order Anura; family Ranidae; genus Lithobates; species Lithobates clamitans. Next base: position 154,633 of record JBBGZY010000318.1, read on the forward strand.
CTAACTGTCACAAACTGACACTATGCAGTAATCAGGAAAAAAAAAAAAAAACCTGCTTGGTGTCAGTTTGTGACAGGGGGGGGGTGATTGGGGGGGATCGGGGGGCGATCGGGGGGGGATCGGGGGTGTAATGTATGCCTGGCATGTTCTACTGTGTGTGTGTGTTTGTGTTGGTGCACTTACATGTCATCTCTCCTCGGCGCTGGAACGGAAACTGCCAGACCGAGGAGAGATGACATCACATCCTCTGCCTCTGTGTACTATACAGAGGCAGGGGATGTTTCTCATTGGCTGGGAGCGATCGCGAGGGGGGGGCCACGATCGGATGGCCTCCCCCTCGTCTGTCATCGCTCCCAACCAAATGCCGACCGCAGCTGGCACCGGGGGGGGGGTCCGATCGGACCCCCCCACCCGCGGGAAGGCAATCACGTTTCAGGTACGTGATTTTGCCTGCCCGTGCCGCTCTGCTCACGTATATAGGCGTGAGGCGGTCGGCAAGTGGTTAACAAAAGTATTTAACTCAATCTCTGAGCGATCAGTATTCCCGCCGCAAACTCTAGAGGCACATATCACTCTAATCCCAAAACCAGACAAAGATCTAACTATATGTGCTAATTACCGACCCATTTCGCTGATAGGGGTAGATCTGAAAGTATATGCGAAGGTGCTGGCTAATAGACTTCAACCGTTGCTACCTCGATTAATACACTTAGATCAAGTGGGCTTTGTGAGTGGACGAGAGGCACGAGATAACACCCTGAAAACACTTCTCATTGCAGATTATGCTCGAGCCCACAATGTCCCATTGTGCCTTCTCACGGTGGACACGGAAAAGGCCTTAGATCGCGTTGATTGGCAATTTCTGCGCCTATCACTACAACAACTGGGTCTAGGTCAAAACATGCTCTCCAGAATAATGTCCCTCTATACTTCTCCCTCCGCCAGGATTAGACTAAATGGATCTCTAGCTCCAAAATTCACTATTCGCAATGAAACGCGACAGAGGTGCCCCTTGTTCCCCATTCTCTATGTTATTGTTATTGTTACCGCAAGTCTCCTTACCCTCCATTATGCAGGAGTTTCAGAGATATGGAGATGTTAGTAACTTTAAAGTTAATCATAGTAAGTCAGAAATACTTAACATTTCACTCCCAGAAGCAGCTCTCCAACAACTTGCGTCTTCCTTTCCTTTTAAGACAACCTCCACATCTATTCGTTATTTAGGAATTCATATACCAACCGACGCTTCCCAACTTTACCCCTCTACTTCTTAGAACACAAGCGGATCTGACCACCTACGCATCTAAACAACTCTCTTGGTTGGGTAGGGTGAATGTTTTAAAGATGGATGTCCTCCCTCGATTCCTCTATCTTTTTCAAACCATACCTATTCACATCCCCACCCCGTTTTTCAAGAAGCTTCGCCAGATTTTTTCTAAATTCATTTGGCAAGGAAACCGCCCCAGGATAAAATATGACGCAATGATTCTTCCAAAGGCCCGGGGGGGCGGGGGTCCCAGATGCCTCTTCCTACCACAAGGCAGCGGTACTCACACGTATTGTGGATTGGTTTCACCACCCATCCTCCAAACTCTGGGTTCAATTGGAGAAACACCTTAATGAGGCTGATCTTTGCGCCCTGCCATGGATACCTACGGCTCGGCGTAGGGATGGTACCCTCTCTACTGCCCTTACTCGTCAGACTCTTCAGATATGGGACCGACTGCTATTAACGAGTAAACTGTCTAAACCCCGGGGCCCGATGACTCCTTTCTTTGGGACTCCGTCTTTCCCCCCGGCGGAGGTGGAGGAGAGATTTGGACCCTGGAATAGGGATAGTCATAGACGTCTGGCACAGGTATTAGGCGCTAACCCATCTTTGAGACCAGACATACCTCCCCAGACGGGTCCGAGGCCCCCAATTAAGTGGTTACAAAGGAGTAAATTAATATCATACATACGTACTTTTTCCCCCATTTCAGAAATCCTAGATGACCCGACAGACTTTGACGAGCTGCTCTTACAACCAGACTCGCCAACACATGTAGTATCACTACTATACTCCCTTCCATTAAACATATCTTCCCCTGACCTCCCAACATACACGCAGAAATGGGACACAGATCTACAGCACTCCATCTCCCCTGCTGGTTGGCAAAAAAGCTTTATCTTAACGCATAGGATCTCTTTGGAAACTAAGACTCAAGAAAAAGGGTTAAAGCTATTAACGAGATGGTACAGATGCCCGGTGACTATCCAACGATTTAACCCCTCTCAATCAGGTACTTGTTGGAGATGCCTGTCCTCTAGTGGGACAATGCTTCACATCTGGTGGGCATGCCCTCCAATTCGGAAATTTTGGTAAAAGATCTTTGATCTATACAGCAGGCTGATGGAGACCTCAATTAAGCCCACACCAGAGATATCTATGCTTCCGGGCCCACTCAAGCTGATTAAAAAAGACTTACTGCGCCACTTTCTGGCCGCGGTCAGGACAGTGATCCCCAGACATTGGAGAACAATAGATGTGCCTTCCTTGGGTGATTGGGCTGTCGAAGTGGATTGGATAAGAGATCTGGAGCGTCTGCTGGCGCAGGAGGCAGGGAAGGAGGAACAGTTCTCCATTATCTGGACCTCATGGTCGATGTTTCGATACTCCGATGACTTCCCCATATGGATCAGGGATGCCCCGTCCTTGCCCGCCGATTAGCCATGTTGGAGTGCTTCCCACTTTTGTTGTCATCCCTTATCTTTCTACATGCTCTCCCTCCTACCTTTCTCTCTGCCTTCTTTTCTCTATGTACTGAACCAGTCACTCAAATACATAAACAAATAATATATTTCCAGAATTGCTCAACAACTCGAATATCTATAATAAATGATTGAATGATCCCTACAGCGTTCCAGCCCGACGAGGAGGAACCCCCAGATAACACAAATACGCAAAATTACAAAGGTGGATATAGGTTGGTTCCCCCACACATGTTATTTTAATATCACATTAAAAGCCTCCATTTCTATGCATATAGAATAAAGGTTACCCTTAAGGTTAATAAAGGTTACCCTTATTGTTCTGTATATAATGTATACAATATTATACTGTACAGTAGTCTATATTTCTGTTATACCCTTTTATTGAAATGAACTAAGATTGAAAAGAAAAGAAACATGTGCTTTGAGCTGAGTCACCTTCTGGCAATTTTGATTTTCTGTCCAATCAAGTCCTGAGATTTACACAGCTTTGCCATACAGCACAGCCCTGTTTGGCAGGGCAGAAGATAAATAAAACCTATAGGTCTTGTTCCATCCCTTTGGCCTGTGACTGAACAGTGTAAGGAGGAACAGCAAACTGATCAATCTCTGTGACTCTGCTCTCTCCTCTGCTGTACAGAGTCTGCAAGCAGCTAAAACAAGTCAAATTCAGGTAGTTGCACTGTTTTCATTTAAAAATATACATATAATTAATACTCACATTAATACTGTATTCAATAATACAGTATTTATATCTGTTCAGATTTAAAAAGAACATGACCTAGCCCCTAAACTGCCTAAGGTGACAATGCTGCTATGTAGCTAAAAGTACAGTACCCCTACTGCTGATCTCTGCATTGCTAATGAGAAATCCCCCACTGAAGATTCTTCAGAAACTGACTCTTCTTGGAGTGTCAATTGTTTGGTGCCTCCCAGGGCACTTTGGTTTCTTCCACTGGCCCCGGCGTCACTACAGAATACAATGGTGATATGTTGAGGCCAGAGGATCAAAGCAATCATCTCAGTGAAGAACCAGGAAACAATATTGCTGGAAATGTTGGTTTCTGATGTGCCTTCAGTGAGCAATTTCCTGTCACTATAGCAGAGATCAGCGGTGTGGGTAACAAGAGTTATCTACATTGTTTTTTTAAAATGTGAACTGAATTTAGGTATTCATTTTAGTACTAGAGGTGATTCAAGTGCAGGAATCTTGTGGTGTGTACAAGTTACGGTGCTCAAATCAATTCTAAGATCATAGGCTGTACAAAGCCTTCTGGTGATTATTTTCTCCTTTGTCATTCAGCCGTCAAGATTCAAAACCTTAGTAGGCAGTATAAGCTCTAGCAATAGTTCTGAAAATCTTCCTTTTAAGATATTTAAAAGGAATAGGACTTTTTAAAAGCACATCTGAGATATTTGCTGTTTGTGAATGTCATATATCAACATACATAGCATCTTTATCAAAAATAAATATGTTGTTTTTTTTTTTATTGATATTTTGTAGTCAATAGAGTTTTATTTTGACAATTTAAAAACCTTTATGATTCTTTTTAATAAGACATACATTTTTGTGATTATTTCTCATATTTGTGATATCTTTATGTGCTATGCATTTGTTTTGATGAGTGTATTTTGTTAGCCCTGAAGAAGATTTGTGTAACCCCTTGAAGCGTGTTGACATCAAATAATTAATCTGATTATCCTATTGATTCATTCTTTTGGCCCTTTGTCTGTCTTTTATATCTAAGGTCCCTCAGTGGGTAGGTGTTACCACCTCCAATCCAACTTGTCTATATTACTAAGGCTGGGAACAGAATGAGTCAGCGGTTAATCACTTTAAAAGTAAACTTTACTCCAGGTTTTGAATAATCTGCCAAGATCCAAATCCCCACTGTACTCGCACTGTTACCCACCCCCCCTACATTATATTTAGTCAAGGATAAAGGCTATTTGTAAAGGATGTATTAATGTCCATTAGATATAACACATCTCCAGCTCCTGTGCTATGCTTGTGAATTGTTTTTAATCTAACTCCAATTGAAGGGCATTCTGAGTTGAGTAACACAAGGGAATAGAAGACTGGTTACTATTTTTATTATTATTATTATTATTATTATTATTATTATTATACAGGATTTACATAGCACCAACAGTTTGCACAGCGCTTTACAACATGAGGGCAGACAGTACAGTTACAATACAATTTAATAAAGGAGAAATCAGAGGGCCCTGCTCATTAGAGCTTACAGGAGGGAGGGAGGGAGGGAGGGAGGGAGGGAGGGAGGGTCAAGTGATACAAAAGGTAATAGCTGTGGGGAATGAGCTGGTGGAGAAAATAAAAGTACAGTTGTTAGGTTGGGGCTGGATAGGCTTCTCTGAAGAGGAGGGTTTTCAGGGATCGTCTTAAAGTAAACAGAGTAGGAGATTGGGGTAGGAAGTTCCATAGGATGGGAGAGGCTATGGAGAAGTCCTGAAGGTGAGCATGGGATGAGGTGACAAGGAAGCTAGAGAGCAGGTGTTCTTGGGAAGAACAAAGAGAACAATTAGGTTGGTATTTTGATACTAGATTAGTGATGTAGCTGGGGGCCGAGTTGAGGATAGCTTTGTAAGTTATTGTTAGTATTTTGAATTTTATGAATGTATAAGGACCCTACAGTCATTGTTCAGTTTGAAACAAACCCAGCATGTTGCATACACATTTATAAACTAGTAGCAGATCCGCCATCAATGTCAGACGTTCTAAAATAAGTATAAATTCTATAAACTGTGTTCAAAAGGATATATCTGTCAGTCTTTAATTATTTTATATGAGGAAACTGACCCTCCGGGACAGAATGTAAGGGGGAAATACAAATTTGGAACAGGAGGTGAGGGTAAATCTGTTCTTGTGAGAGTTCTCAAGTATTAAATTTTGGTAACATTTCCCTTGGCTTACTGTTGTGTCTCCACCAAAAAGATGGAGGTCCGCTTTAAGATTGATTTAACCATGTTTCAGTCTCCAATCATTTTTCTCCTCTTTAGCTGCCCTTTCATGCACTCTTAGACTATGCAATAAATACGTGGAGGACTGTAACCATATGGAGTGACAGGTGACCTGCTTTTATTAAAATCTATAAAGAGACATTCTCTGTGGAAGGATAAATAAGTCAAATCTGTGCAATCAATTTAAAGGAATCCCTTGGTAGCTTTGAATTCACCTTCAGATTATATACTATGTGGGACTTCACTGAAAGCAAAATTGGCACTAAAAAGGCAGAAGCTATGTAACTTTTATTAAATTTATATCCTAATGTATTGAAGGGCTGTAATGCTTTCCTTAATAAGTCCCACAAAAAAGAAATTACACTTCCTACACCATCCAGAATTATGTAGCTGGCTGCCTAGTCACTCTGCATCAAAGAAGTAATGAGGATTTTGATTGTTGCCGCCCCCTTTGAACATGAGTTTGTATGACATATTGAGAAAGTCAAAGTATTTGGAAACTGTTGCAATTAATGGAAAACATAACCTTCTGGTCAAACACAATGAATTCTTTAAGCAAGCAGTGTTAGACCTGGCAGCTGTATAGAACAGTTCCCTTAACTTCCTCGGTGCTGGAATTCCTTATGCATGCATTATAAATCAGAGTTTGCTGCTCTGCACAAGATCAGGGATTACCCATATTTTGCCCCAGCAGGCACCTCATGCCCAACATCCATCTGTAGAACACGTGATTGGACAAGACAGTTGTCATGGAGGCAGTTTTTCATTTATAAAAACATCTTTGCAGAATGGTACTGTCAACGGCGTTATAAATATACATTTCAAAGACCCAGATTTTCATCTTCAAAGACAGGTTACTGCTTACTTACATAAGTTACCCTTTAATCACAAGTTTTACTTTCAAAAGAGGAACTAGGGGAGAGAACACTGGCACGCATGGTTTCAGTGACATTTTCAGAAAAACTTTAAACCTAAATCATCTGCTAATCAGGGGATTGTGTTGATTAAAGTATTTTATGCACCTAATTAGACATGTGCATTAGTTTTCGTCCGAATTTTGGGTATTTTTGTTATTGTTTTAACAAACTATAACAAACGTGCAGAATCCGAAAACCGAAAGATCCGACATAAACAAATGCTTTATTTTCGTTTTCGTTGCAACAACGGAACATTCGACCGGAATTGTACGATTGCGGCGTTGTAAAGTTTAGCTGCTCCGTCGAATCTTCTTAGAACATTCGACAGACACCATAGGCCTTCAATGACAGATTTGACCTTAATTATATCAGATTTTCAGACTAATGCATTTTTTTTAATGAAACCAAATAAGTAAAAACTAATTTCGGGAGTAACTAAATAAATGTATTTTTCGGACGAAAGCCAAATTCCGAAACAAAATATTTCAGTGTGCACATGTCTACACCTAATAGAAGAACACACCTTTATTCAAAATACATAGTGGTTTTAATGCTTTTAAACCATTTCAAAATTTTACAAAACTATACTGTTAATAATTAATAATAGGACCACAGAATCAGTTGCACTTTTAAGTTAAAAAAAAAAACAAGAATTTATAACAAGGATAGCATCCAATACCTTCTTTTTGAATAGTCCTGTTTAAACTCTACCCAATGCTAAATGACTATCTCTCTATAAACATAAGTAAAATAGTAGCATTTATAATAATTAACAAAATATTTTAAATATATAAATATATTCAATAAATTAAATATTTAATCAATACAGTGTGTGAATATTGTCTTTGATTATCCAGTCATGCGAAAAGCAAACTCCTGTTCATTTTGAATGCCCAAACATGTGAAGAAGCATTTCACATGATTGGATAATTGATATAAATATTCACACAATTTTTTGAGGGAAGATTTTTAACTTCTTTAGTAAATCTGCCTGGCTGTGCGTTGCTCTGTGGTGTGGTGTCTGTGTTAAAATAAAGGCATATGTCCAACTCTTTGTGCATTAAGGTGTGCTTCCAGCCCATTCTAAAGCACAATAATGCATAGTCCGAATAGGATCCAATTCGTAGCCTCCCTGGTGGTATGATTATGGCAGATTTTTGAATCTGAAAGTGGTACATTGTTTTGCATAGAAATTTGGCGTTTTATATTGTAGCCCTGTAATTCTTAGGAATAACTTAAATCTGTCCAAACAAGAGTCTAGTAGACATTCCGGGTATGATAAAGTTTGAAACACAAAATCATAAATTATTATATAATAAATAACTATATATAATTATAAAAAATAATAATATAATAATAATAAAATGAATTGCCCCACGATTCACTATCGCTCAATTCTGCAAGTGTTCTAATTTATTATCGCTGTTTTCTTTCTGGTCTAAAACCACTTTTGATGTAAAGGAATACTTTTTGGTTGCTATGGACAATCTCAAGTTGCAGAAAGAGCAGTATGTATAATATAAAAGCGCATGCAGGGAACTGGACAAGGCACTAGGGACAAAAGGGAGGTGAAATGATTTGATACAGTAATGTAATCTGTAAGATTACATTGTACTGTATGTGTTATGTTTTTTGTACTTTTTGAATTTGCCGCCGGGCTCCGCTCCCATGCTTTGCGGCGCTCACAAGGAACGCAGTACACAGTACAGAACACAGTACAACAGGCGGAGGATCTGGCGGAGGACACAGCGTGGGGACATCGCAGGATCCTGGGCACAAGGTAAGTAAGCTGTACCAGAATTCTGCAATGCAATCCTCAGTGTGGCTCGGGGGTTACCGCTAATGGTACTGAAATTTAACGCCGAGCCACACTCTGGATTACCACCAGGAGGGTTAAAGAGTAAAACAAAATCCAATGAAGGATTTCCTGTGCATTGCATTTTTTTTCCAGACTCAGAGGAGTTGATTTACTAACACCGGAGAGTGAAAAATCTGGTGCAGCTCTGCAGAGAAAGAAATCAATTTCCATTTTTTTTTTGTCAAAGCCAAACTGAACAAGTTAAAGTCAGAAGCTGATTGGCTACCATGCACAACTGCACCAGATTTTGCACGCTCAAGTTTTAGTAAATCTCCCCCAGACTGTTCTTTTCAGTTTCACTGTCTCTGTTTTCTCTTATACTTGCACAATTCACAAAAACACACATAGGGGGTTATTTACTAAAAGAAAATCCAATTTGCACTGCAAGTGCCCTTGAAAGTGCACTTAGGAGTAAAGTTGCTGTAGATCCGAGGGGGACATGCGAGGAAAATAAAAAACAGCATTTTAGCTTGCACATGATTGGATGATAAAATCAGCAGAGCTTCCACTCATTTCAGATCTACCCCTTAGGGATTTAGAGTGACTGCACTTCCAAGTGCACTTTCAGTGCAAAGTGGATTTGCCTTTTCTTAAATAACCCCCATAGGGTATTCTTGTTACTGTTATTTGCTAATTCTAACAATTATACATTTAAAAGCCTTATCACAAAGAATATTGCATGCGTTTTTTTGCTCCTAGGTATATTGTTAGCTTCTGTCTGGGGTTATATGAGGTGTCTGTTAAGGATAGCAGAAAAACATGCTGTTTCAGGTGAAATTTAAATCACAACACTTGATACAAAAGAAAGGCACGAATAAAGGTTTTCATTGGTAATTACAAGACAATATGTAAAATGAACATTCTGATGCATTACTGTGAGATACTATTATAAATGCAACTTTGTGAACTGCCATTTCTATTGATGTAAGACAAAGAGAGCGTGAGTAAACAATCCATTCGATACAAATCAACCACAATAACCTAGTAAAAAAAAATGCATCACAAGCGTATCCATTTTTTTTTCTTAAAGCAGAAGTCCAGCCTGTTTTTTAGCATTCTGTAAGTAGTTCTGTGGCTGGTCCCTCTCTCTTCTGCTATAGCCTTACAGGGTCAATAGGCAGGAGCAGCTCCATAGCATCACATAGTGTGACATGTCTGCACTACATTACCCATACAGTCTCCTTTCTGAGTTATGTAGTTTAGCAGTGGTTTGGCAGACTGATGGTTGATAAGGCTGTGAAAATTTGTATCAGCATTATGCAAATGATTTCTCTCTCTTTGTACTGGCAGGAGCAACAGGTATGTCTGGCAGTAAAGCAAGCACTAAAATAGAAAGCACAATGCTAGGTAAAGCTTCAGTGCCTCCTATTTTTACTTAATTTTAAATTTCATATACACATAACATTAATGTATTCTGCCCCTTGTTGCTTTGTGAATGGGAATCAGATATTCAAGAAAGTTGAAGGCAGCTCAAGAAAGAACAATTTTAGGTGATTTCAGAGAAGAGTGGATGGCTACTGAGATGTGTATAAGATGTGTTCATAACACATTTATCATGCATTCACTTTATATTAGATTTCACAGAGTAATAAAAATAGGCTGAATAAATGCGTGCTATGTTTTCAAAATCTGATGCATGACAAAAGCCGTAATGAGAACATTTTTCCATATCACCTATTTCAAAATAAACTAACTGGGATTCATTTACTAAAGTAATAGAGAGTCCACTTTGCAAAGTGAGCGTTGACTTAGCTTAGTAAATGAAGTAAAGATGCGCTCACTTCAATCATCCAATCATGTGCTACCAAAAAATAAGTTTGTGTGTGTACTCACCTTAAAATCCTTTTCTCTGAGTCCATTGAGTGACATAGCTTGATGATAATTAGCAACCTAGGTTTTTACTCCCCCCTACAGAAGAAATAGACACTACACACATAGAATACTAAAGGCCAGCCTTTGAAGCTATAACCCCTCCCCCCCCTTATCACACTAATGCCGCGTACACACGGTCGGACTTTTCACCTGCAAAAGTCAGACGGACGCCGCCGGACCAAGTCCGGCGGACAATCCGACCGTGTGTGGTCTCCATCGGACTTCCGACGGACCGTTTCGGGCGGAAATCCGACGTACTTTAGATTTGAAGCCTGCTTCAAATCTTTACGTCGTACCTCCGCCGGACTCAGTTCCTGACGGAAAGCCCGTTCGTCTGTATGCTAGTCCGAAGGACCAGATACAACGGAGGAGCAGGTTACTGCATCTCGCGCTCGCTGCAATAGGAAAAACAAATTTTCCCATTGCGGCGAGCGCGGGGGGCATCCCAGGCCCTTAGGTCTGGTATGGAACTTTAAGGGGAATCCCCTACGCCGAAAAACCGGCGTGGGGGTCCCCCCAAAATCCATACCAGACCCCGATCCGAGCACGCAGCCCGGCCGGTCAGGACATGTATCAATGCAAACATTTTTCTTAAAAAACAACAGTTTTTTCAGGAGCAGTGATTTTTTTTAATGCTTAAAGTGAAACAATAAAAATGAAATATTCCTTTAAATATTGTGCCTGGGGGGTGTTTATAGTATGCCTGTAAAGTGGCACATTTTTCTCGTGTTTGGAACAGTACCACAGCAAAATTACATTTCTAAAGGAAAAATTGTCATTTAAAACTGATCACGGCTGTAATGAATTGTTGGGTCTCGGCAATATAGAAAAAACTCATTGAAAAAAAGAGCATGGGATCCCCCCCAGTCCATTACCAGGTCCTTTGGGTCTGTAAAAAAAAAAATTGTGTGGGGGGGTCCCCCTAAAATCCATTCCAGGCCCTTTGGGTCTGATATGGAAATGAAGGGCAACCCTGAGCCAAATTTTTACAAAAAATGGTGTAGGGGTCCCCCCCAAAATCCATACCAGACCCTTCAGGTCTGGTATGGATTTTAAGGGGAACCCTGCACCAAAATTTTAAAAAAATGGCGTAGGGCCCCCCAAAATCCATACCAGACCCTTATCTGATCTCGTAACCTGGCAGGCCGCAGGAAAAGAGGGGGGATGAGAGAGCGCCCCCCCTCCTGAACCGTACCAGGCCACTTGCCCTCAACATAGGTAGGGTGCTTTTGGGTGGCCCCCCAAAGCACTTTGTCCCCATGTTGATGGGGACAAGGGCCTCATCCCCACAACCCTTGCCCGGTGGTTGTGGGGGTCTGCGGGTGGGGGGCTTATCGGAATCTGGAAGCCCCCTTTAACAAGGGGACCCCCAGATCCCGGCCTCCCCCCGTGTGAATTGGTAACAGGGTATAAGTATCCCTATCATTTCACAAAAAAAGTGACAAAATGTTGAAAAACACAAGACACATCTTGGGACAAGTCCTTTATTAAAAAATAAAAAAATAACAATGTCCCACGATGTCCATTCATCTTCTTCTATCACGCCACCCGGCCGAAAAAGAAAAAAAAATCCGCAACCGATCTGCCTCCATGGCAGGCTCATGCCGTGTGACGCTTCTTCACTTGTGACAGCTCTTATATAACTGAGGGTGGGGCCACCCGGTGATGTAACAGGGTGACCCCGCCCCTCTGATGGCACGGGGACTTCCCCATGGCTTCCCTGTGGTGTCAGAAGGGGCGGGGTCATCCAATTACGTAACCAGGTGGCCCCACCCCTTTGATGCTACGGGGAAGCCATGGGTAAGTCCCAGTGGCGTCAGAGGGGGCTGGGTCACCCAGTTACGTCTCTGGGTGGCCCGGCGTCTTGTCAAATACAGTCCCCTATCATATAGTGTCCTCCCTGTACTGCGCAGGCGCAGTACGGAGGACAAACGAGACGCCGAAAGTCTCCGAAGTTTAACAGCTGATCATCAGCTGTACACGGCGCCTGCGCTTTTATTCTCACCCTATGTCCAGGATCATTCCCTACTATCCAAGTGGACATAGAGTGAGAATATATAGTTGCCGAGCGCAGCGAGGCCGTGCCCGAAGCGTGGCGAGCGAAGCGAGCCCGCGAGGGGCCCTCTTACACTGCCATCGCTAAGAAGTGCAGAAGCGCCGTGTACAGCTGATGGTCAGCTGATCAACTTCGGACATTTTCGGCATCTCCTTCTGCTCCGTACTGCGCAAGCGCTGCGCCTGCGCAGTACGGAGCGGACACTATCCGATAGGAGGACACTATATGGCAGAACACCGGCCCTCAGCTATATAAGAACTGTCACAAGCGAAGAAGCCTCACACGGTGGGAGCCTCCCATGGGGGCAGTTCGGTCACTGCTTTTTTTTTTCTGGTCCATCGGCGGCTTGATAGAAGAAGATGAATGGACATCGTGGGACATTTTTATTTTTTTATTTTTTAATAAAGGATTTGTCCCAAGCTGTGTCTTGTCTTTTTTAACATTTTGACACTTTTTTTGTGAAATGGTAGGGGTACTTCTACCCCGTTACCATTTCACACAGGGGGAAAGCCGGGATCTGGGGGTCCCCTTGTTAAAGGGGGCTTCCAGATTCCGATAAGCTCCCTACCCACAGACCCCCCAGAACCACCATGCAAGGGTTGTGGGGATGAGGCCCTTGTCCCCATCAACATGGGGACAAGGTGCTTTGGGGGGCTACCCCAAAGCACCCTCCTCATGTTGAGGGCATGTGGCCTGGTACGGTTCAGGAGGGGGGCGCTCTCATCCCCCCTCTTTTCCTGTGGCCTGCCAGGTTGTATGCTCAGATAAGGGTCTGCTATGGATTTTGGGGGGACTCCTACACCATTTGTTTTTACATTTTGGCGCAGGGTTCCCCTTAAAATCCATACCAGACCTGAAGAGTTCGGTATGGATTTTGGGGGGACCCCTACACCATTTTTTGTAAAAATTTTGTGCAGGGTTCCCCTTAATTTCCATATCAGAGGGCCTGGTATGGATTTTAGGGGGACCCCCACGCAATTTTTTTTTAAATTTTGGTTCGGGTTCCCCTTAATATTCATACCAGACCCAAAGGGCCTGGTAATGGACTGGGGGGGGATCACATGTTCTTTTTTTCAGTGAGTTTTATCTATATTGCCGAGACCCGACAATTCATTACAGCCGCGATCAGTTTTAAAGGACAATTTTTCCTTTAGAAACGTCATTTTGCTGTGGTATTGTGGAAAAATGCGGCACTTTACAGGAATACTATAGACACCCCCCCAGGCACAATATGTAAAGGAATATTTCATTTTTATTGTTTCACTTTAAGCATTAACAAAATCACAGATCCCGAAAAAACGGACGTTTTAAAAAAAAAAATCTGCATTGATATATGTCCCCTGGGGCAGGACACAGGTTCCCAACCACTTTTTATGACAATACCTTGCATATAAGCCTTTAAAATTAGAACTTTTGATTTTTCATGTTAGTGTCCCATAGACTTTAACGGTGTTGCAGCAGCTTTTGAATTTGCCGCGAACACTGCATATTGTTCGATGTTCGGTGAACACCCGATGTTCGAGTCCAACTTATGTTCAGCTCAAACATCGGGCTTATGCCTAATAGCCATATGGTGTGACCAAATCCCCAATTTTTGGTATTAAAAATATCCTTGATAAGGTCCAAGTACTCCAAGTAATGTGGCAGAATCAGATACAACTTCTAGAAGTTCAGGATCCATCTGAATTCCTCCAAAGTCTGCTTCATGAATGACACATTGGAGTCCAGGGTCAGAAAGGGTTGCACTTATAGTAGCAGATTGTCAAGTATCCAATTACTGGAATACTTCTAAGACACAGAACTGGTGCTGCAATGGTCTTTATGAATACTCTCAGTAGCGAGACAAGGTGCAAGGAAAAGGCAACAGATGGATAGTGACTGTCACATACAGAGATGCAAAGAAATTGCTGATAGCAAGGAAAGATAGGAATGTTTAAACGCATCTTTTATGTTGATGGAAGAAGTCTCTGTGATGAGGAGAGGTAATAACTGATCGAATAGATTCTATCCAAAACATTTGCAAACATACAAAGGTATTGAGAGTTTTTAAATCCAAAATGGGTGAATGCCTCCTCTGGGTTTTGGAATAGTAAACAGGTTCGAATAAAAACTTTGACATTTTGCTGACACCCTGACTCCACCTCCCGTACTCATGCAGCAGCTATGCGAGCTTCCTAAATTTACAAGCTATCACTTGTAAATGCAGAAGCTGGATAGTGATAGTGGTAAGCAGGGAGCAGAAGACCTGAGCCAGAGGTGGTGGAACTGAGTTCCCCCTAGTTCCTGCTGAAAAAAAGCCCTGGTTATCTGAGATATAACTCAAGGCAACAATCATGAAATGAATATGTTGAGTGTCATGACCAGCAGTATTTTAAATCCTCTAATTTTAAAGTGTAATGCACAATCTTGAATAGAAACAGCTCTTCTTTTTGATGAAACAACTGCTGACTGAAATTCAGCTAGTGAATTGTCCTCTTCTAGGAAAGGGAGGAGTTTAATGTCGACGAGTCCTCTGGTGGATTGTGGACAGAGTAAAAAATATTAGGCATCTCTGTGTCAGTGTCCGCTGGGGAAGGTGTTGTTGGGCATTTTCAGCCCTTACGATCAGGGGGACTAGTTGCACTAACTGAGTAATGAAACCTTACAGAAGAAAAATATATCCTCTGTGAGACAGGAAGATGAATGAACATTCTAGTAGAAAGAAAGGTTTTAGAAAAGGCTGTCTACACAGATGGTTTCCAACTGGAACATACAATAAGGCACAATGTATTCTTGTGCCAAGCTAAACTTGCATATCAAGTCCAAAAAGTATAATTACCCATAGCTGCAGTGTGAAGACCCTTTTGTTCACTGCCAGTCATGTTGTCTATGACTGATAAGGTGTGCAAAGCTTTATAAAAATAACTATTCTGAAACCCCTAGAAATACTTGCAGACCCAAGTCTAGATTCAAGGATAGGCATACATTTAGCCACAATGGTTATCACTGCAGACAGTGCCTAGGGAACACTAGAACAATACAGGGGGAAGTAGTAAAAGGTGCACACAATAAAGCTTAACCATTCACAGTACATTGTATGAATGCTGTAAGAAGTGTTTTTTTTATGTACTGTAATTATGTGTTTGTGCGGAGAAAATGTTGCTCATAGCCATCACTGTGATAACAGCTGTAAATACCACTTACTAACAGCTCATGTGAAGGAGCAGAGATCATTCCTTTTAAAGTTGACTCACAAAACTTGCCACTCACAGTCACTAGCAGTGTGACTGTGTTCTGGCAGTCTCCCGCACATTTCCACAAGCTTGTAAACTTAAAGTATGACTAAAGGCAGAATTTTTGTTTTTGTTTTGGGTAAAGTGGAGAGGGATCAAAACATCTGTCAGATCTATTTGTCATGTTATCTTAATCATTGAAAATGAAAGTAAAAGAAAATTACAAATTATGGGTTGTCCACAAAACAGTAATAAGGAGGAAATCCTCCAATAGGAACACAAGTTCTGAAGACCCTGGTGAAAATTAGGGATTCCCTCACTTTGGAGGGATATCCTCTCACTTTGGCTATGGGACAGGATGTGAAGGCAAATCTCCCCAATGGGCACAAATGAAAAAAAAAAACTGGCAGGTTTATAACCCTATCCAAAATGAAAAAAATGTTTTGCCTTTAGTTCTACAATAAATACACAGCCCAAGAATTAAAAAAGCGGAGTGCTCCCCATGCGGCCAGTTAGCAAAATTACATAAAATGTAATGTTTGTAAAAAGAAAATCTTAAATCCTTTACAAAATGGCCTCAGTACAGGTCATAAAGCCTACAGGTCACTCACAACAGTGAGTCTTTACAGACCGAGACAGAAAGGCTGCCCGGCTTTGTTCCCCACAAACTCCACAAGGAATGCTCAGATATTGGCCTGATCTGAAAGAAGAATCTTGTGCTAACTGAAACACAGATGGATAGCCACTGCCAACTGCAGGACCATAGCAGAGAGAACACCAGTATACTTAATGAACTTGGAACACTTGCAGGATTTCACGTATGCAGCCTGAATACACCAGTAGCTGTCGATAGCGGAAAATTGTCCAATGAAAGAAAAAAATATAGCAGAAAAGAGAAAGACGTCCATTTTTCCAAGGACACCAAGCAGAACCTAGTACCATGTACCTAGTGTCCATTTCTCCTGTAGGTGGTAGTATAGCCCTAGGTTGCTTAATTATCGTCAAACTGGGTCACTCAATGACCGATAGAGAAATGCTTTTTCTTTTTTTTTTTTTTCTTTCCACATGATTGCTTACTTAAGCAACAAAAAAAAACAAAACAAAACAAAAAAAAAACACATTATTCTCACTTCAACTTATTTATTAAATTAAGGGTAGAGTAACCTTGCAAAGTATACATTATCTATTTATTTTGTAATTTAACTCTTCTGTGTTCTAAGTCATTTAAAAATTATTCATAAATTGAACAGCAACATTAAAACAAGAGTCCATGTGTACAACCTCCAAGGACTCATGCAGTGTCCAAGAATTCAGCATATTTCTGTGCCCAAGTGTAACAGATGTTGGCATAGAGCTGTGACCAGCAGCCTGTACAAATCAATGACAGGCTGTCAGACGCCATGGCTGTATGCCAGTAACTGCACATCCAAGTGGTTCCACATGTACAGAGAGGGATGAGTGATGTGGACATGAACAAGCAACACTGGCATGCTAATGTAAGGTTATACTTACTTTTCAGGGACAGAGTTTCCAAGCTTTAAGGTGATTTAAACTGCCAGTGACCACCTAATACTTAAACATCAAGTTTGAAAGGCCTTCACCCTCCACCAGAACTTAGTTTTATTTGCTTTCTTCCAGGCATAGCCATGGGGTAATCTTGAATACCAAAGTTAACAATAAAATGGCCAACTCTGAAAGTGTATGCAAACCTTTCATCTATTTTTCAGTATGTTTAGCAAATCATACTCAAGCGAATCGGTATAAATCTGTTGCAAAGTTTCTTACCTGAAGATTCTGCCAATAACAGTATTTACTGTTGCATGCTGATTATGCTAAGGCACTGCCTCACATTTGGCAGAAGTGCTGTCAGCCTGCACATGTGAACCTTTTGGGGCTGCCTATAAGGTCTATCAAATAGACAGGCCATTTGCCAACTGAAGGAGTGCATATGGCAGGATAGCAATGCTGCTGCTAATTGTGAGACAGTAGGTTAGCATACCTCCAATCTGGCCTGTATTTGCAGGGACTGCACCTGTTTTGAAACCAAATCCCTTTGTCCCTCTATACTTCTCAGTTGCCCCTTATTTTGGAAAGATGTGTAGGCCTCTATAATAAATGCATTAATTAACTATCAAAAGTGTTACACTATGTTAAACCTTTTTATTATCACAGTATTGTTTAAGACAACCAGAAACAAAGAAAACATAGTGATGAAGCAAGCACTTATGGGTTTAGTCAATTAATGTTTTGCCTAGAGCCACATAACTGGCGGCATGGCAAGGAATGTGTCCTTTGCCTACATACTTTGTGTCGAAGGGTGTCCCTTATTCCCATCTAAGAAAGTTTGAAGGTATGGTTTAGCATTGTCAGCCTACAACAGAAACTTTGCATTAGATTTTCCAAAAATATTTGCTTGAGAAAACTGTATACAAAATGATGATGGAATGATGTCAAACACCTTGGAAAAATAGAATTAGGGTATACATACATACACTAAGATGTCACATAATAATACTCAGGTTTTAACAGACAATCCCCCTTAAATGGTGGTATCTCATAGATTGGCACACTTACATTTTTTCCAGAATTTCCTTTCTGCTCTGACTGCCATGGCCCAGGCCAGTATGAAGATGCAATGTCATCTGCCATTTTATTGGGTGGCCATTTTAATTCCCAGGAAGAAGTGGCAGCTGGTAAACTGTGAGCTTCAAGTGCACTAGATGGATCGCTGCTGATGGTATTGCGGCTCATCGTTGCGGTGCATTCCCCATTGCAATCCTGTGGACAGAAAAGGCAAAATTATTTAATAACTCATAATGGCAAGGAATGTAATTAAACTCTCAACAAAAGCCTTTGTTTGGCTAAGAGACAGAAAAAACAAAAAACAAAAAAAAAAAAATAATGATTAGCTACATTTATTAAAAAAGTTAAACTTTTTCCCCTTTTGGGCACCAATACTTAGTACAATTTTGAAATCAATAAGTTATCATTATTATAAGTTATTATTGAGTTAATAAAACTTGTGAAACATTTGCAGCCATTTTTACACTTTATTTTCTATAGTGGGTCATTTTTGGTATTTGGTATGCTCTCCCGCATGAACAATAGAAAGAGAATGACAAGATAAAAAAGAATAAGAAAAAAGAATGTATTATACATAAAAAGACAAACAATGCTTGACAAGTTATGGTTTACAATAAGGTATTTCTGGTCCTGTGATAATAAAAAATAGAGCGTACAAAGACATTTACACTAATACAATTTACTGATTTTACAGTAACTTTATCTTAGACTTAAAGGGAAATGGGCCTTAGTTCGAAACCTTGTCCAGCTGATGTATGCCCTTGTACAAACAATACCCCCTAATGCACATGTTTGGGTAAGCTAAGACATACCTATGACTGATCTGGTCTCGCGGGGGGATGTCTGTAAAGATATCTCTATAGCTTATATAGTATATATTTTTCCAATTACCTGAGGATACCTGCAATTTAGTGTTCCAGACATAGTTTGACCATTTTGCTGGGCATTACATTTGGAAGAATGAATAATGATAATACATTTTTATTGCCACATTTAAAGTTCAATAAACTTTTCTCAGGAGTACAAAATCCCACACTGAAACTTAAAATTTTGCAGTTTGTTATTGTTCTTATTGTAGCACCATCCCCGTAAGGGCCACTGGAAGAAGACTGACCCCAAAGGATGCCCTGACCTTGCAAGCCATGCGACAACTCTACCACACTGGGTTTGGACATATTTCACTCCTAGGGAACATATTTAACTCTTTGATTGCCCCTGATGGTCCCTGCCAGTGTCATTAGTACAGTAACAGTGCATATTTTTAGCACTGATCACTGTATTAGTGTCACTGGTCCCAAAAAAGTGTCAAAAGTGTTAGTTAGGTGTCTGATTTGTCCATCGCAATATCGCAGTCCTGCTAAAAGTCGCTGATCGCTGCCATTACTAGGAAAAAATAAAAAAATAAAAATATATCATAGTTTGTAGATGCTGTAACTTTTGTCAAAACCAATCAATATACACTTACTGGGATTTTTTTACCAAAAATATGTAGCAGAATACATATTGGCCTAAAATGATGAAGAAATTAGATTTTTTTAGGTTTTTTTATTGGGAATGTTTTATAGCAGAAAGTAAAAAATAATGTTTTGGTTTTTTTTCGTATATAGCGCAAAAAATAAAAATCGCAGAGGTGATCAACTACCACCAAAAGAAATCTCTATTTGTGGGAAAAAATGGACATGACTTTTTTTTTGGGAACAGCTTTTGTCAGTTAAAGTAAGGCAGTGCCGTATCGCAAAAAATGGCCTGGTCACAAAGGGGGGTAGACCTTCTGGAGCTGAAGTAGTTAAATATACAGAGTGGTACTAAAAGGTCCAATAACAGTATATGCAAAGGCCCACTTACCAGTATGTTGGGAGCCCTACACATTTCTTGAAGTGGACTACAACTCCTCTATCACATCACGGGTGGCAATATTTCCCCCCCCCCCCACCTTTCCTGTTTATGAGGCATTTATTATTTTGTCTTGATATTATGTTTATTCGGTTTCTCATTATCCATCCTTATTTTCAACAGCCCATAATGCCTCATGTGTACTCATGTAGCACTATGGTTGTTTTTGGTACTGGCATATCTGCTGGCACTGTCTTATTTTTTCATTTGTGAATATGAAAAAATTTAAAATTTTTTAAAAATAAAAAAGTACAATCAGTGGTTCTTAATTAGCACATCGCTGTATTAAACATATTTTTTATATCATTAAGTTCAGCTTTGATTTGACTACATGTTAAAAGTAGGAAAATATTAGCTATACTAGCATCAAATGCATACATTTGTTTTTAACCAGTGTTATCAGTTTTTCGCCTATGAGTTTACATCATATAGAAGGTTCACTTATACTAACATATAGCATTAAATTATAGCTTTAACATGTTTCTTCTAAAAAAAAGTCAGAATTTTCACAGATGGTGTGATATTCACTAAGTGAACAAATTAACATTTGCACAACTTTTTATCCATCCATTCACACATAAGCATATGGAACATTTTAATATGTGCATGCAAAATGCTCAAATTTGTACTTGTTAAAGCTGAACTCCAAGCAGATATAAAAACACCAACTAATGCAGTCATGTATTCATTACACAATCATTAATTGTATTTTGAAATGCATTGAATTTTTAATGCAATTAATAGCGTTCCAATTTCAGCCTCTTGTGACAATCTCTGCAGAGGGCAGGGAAAGGGGAGCTCCAATTATTGTCAGACTATTGCATACACTTGTGCTGGCTGGAGGAGGGAGCCGTGGTCAGAAGGATGACATCATCATTCTGCTGATGCTTCATTGTCAATGCAGCAAGCTGAGGTGCATGTTGAGCATCTTGTGTTCCTGATCCAAAAAATAACAACCCCACAGGGCCTATTCATCGGGATGTGTACTGCTGAATACACCATTTTATACATTGCTTATATTTGTTTCTAACCAATTCATCAAGTTTATAGGTGTAAGTGTTGTAGTTCTGGAATGCCTGGGTTTGTAAAATGTACCTATTTCCTGCTTAATTTTCAAAAAGGTTAACATTTAAAAAATATATTGTTATTTTGTCAATTTTTCTCATTTTGATGTTTTAATAGTATTTTAGTGCAACCAATGTAATGGTGGCAGAGAGAAAAAAAACTTTTAAAAAAAGATACCACTTTTCCTAAAGTTTTCCACTTTCAAAAATACATTTTCTGAATGAAATTATTTCAACATGTACAATATCTTTAGAACTAGTTTGTTATTTTCACAATATAACACAGTTGTCTGCTTTTTATACACAGTGTTGTCCTTTAACCCTTTTGCTGCTGCCAATTTAACTACTACTCTCTGCAGGCTACAGGCTTTCTTGTAAAAGTGATTTGGGCAGCTGTAAAGCCCCCTGATCATTTTTACATCTGTGTAAAGGTGCTGCCCTATTTGCCTGCCAGGTGTCCCGGGTTCACCTGACCCTTCTGGGTGCCCAGAACCTCTATGGAGTTTGCCAGGATCTGTCTGCTGATCTCTCCCGTGAAGCATAAAACGAGTAGTGCTCAACTGTGAGCACTTCTACGTTTGGAGCTGTCAAACCTTGGCCGGCGGCCGCTCTGGCCTGGAAAGAAGCTGAACAAGCACAGTCTGTGCTTGATCAGTTTCAACAGAGTACAGAGGTGAAATTAGATGTCTATAAAACCCCTAGTGTCTCTGTAAAGAGAACCTGTCACCTGCACTTTGCTATAACTTAGGGGTCTTATCAATCCTCTTGTGATAAATGATAAAACAAACTTTTAATTAAAATGAATTAATCCAGTACTGAATTAGCTTCATATCCACTCTTAATCAAGTCTTTCAAACTACTGTATCTCTAGACCCGATATGTTGTTTGTTGGGTGTTCATGAGGAAGCAATCCTGCAAGAGATCACAAGAGTGGACTTTATCCATGCCTTGTTTCAGGCTCGGAAAGTGCCATGGGCCCAGAAATTTGTGGCACAATTATAACACAACAATTTGAAAGAAATGCAATCACAAATAGCTGAGTAGAGTTCCCCTTAATGTGTGCATATGTTATGCAAGGGGGAGAAGAAAAGTGGAGAAGTCCTTGCATTGTAGATGTTTAGGGTTAGCTAGCTAAACAAGGGCCCAGAGGGGATTACTGCGCAATAGCGACCAACAATAGAGAATAGCATATGTAAAATGCTTCCTTTTAGAAGCTCTCATGTAAAGAAATGGGATAAAGGTGTCTGCATTCAGTGTCTTTGTAGTGTGTACACAGGGTGGGCTTCTACCCTCTCACCAATGCTGATGATACCATGGCTCAAGGGAATATGATGTTCCGGAACAGGCTTTTGAAGAATCTGCAATCAGTAAAGGGTGCCTGGCCGTACACCTGGCTATGATGGGATTCAGCTGGGTTACCGGTAATGATGAGAGTGATCAGTGAAAGTCACTCTACCGACAGTGAGCTGGCAATGGTGGATCTGCTTGCAGGTGTAATACTCACTTGCTGGAGTCTTCCTGCGCTGTGCAGGCCGCAGCACCCACTCTCTCAGCTGGAACTTAGTTTGCAGCAGCACTGGCTCCAATATAAATCTTGGCTTTTCGAACCACATATCCCCCAATCCCTTGCTTTCATTTTTCTTGCTCTCCATTCAGGAGATGATGACACAATGTCTAGGCTGAACACTAGAGGGAAACAAGCTCACTGTAGCCATTGTTACAGAATGTCCCAAGTTATCTAGTTAGCAAGTTAGCCAACACCTGGCTATATCATCAAAGCCTATTGCCATTAAAGCTAAACTTCAGGCAAAAAGCTAAATGTGCAGTTGGAATACACATAAATGGAGCTGTAATTGCTAGCAAAAAAATCTATGATTTCAGACAAGGAGAGCCAAGTTAGTGGCATGACATTTCTTTACTAAAGCTAAACAGTGCAACTTGGTATCCTCTCTGCCTCAAGTCTGTAATTGGATATTAATCGACTAAATTACATTGATTCTAGTATGCTGGAAATCTATGGATCCACCCTCCCTTTAAAACATGGGTGACCCATATGGGGAATACTCTTCTCCTAGAGAGGTATATATACCAACATAGTTTTAAAGGGAGACAATTGTTGACAAAGCAGGGAAAATGTTGGCCCACATCCCTAAGGCCCCTTTCACACTGGGGCGGTAGGGGGCGTCGGCGGTAAAACAGCACTATTTTTAGCGCTGTTTTACCGCGGTATTCGGCCGCTAGCGGTGCGGTTTTAACCCCCCTCTGGCGGCCGAAAAAGGGTTAAAACCCCTCGTATAGCGCGGCTATAGCCGCGGTATTACCGCGGTATAGCCGCGCTGTCCCATTGATTTCAATGGGCAGGAGCGGTGAAGGAGCGGTGAATACGCTGCTCCTTCACCGCTCCAAAGATGCGGCTTGCAGGAGATTTTTTCTTCTCCTGCCAGCGCCTTGCTTCAGTGTGAAAGCCCTCGGGCTTTCACACTGAACAAACAGCGGAGGCTGTTTAGGGGCGGTTTGCAGGCGGTATTTTTAGCGCAATAACGCCTGCAAACCGCCCCAGTGTGAAAGGGGTCTAACTTGGAAATATGGAGCTTAAGAAAACCTCTAGATGGGACTTTAAAGGGGCAACAAAAATTGTAAAAAAGAATTTGAAGTAGCTTTATTTGATAATAAAATGCATAAAAAATATAGATGTACAAAAGCTAAAACATGAACAACGATGCGATTAGAACAGGCAATATAGACGGTAAGTGCAAATTGATAATCATACAAATCTGTCATCCATCTCAAGAAGAGAGACAGAAAAGGACAACCAATGCTTTTAGAAATAAACGCAAGTAAATTTCTTCTTCAGGGACATATGATTATCTTGAGTGAATATCTTCAATGCAAAAACATGACCTGAGACAGCATCATAAGAAATACATAGAAGGACAAACTTGCAAATGCATGCCGTCAAGAATCCACCAGTGATAGATATGGGCACACATGTGCACATGCATGTATATACATGTGGACGTATACATGTGTGTTTATACATACATATGCAGGTAAATAAATGTAATTCTATTTCCTTGATCTCATTTGTCTTCTACTCGGGGAATTGTCAAAGTTGTGGCTCGGGGGTCTTCCTGTGTCCCCCAGTAAGTGTAGGGATTTGATGGTGTCCTGGGCATCCATATCACTGGTGGATTCTTGACAGCATGCATTTGCAGGTTTGTCCTTCCATGTATTTCTTATGATGCGGTCTCAGGTCTAACAATGTGTTATACAGACAGGTCAGTACCGTTATATACTGTTACCAGTTCCTATATTTGATAAATATTTGATAAATATACATATTTGATAAATATACAATCTCAATGGCATGTTTTTGCATTGTAGACAATCACTCAAGATAATCATGTACCCCTGAATTTACTTGTGTTTATTTTGAAACGCGTTGGGTGTCCTTCCCTGTCTCTCTTCTTGAGATGGATGACAGTTTTGTACGATTATCAATTTGCACTTACCGTCTATATTGCCTGTTCTAATCACATCGTTGTCCATGTTTTAACTTTTGTACATCTATATTTTTATGCATTTCATTGTCAAATAAAGCTTCTTCAAATTATTTTATACAATTGTTGTTGCCCCTTTAAAGTCCCATTTAGAGGTTTTCTTTAGCTCTATATACCAACATAGGGGATGTTTGGGTAAGTTTGAGAGGTTATGGGCCCCTTGGCTAAATATGCCTGGACTGAGTCCTGGGGAACTTGTTCAGATAAGACCATTGCAATGTCCGGTTGGATAAATATGTCAAACAGCAATGAGAATATGTATAGTGTTTGATTACTACTATGTCTGTGTTACAATCCTTTTGTTTTATTCTTTTAAGATGGCTTATTCTATGGCTAGGGCATTGTTATGTTATGTTCTAATACTTTCTGAGGTATGTCTGAAAGTTTATTTTTCTCAATGTATGTACACTGGATTGTTTTATCTTATTCAATAAAACTTTCTTGAAATAAAAAAAAAACATTAAAAAATAAAAAGCATTCAATTTTAGTAAAAATAGAAAATAATTAAAATCCCCCACACCCTGTACAGGCAGTCCCCAAGTTACAAACACAATAGGGACTGTAGGTTTGTTCGTAAGTCGAAGTTGTTCGTAAGTTGCAACACTACATTTGTAAGTGTAACTTCCAGTCAGAACACTGCGTTCGTAAGTGTAACGTCCGCTTGTGCATGGATGCGGGACATTCCGGGCGCTTGTTATGTTATCTGGGGCATAGTACGGCAGTGTGGGATGTGTTCAGAAGTGCCCGAAAGTGCTCGAAAGGTATCCAGGACCCGTGTGGAGCACAAGTGGCCGGCATTTCAGGTCGTTCGTAAGTAGGAGTCATTCGTAACTCGGATGTTTGTAACTCGGGGACTGCCTGTACACACCCTGTGTATACTAAGTGCTCCCATTTGATTCCACAGGGTCTCTGCTTTCATAAAATATATGTTCTTTCAAGGAGTTTAAGTAATCTTCAGGCCTAAAATTTTAAAATGTGTGCAAAATCTGGCTTCAGCACCAAAATGGTTAAAAATCTGAAACAATGCATAACAAAAAGGAACATAAAATGTTATAAGGAAATTTCTAAATATGTTCCAAAATGTAATCCCTTATGAAAAAAGCTACCACTCGATTTTCTTATGCTATCTTCTCTGGGGTGCTGAACTTTTTTATGTACAATAACATAGACTCACAGATATAATTAAACTTACAGAACTAGTATACAGGCAGCATAAAGAACTGTCTTCCCCAGTACATAATACCCTTGTTGAACTGACAAGCTAAGCACATCTGCTGACTTTTTAAAATGACTATTTATTAGCCAAAATAATTAAAACTAACAAAAAACAGACAATGATATAAATTTAATTTAAAGTCTTGCAATGTTTACAATTCCATAAATCTAACTGAAAAATTCGAGGTCAGGGTGACACTTGGAAATACAGAGAATGTGATCTTCTTGGATGCACTATTAATGCAAATTCTGTCCAAAATATGTCTTTTGAAAAATTTAGGAAATAAAATTAGTGGGGTTAAAAACACTATTAATGTTTCATGTTAATATATTTAATGGAATTTGCTAAGTTCTACATCATATATGCAGAGTGCTCATTCTAAACTAAAAGAAGTGAGGGGGAAAAGGAGAGGTTCAGGAACTTCTAGAGGACATTAGGAGGAGGCGGAAAAGCACAGTGTTGATTTCATGAAAAATAGTTTACAGGACCATTAAGTAATGAATGAGCGCAAATTATTTTTGGAGTATAAGGATATTGCTTAGTGTCACATAAAGATAAAGCTACATTAGCAGTATTGCTTGGGTGGAGAAAGTAAGAAAGAAAGGAATATATTATTTTTAAGAAAGTTCTGCTCCCTACAGTGCTGGGCAAATAGGGGTTGATTTACTAAAGACAAATAGACTGTTAATTTTACAAGGGAAGTTGCACTTTTTATGGGAATTTTCCACAGATCTTAGTGAATGAGGTGAAGCTCTGCTGACTTCCATCATCCAATCATGTTCAAGCAAAAATACTGTTTTGTTTTTCTTGCACAAGTTTGGGTATTCTTTGCAAAGGGAAACTTCAACACATTCACTAAGTCATGGGGAAAATCCCAATGCAATGTGCAACTTACCCTGCAAAGTGAAGTCTATTTTCCTTTAGTAAATCAACCCCATATTTTAAGACCTAGGCACACAGAAGATCAGAGTTCAGGCTGACTGATCCTCTCTATGCATACAAATCATGTGATGAAAAGCCTAAGGCCTGATTCACACCTATGCATTTTTAGTGCTTTTTGCATTTTGCAGGTTTGCACTACAGTCCATTTAACATGGTTTCCTATGGAACACGTTCTGTAGTGCAAATCTGCAAAATGCAAAAAAGCACAAAAAATGCATAGGTGTGAATCAAGCCTTAGCCTTTGCTTAAATCTGTAGGACTGAAAGCAGCCTAGAGAAATATCTTCTCATGATTAGGTAAGTATCTTAGCTTTTTTAATTAGTCATTATTGATCAAAGCAACATTATTAATGTAGCAACATAAGCTTTCCACAATTGAATCCTACAGTAAAACTGTGCAATCCCATAACATTAAAAAAGGGACTTTTGTCTAAAATTTGTTCATTCTGTGAAATTCATTAAAGCGGAGTCCCACCCAAAAGTGGAACTTCCGCTTTAAGTACTCCTAGCCCCCTGACATGCCGCAATTGGCATGTAATTTTTTTTTGGGGGGGGCTGGGTACCTGGTTTGGAGTGGGACTTCCTGCCCCACTTCCTCCTTCCTCCTTCTGACCGCCTAGGCGATTCCTAGGTGGCCCCTCCCTCCCGGCAATGTTTTGGGACACGTCACAGGTCCCAGAACATTGCCTGGCCATTGACGGAGCGCAGCGCGGCTCGCGCATGCGCAGTGCGCGCCCGGTTGTGAAGCCATAAACTGTCACAGTAGGGTGCCCACAGTCACAATGTCGGTGTCGCAAGGAGGAGGAGGGGGAAAGAACAGGGGCTTCGGGCGGCCGCATCGCTGGACTATAGGACAGGTAAGTCTGTTTATTAAAAGTCAGCAGCTATACTTTTTGTAGCTGCTGGCTTTTAATAAACTCAAAAACCAGTGGAACTCCACTTTAAGAGTTTTGTAAACACTTATTAGAAATCTATCTCGAAGACTTACGACAAATTGCACCACTTGTGACAGATTCATGTAGATGTCAGTAAGGTTATTATGAATCTGTTGCAGAATTGATTTATGACAATGTAGGGTTGATTTAATAAAGGTAAATAGACTGTGCACTTTTCAAGTGCAGTTGCTTCCGAGCTTAGTAAATGAAAGAGAGCTCTGCTGACTACCAACATCCAATCATGTGCAAGCAAAATGCTGTTTATTTTTATTTTCCTTGCATGTGATTGGGTGTTCATTGTAAAGTGAAGCTTTACCTTATTTACTAAGCTCTGGAGTAAATCAATCCCTGTGTGCATTATAGCATACTGCATTCTGGGGTTAATGGACCCTGATGAGCCAATATATAATGGAGAGCAGATATAGTCATTTGCTCTCTGTTATGATCTACAGTATTACTCAATGGGCCTGAAGTTTGTGGCTCATTTGTAAATCGCAGGTTGCAATATTGAGCCTGTGGTTTCCCATTAAATTTATTTCTGTTCGATGCAGCTATTGTAGTCCTAGGTTTATTTGCATCCTTTGACTGCCCCAAAGTAACCATGTTTCAGTGAAAGGGTTAATGATGTCAATCTCTTGATCAGTAATCATCCTTTGAGTTCCTCCACTTTGCATCCCACTACTGGAGATAAGAGCGCTCTCCAGAAGGTGACGCAGAGAGAAGACTTTAATTAATGCTCTCCTGCCATAGGCAACTTTCTATAAAGACTTTCATTTATAGTGAGGGACCGGTATATTTTATTGATAATCTGGATTAAAAAATAAACTTGTCAAAAACATTGTTAGTCAGGTAAATACTAAACATTAAACAAGAAAAATTAAATAAATATTTGCGCTCCCCTTGCAAAAAACCATTATCAAAAAAACGTAACCTTCCATGCTATTTTTAAATACTGATGTATGTAGTGCTACTAAAACCCAAATATGACATCCAAATCAATCCACATATCTTTTTTCTACACTGATTTTGATTACTTTTGAGTGGTGACGTAGTCTATTAGCCTCAAGATAGGTGACATTATTTCCAACTACATACACTATATTACCAAAAGTATTGGGACACCTGCCTTTACATGCACATGAACTTTAATGGCATCCCATTCTTAGTACTTAGGGTTCAATGTGGACGAGAAGGCCTGGCTTGCAGTCTCCGCTCGAATTAATCCCAAAGGTTTATCGGGTTGAGGTCAGGACTCGCTCATCCATGTCTTTATGGACCTTGCTTTAAGCACTGGTGCATAGTCATGTTGGAACAGGAAGGGGCCATCTCCAAACTGTTCCCACAAAGTTAGGTGCATGAAATTGTCCAAAATGTCTTTGTATGCTAATGCCTTAAGAGTTCCCTTTACTGGAACTGGGGGGCCAAGCCCAACCCCTGAAAAACGACCCCACACCATATCCCCCCCCCCTCCACCAAATGATTTGGACCAGGGCACAAAGCAAGGTCCATAAAGACATGGATGAGCATGTTTGGGGTGGAGGAACTTGACTGGCCTGCCTAGAGTCCTGATCCCAACCGGATAGAACACATTTGGGATGAATTAAAGCGGAGACTGCGAGCCAGGCCTTCTCCTCCACATCAGTGCCTGACCTCACAAATGGGCCTCTGGAAGAATGGTCAAACATTCCCATAGACACACTCCTAAAACTTGTGGACAGCTTTCCCAAAAGCGTTGAAGCTGCTATAGCTGCAAAGGCTGAGCCAACTCAATATTGAACCCTATGGACTAAGACTGGAATGCCAGTAAAGTTTATGTGCGTGTAAAGGCAGGTGTCCCAATACTTTTGGTAATATAGTGTATATACCACCAGAAATGTGTCATAAATACCTTATTGAATTGGCACTAATATGTGACCGTCTAGCTGCCACAGACTTTTTCAAGACCCAGCCAGAAAGCTAAGCTGGTAACTTATGCCTGCTTACTACTACAGAAACATTTTCCTTTAGTAAAGTAGTTATTTCAATCTAGTCGATGAGAACAGTACATGTTCCACTATCTCAGTGTTACCAGCCTGGATTCTCAATAGCAGGCAGCAAATAGGGAATCCATAACTACCTCCCATGAA
This sequence comes from Lithobates clamitans, assembly GCA_037952925.1. Classification (NCBI taxonomy): domain Eukaryota; kingdom Metazoa; phylum Chordata; class Amphibia; order Anura; family Ranidae; genus Lithobates; species Lithobates clamitans. The sequence goes on from JBBGZY010000318.1 coordinate 184,599, forward strand.
GCCTTGTTCCAATTAAACTAGACCTCAGGACTAAAAGAAATTAGGTTTTGGCTTCATGTTTATTTGCAATACTGCAAGGGTATTGAAGTTTTTTAGCCTGAGCTCACATGTCTGAGGTCATTCAGTAATCATTTTCAATGATCTGCAGCTTCCCCTTCCTTCTACTAACTATGACTCCCAATCTTCACAAACAGCCCTTCATCGCATAAATTGTCTATAATACTTGTATATGCAATGGCCATTTTCCTAGCAGTGTTAGTAGATAGAATAATAATTATTTCCTTTCTTTGTCTCAGAACTAGTAGAAAAGAAAAAAAATTAGACGATATCTTTGTGTAGCTAACTGAATATATTTTGAGGTGCAAGCTTTTGAAACCACTTGGGACTGACAACTCATGTTTACCATTTTCAAAGAGGATTTGCCATATTCATCTAGCATTTTCAAAGAGAATTAACCTATCATTTTCAGAAAATGCACCCATCCTTTTCAAATAAGACCCACTCCTCAGCAGCTGCATACAACATAACGGATATATTCCAATAACAAAGAATATTTTCCTTTAACATTTCAAGAGAAGTATGGCCAAAGCTTTTTTTGGGCATTTTTTTCTTCTGGGTCACAGAAACAGTGGCGTACTAAGGGGGGGGGGGGTTACAGTAGGAGCTTGGGGTGAGAGCAAATCTCCTTCCCTGCTCCTCCCATCACTCTATTTCCCTGCCTGGACTTTTTTCACACTGTGCTCCCACTGAGGTGTCCGTTTATGAAGCAGTGATCAGCGGTGATCCCGAGGATCACCGCTGATCACAGTCCATAAACAGTTTATGAAACAGTGATAATCGGGGGAGAACATGTTTGAACTTGTTCTCCCTCCGATTATCTCTACACACGGAGAATCCTCATTGAGTGACACAGTAACGGCCAGTTTATGAAGCGGTGATCTCACCGCTTCACTGGCGATCTGTGTCAAAATTCACACTCCCAGGTTCACCAGCTCAGAGGTGGTGAATCTGGGAGTGAAGAGGAAATCTGGGGGGATCTGAGGGGGGAGGAGGAAGATTTTTAACTTCCTTATGCCTCGTTCAGACCCCCCAAGACTGTAAGCATGTCCCCCTGTCATATTTATATGTATACATATATATACATATACATATAATGTGTATATGTATATATATATAATGTATGTGTATATACATGTATATATAATGTGTGTGTGTGTATACATATGTATATAATGTAGGGGGACTCATTATTTTATTAACAGTAATTCACGCCGTCTGTCTGTGTATTGAGCGGTGATAATTTATCACTGCTTAATAAACTGACATCTCTGTATTTCTGGTGCTGTAATCTCGTAAAGTCTCACGAGATTCCAGTATCAGGAGCCTTTCTCCACTGTTGAAAGCATTTGTAGATCTCTTCACTCCTCCAAAGGTGAAGCGATCTACAAAGCTTCATAAACTGGCACACAGAGGAGAAAAATCTTCACTGTGAATGCCGGAGAATGAAGCAGTGAATAGATTTCACTGCTTCATAAACGGACACCTGAATGTGATCATCTGAGTCATTTTTTTTTTCTGGGGGGGGTGTAGCAGTTCTAAGGGGTTTATACAGGGGGGGGGGGGTATGAGAGTGCTTCTGAGGGGTCTATACTGGAAGGGGAGGAAAGCAGCTCTGAGGGGTTTATACTAGAGGGGGTAAAACAGCTCTGAGGAGTCAATAATTGAGGGGGTAGAGCAGCTGTGGGGTCTATATTAGAGGGAAGGAGCGGTTCTGAGGGAACTGTAATGGAGGATGGAGAGCAGCTCTGGGCGGTCTATACTGGAGCAGTGAAGCAGTTATGTGGGGTCTATACTGGGGGGAGAAAGTGGTTCTGAGGGGTCTATTCTGGAGGGGGGATGGTTCTGAGCAGGTCTATACTGGAGGAGGGGAGGCTCTAAGGGGTTTATACTAAGGATGGGGGAGAGCAGTTCTGAAGCGTCTATACTGAAGGGGGGAGTGGTTTTGAAGGTTCTATACTGGAGGGGATAAGTGGCTCTGAGGCTCTCTATACTGGGGAGAAGTGTATCTGAGTAAGGATGAGCTCCAGCGTGTTCGCATGCTGCACGTGCCGAGCCCGCCAGGAAGTCGGCACTGCACAGCGCTAATCACAGGCAGTGAGACATTTCCCGATGTGCGGCTGCAGAGATCGGGAAATGTCTCACTGCCTGTGATTAGAGCAGTGCATTGCTGACTTCCTGGCGGGCTCAGTATGTGCAGCATGCGAACACGCTGGAGCTCATCCTTAGTTCTGAGGAGTCTATACTGGAGGGGAGGATTGGTTGTGAGGGGTCTATATTGGAGGGTGGGAGTGGATCTAAGGGGGTCTTTACTGGAATGGGATGAGTGGTTCTTAGTGGTCTATACTTGAGGGGGTGGTTCTGAGGGGTCACTTACAGTTATAAGTGATATATACTGGAGGGGGAGTGCCCATACTGAGTGGTCTGTTGTGGGGGTCACTCTGTACTGGGAGGACGGGTCTGTGCAGGGGGGCAGTCTATGCTGGGAAAGTCAGTCTGTACTGAGGGGTGTTTATACTAAAGGGGTTGTGCTGGAGGGTCTGAACAGAGGGTTTGTGCTGGGGGGAGGGGGGCTATACGAAGGGGCTTGTGCTGGGGGTCAGGGGTCCATCTGTACTGAGGGGTATGTGCTGGGGGGGTCAGTCTATGCTGGGGATGTTGGTCTGTACTGAGGGGTCTGTGTTGGCGGGGGTTGCTTTGTGCCAGTAGGGGAGTCTGTACTGAGGGGCTTGTGCTAGGAAGGGGTCTGTACTGTACGAGTAGGCTGGGAAAGGGAATTTAGCAATGTTATGGGAGAGCTGGAGTGTGGATGATATTGGCTTGGAGGGATGATTTGTACTGAGAAGGGGAGTGATTTTGGTTGTGCTCTGTAAAGTGGCCTGAATTCAGGAGCAGTGCAGCATCATTGCCACAACATCACAGGAAGCTGCATTCAGTGGAATTAATTGGCAGGCTCAACAAGTATTTTTAAAACGTTGTAGAGGGTCTGGGAGAAAACTTTGGGGTTGATTTGCTAATACTGGTGCAGCTGTGCATGGTAGCCAATCACCTTCTAACTTCAGCTTGTTCAATTAAGCTTTGGCAAAAAAAGAAAAACTGGAAGCTGATTGGTTTCTATGCAGAGCTGCATCAGATTTTGCACTTTCCAGTTTCAGTAAATCAACCACCATAAGTGTAGGTTCTTTTATATTTATTCCTGCATAATTATACCTACATTTTTATTTTGTAAAGAAATACAGTTAAGGGCTCATCCACACAAGGTCAAAGCCCAGTACAGCATGAAGAGCTGTTTGTTTGTTTTTAGGATTAGAGGGCAGTTGCATGCAGGCAGCATTTGTAAGCGAATGGAGGCACAGCAGCTATACGAACTCACCCACACTCAAAGCCCATTTTGTCAGGCATGCAGTAACAGGTGTACATCCCCCAATATAGAGACTTTGCGTTTAGGGCTGTGCGTCCATCCCTGTCATACTGGGCCAGGTGAGTGAGACCGGACAGCCGTCATGCCTCCATTTACATATGTAGGCTGCCCACACACAACTCCATATTATTAAAAAAAAAAACCAAAAAAACAGCTCTTCACACTGTGCTTCAGAAGCACTTAATAGGGCAGTGTTAAGAGCAGAGATTATGTGCAAACAAAGCAACCCATACCTGCTTTCATCTGTCCTCCCATGCGATTACAGTAGTCTTTGTATATTATATCAGTAATTGGTATCTGCTGTTGTACTTTGCACATCGTACTTACCAGAACTTTCTGATTGGCATCCTAACCATTGTCATAACATAATTTCATCACATTTACATGCTTGTATGCCATGCTGAAAATGCTTCTGTTGTAAACACTGACAGAAGTAGCAGTAGTAGTAGTAATAAAATATTAGTAGAAAGAATTATGCTTAACTTGGACTGCCCTAGAATTTGGGACATGAAAGCAATCATGCACTACAGACAAATTATCAGTCTGCTTTATCTATAATTTTAAAAATAAATTAAACATAAAGTTTATAGGTCTAAATTACCTGGACAGTGAGTAGGATGGTTAAATTAGCCTAGTTTGTATTAAAGACTGGAATACAGCCTAATACATTATTTAAAGCATTGTACTGAGTAACTTAAGCAGAACACATTTATAAAACCGAACAATGGCAATGCACAAACATTAATTATTATTTTACAAGTTGCTGTTTTTAATTAACTCTTTTGATGATTTCTGTCCATGGCATGGTTGCTTAGATGTCTAATCCTTCATGTGTACCACACAATTAATGTCCTCCCACACATGTGGTATAATGGCACAATGGCAGCTGCAGCATTCTCTGTTGTGACACCTAGTACCTGCCAAGTCAGTCTCATCTCATCCTGCCAAATCAAGTTTCAAAACAAAGGGATTTGACCTGTTTCAAGATACACATTATGAATTCTAATTTTCTAAGTAAAACCTTAGCTACATGTCTATGAATTTTATAAATTCCAAGCATCAGTGTAAACGAAATTAAGCTGAATTTAGAAAATTCATGGCTATTTTCAAATATGTTTAAAAGTTTGAAAGTTTAATAAGGAACATGGAAAGCGTTACGGGGTCAAGTGGGAAACGGCTCCATAGGGTTATATAAGGCTTTTCTTATCAGGCTGAGCATCAAAGTCGCTATATATATCTATATATATAGATATATATAGAGAGAGAGAGAGAGAGAGAGAGAGAGAGAGAGAGAGAGAGAGAGAGAGAGAGAGAGAGATTTAATTGAGTGTAGCTGGAGTGCCAGCAGGGGACCCCAGAAGAAAAGGATTTTGTGAGTAGTGCCTTACTATCTGTTCTACAAGCTGCTTCGTGGTCCCCATCTGTAAGGCCATATAGACTGTTCCACTCTAGTCTATATGGTCTACAAGCTTCTTCATGGTCCCCAGCTGTGAAGCTATAGACTGTTCCAGTCTAGTCTATCCATTCTACAAGCTGCTTCATGACCCCCAGTTGTGAAGCTATAGACTGTTCCAGTCTAGTCTATCTGTATCACATCTGCTTCCTGGTCCCCAGCTGTGAAGCTATATAGACTGTTCCAGTCTTGTCTATCTGTTCTCCAAGCTTCTTCAAGGTCCCCAGCTGTGAACCTAAAGACTGTTCCAGTCTTGCTGCTTCTGATCAACCAAATATCTCAAGGTTCCCAGCTGTGAGTGAAAAGCAACCCTGCTGCTGCTGTTTATAGATATATCTTCTGATAGTTGTGTCTCAGCTTTTTGGAGTATCCCTCACCACCCTAAATCACCTCCCCAGTTCCTTTAAGCAATATTTTACAGAAAAAACTCCTAGATTGATCAATAAGAAAATACAGAGACTTCAGTATGCAATCACCTGCACTTCCTATATGTGCATCAAATTATTTTTGGCGTAACAAAAGCTGTGAAAGTAAGAATGAAGGGAAGGTTCTGAAAAAAAAAAGTGTGACTGTAAGATATGGGCCTAGAATACTCTATGAAAGAGAGTTTGGCAAGTAAAGGTTATCCTCTTGCCTGGTCATCTAAATGTCAGTACTGAGCAAAATCATTTGGATACATGGCCTGTGTGAAGAATCTATAACAAGGTTGTGGGTCATCAATAACCCTGTTAGCCCTGAATAGGCCTACTTTGTAAACAGTACTTAAAGGCTTCTTCAAATGTTTAGATATAATGTTCTCTCAAGTGGAAAAGGTGTTGGAGTGTACATTTTGGCCAGCGGGATATCTGCTATGATGATGTTTGCTACAGCTATATAAAAGCTACCAGGTTCAAAACAGCAGTTACAGTGCATGTGGATATTGATAGATGAAAGCAAAAATACATGCTGGCATCTTAAATAACTCTTGGACCCCAGACCACTATCACCACTAACATCACTGTCTCATTTAACTGTAGGGTAAGCAAGGTAAACTTAAACTCTTAAAAGCTACCAGCGTGAACTTTAACATTACAAGAACAACCTATTGACATCTGGCTAGGTTTAAATTTTAAAAACATTTTATATTGTAGCAGATGTTGTATCCACAATGCAAAGGAACATATAACATGCATTATAATAGTACATCATCCATAAAGTAAATTCAAAAATAGAGCTGTAATTCTCCTAATTCTGATATTAGTATGTATAGTTCATAAGTCATAACCCAGATAAACTAACATTAATGTAGGACCTATAGCCATAAATTGCTGCATATGTAAATACTCATAAGAAATACAGTAATTCTTGGATTAGGAGATTTTTATAGAAAATAATTGTATCATAAGAAACTTAGAAAAATCAGGTAGAATGCAATTATCCTTAATACAAGCTGTCCTTTATCTAAATATTTAAATAACACACCTGCGGGACAGTTTATGTGACTATGATGGAATGTAGTAAATAATGAATTATAGGAAGGAGACAGATGATTTGACAGCCAGTTTATAGAAAAGGGACATGAATGAGAGTGATTGGAGGTGTAAGTAGAACTACAGTATCTAGTTATAAGATATTAGAAGATTTAGAAGCTGAGAATGACCAGAAGTATAACCTCGACTTGACACACACATTTAATAAGGATATGCTTAAAGCTAAGAGCCCACATTAGTACACCCCCACAAAAACACTAAACAGTTATTACATTTGTGAAATTCCTTACCATAGAAGAAAAAAAGTGTAATTGATTTTTCAAGACGTCCTCTCTGTAATTCAAAAAATGCAGCATCTATTCTGCCAAGGAGGAACTGTTAGAACAGGGATTAAATCATATCCCCTCCTCTCCCTTTACACTATAATCAAACTACACTTCCCATCATGCTAGGGAATTGCAGCAAATTTGGGAGGGTACACTAGGCCTGTACATGTTTAATGTGAACAAGACCACTTCAACATAAATCATACCACCTCATTCTGCAGCCAGCCAACCAGCCACACTACCCAGTAACACATAGCAGGATAGGGAGGTTACAGCCTTATAAATGCAAAGCATGTTTGTGCTCTCCCCCTCCAGCCACAACAGGAGATAAACATATTGCCTTTACATGCTTTATGTAACCATTACTTAAATGTAGACAAATGCCCATAATTATATATTTTACCCTCTGTACTCTGCAATATTTGAAATATTCCTCCTCCTGCTGTAGCTTTGAGATCTTTCTAAAAGCAATCAGTGCTTGTATGGTGTACATGAGCACATCCCTAGCTGCAACTCAGAAAGAAAGAGCTGGGCCATGCTGCTTTACATTAGCATGTGACAAAAGTAAATGTCGGCATGAGAAAAAAACAAATAAGTGCAGCGCTAACTTACTAATCAATAACGCAATAATGGTGGAACCCTCTAATGTATGGAAATCTCAATAAACTTCAATATTACCACATGACCGGTCTCTCTGATATGTAACATCATATATAATACACATCAGACTGAAAATAAGACATAAAAACTGAAACTTTGCAGGGATGGTGGAAACCCCTCATACAAATATTTGGCAGTGGGCGGTGTCAGTAGGGCAGTGGTTGGTGTCCACTGCTAATCAGTGCAGCCTCATCAGTGCACATCAGTGCAGCTTATCAGTGCCCATAAGTGCAACCTCATTAGTGCCGCCTCAGTGCCCATCAGTGCAGCATTTCAGTGCAGCCTCAGTTCCCATCAGTGCAGTTTATCAGTGCCCATCAGTGCAGCATATCAGTGCTGTCTTATCAGTGCCCATCAGTGCAGCTTCATCAGTGCCACCTCAGTACAGTTTATCAGTGCCCATCAGTGCAGTATATCAGTGCAGCCCCAGTGCCCATCAATGCAGTTTATCACTGCCCATCAGTGCAGAATATAAGTGCTGTCTGATCAGTGCCCATCAGTGCAGCCTCATCAGTGCCGCCTCAGTGCAGTTTATCTGTGCCCATCAGTGCCCATTAGTGCTTCCTCATCAGTGCAGCTTATCAGTGCCCATAAATGAAGCCTTCATCAGTGCCGCTTCAGGTCTCATCAGTGCCCATCAGTGCAGCTTATCAGTGCCCATAAGTGCAGCCTCATCAGTGCCGCCTCAGTGCCCATCAGTGCAGCATATCAATGCAGCCTTATCAGTGCATATTATCAGTGCCCATAAGTGCAGCCTTATCAGTGCCACCTCAGTACCCATCAGTGCTACCTTATCAGTGCAGCCTCATCAGTGCCGCCTTAGTGCAGCCTCCTCAGTGCCCATCAGTGCAGCCTCATCAATGCAGCATATCTATGCCCATCAGTGCTGCTTATCTGTGCCCATCAGTGCCACCTATCTGGGCCCATTAGCGCAGCTTATCTGTGCCCATCAGTTCAGCCTATCTGTGCCCATCAGCGCAGCATATCTGTGCCCATCAGCTCAGCTTATCTGTGCACATCAGCGCAGTGTATCTGTGCTTATCAGCGCAGTGTATCTGTGCACATCAGTGCAGCGTATCTGTGCCCATCAGCGCAGCTTATCTGTGCCCATCAGCTCAGCTTATCTGTGCCCATCAGCGCAGCCTATCTGTGCACATCAGCACAGCCTATCTGTGCCCATCTACACAGCGTGTCTGTGCCCTCTGTGCAGCATATCTGTGCCCATCAGTGCAGCATATCTGTGCCCATCTGTGCAGCGTATATGTGCCCATCTGTGCAGCATATCTGTGCCCATCAGTGCAGCGTATTTGTGCCTATCTGTGCAGCATATCTGTGCCCATCAGTGTAGCGTATCTGTCCAATCTGTGCAGCATATCTGTGCCCATCAGTGCAGCGTATCTGTGCCCATCAGTGCAGGGTATCTGCCCATCTGTGCAGCATATCTGTGCCCATCAGTGCAGCAGGGATTGTTAGGAGAGCCGGCCCGATGACACGGATGAGGGGTGATCTCCCGGTGTGACAGATCTTGTAGGTGAAACTCAGTCCAGCCAATGTAAAGTCCTGCCTTCTGGACTGACATTGTGATAGACAGCACACTGGTCCAATGCTGGCACAGGAGGCAGAACTTTGGAACGGCTGGAGTTTCACCTGCAAGATCTGTCACACCGGAAGATGCCCGCTCTGTGTCATTGGGCCGGCTCTCCTAACGATCCTGTGCAGCAGTGACAGGTGAGTGGATGGTTGGCAGTTGGCCAGCAGCGGGGGGGGGGGGGGCAGTGCTGGCAGAGAGCAGAGGAGGAGGGAGGAGGAGGACACCGTCTCTATGGACGGCACAGACCAGGGGTCTACGAGACCCCTCCGCCCACTACAGCAAGAGGGGACTAACATACATCCCTGCTTGCTGTAGATAGGACTACAAATGGGAAGTGCCAAGACCGGTGGCTGAGAGTACAGGAGCAATAGCAACCCCTGGGGATTAACGTTCATAACGATATAACGATAACGTTTACTGTAAAATCAGCAGGCTATTACAGACAAACTACAGAGCTCAGAAGAAGATAGATGCCATAGTTGGTGAAGGTAGGAGATCAGCAACAAGGACATAGAAAAAAGTTTTTACCTGAAGTTCTGCTTTAAAGCGTTATTAAACTGACAACAGTAAAAGCAGTCTTTACAGTAAAGCATGCTTATTATACTCACTGTGGTACCTAAGGGGTAATCCTTTGCATTGTATAAAAAGGCTGTTTGATCCTGTCTTGTCTGACCCTCCCCTTCTTCCACAGTCCCTAATCCATCTCCTGATAGTATAGAGCAGGGTTATGCAATTAGTGGACCAGCTCCAGCTGTTGCAAAACTACAAGTCCCATGAGGCATACCAAGACTCTGACAGCCACAAGCATGACACCCAGAGGCAGAGGCATGATGGGACTTGTAGTTTTGTAACAGCTGGAGGACCGCTAATTGCATATCCCTGGTATAGAGCCTTGAGGGCACTCTACACATGCTCAGTTTGGTGTGTCTTGCTAGAGAGTTTTTTTTTTTTTTGGGACGGTGCATGTGATCGGCACAGGGCCAATCAGCACTGTGCAGACACAGGGTCAGGAGCTATGACAACTCCTCCTACAAGCTTTAACCAGTGCTCGGCTGGACACTGATAGAAATCACAAGACTACTATATACTACTGATGAAAAAAGGTATGTAGCAGTTTATATTTACTAAAATAATTGCATTTCCATGTTCTGTGTACTGTGGGAGACCAGATATAGTGAATGTAGGGTCCTGGGTTTATTAACACTTTAAGGATGATAAAACCCCTGTGATAACACTCCCTCCAAGAACTAAACTATTTTTTAAAAAGCAAAGAACCTGGGACTAGAAATTTCTAGAAATTTCCTAGAATAGGTAAAAACTGCTGTTAACTGACTTCTGAGGAATTTGTTCACTACAGTCTGTGTATGGCATGTAAAGGCCCATACACACGATCGGACTTTCCAATGGGAAATGTTCGATGTCAGGCTGTTGTCGGTAAGTCCGACCGTGTGTATGATCCGTCGGACAATTGTCGTCGGACTTTCCGCCAACAAATGTTGACTAGCAGGTTCTCAAATTTTCTGCTTTCAAATGTGTGTTGTCGGATTTTTGGATCGTGTGTACACAAGTCCATCAGACAAAAGTCCAAAGTACAAAAACGCATGATCGGAAGCAGAAGCGGTCGGTCTTGTACACTAGCGTTCATAATGGAGAATTAACATTCCTGACAGGGCAAATTATGAAATCTCCAAACGCAGGGCACAATTCTCTTCTTCTTTAATGGGATAATAAATAAGCTGCTTTGCTGGTGATACTGATGAAGTTACTGCAAACAAATTTTCAAAGGCCTTTTTTTCTAGTGATATCAAGAATAATATTATTATGCTTTTTTTTATTATTTGGGCAAGTTACCACAACACCATTATCTTGTAGTTTTTAAGAACAAAGTAAAACTATGTTGGTGTCCCTTGTCAATTTTACATTGTATTTTTTAAAATGTAACTGCCTACTCCCAAACTGTCATTTGAAGTAAAACACATAGCCAAGTATTATTCTCCACAGTATTTGTATTGTGCATTAAAAAAAAGACAAAAAATAAAATTAGACATGCTATCTGCCAATATAACTTAACAAAAAAGTGCATTCTATGCATCCAAAAATATAGAAAATATACCAAATCAAATTATTATTCAACCAAAAAAATAATGTCAAAGCAATAACTTCAAGGCCAATAATAAATAACACGTTATCTTCTCTGATTCTGCAACATGTCTGGTTGACGAACGGCCGTTCAGAAACAAACTGAAAAGCACAAAATGAAAAGCACGAACTGAAAAGCGCTAAATGAAAAATGCGAAAAGAAAAGCGCTGAACTCACCAAACTTCTACTAACACAAAATTAGCAGAAGGAGCCCAAAGGGTGGCACTAAAGAGCTGAAAAAACACGTAGTACGTCTAGTTGGTGACTACGTTTGTAATTGTTGGCCAACAGTTGTGTGGCTGTGTGTATGCAAGATAAGTTTGAGCCAACGCCCTTCGGACAAAATTCCACAATTTTGTTGGCGAACAATCCAATCGTGCATATGAGGCATAACAATACGCAGATGAAGAAGATTTGAGAGCTTGTATGTTCTCCCTGCACCTGTGTAGGTTTTTCCCAAGTACTCTGGGGATTACACTTTTTTCTTGCCACTGTATACTCCCTCTTTGCTGAAATGCTGTGTGAATTTCAGGTTGTAATAAATGCAATCCACAGATATTAGAAATTGAGTTAATTTTTCTTCAAATACATTCCATATGCAAATTATATCATCAATATATCTTTTTCATTAAACAAGGTTTACACCCAACTTCCCATTCTGCCATCCTGGACTCCTATTCAGCCATATACAAGTTAGTGAAGCTGTTCACCTAGATTGGAGTACCACTTTTTTTGTAAAAAAAAAGTCTTTGCCTACACAAAAATAGTTGTATTTCTCTATAAATACAAATGAGTCCACAAGATAATCTAACTGGCTTTTTTGAAAAGCCACTGCTCTACCAAGTGCTCGTTCAATAGAGTCACATCCTTTTTCATATAAAATGACCATATATACCAAAGTGACAACAAGTGTTACCACACACCCTTCTAATTCCCACTTCAGATCGTTAAATAAATTTGAGATCTGTTTAGATCCTCTAAGGTATGCAGTCACTTGTATTTGAGGTTGAAAGAATACATCCATATATTGCAATAGGTTAGAGGTTAAAGCACCATACAAATGCTGTTGTGTGGATGTCAGTAAATAATGATGTATTTTGAATAAAAACAAATTATTTGTATGCATCTGACGTTTTGCTCACTGGATAAAGGTCACTTATTTAAGAAAGAAGAAACCACAAGAAAATCCTTACATGAATATGTAATTTGTACTTGAACAGTTTAGCAGCCTTCTAAAATGCTCAGTAGAAAAATTATTGAATGAAAATATAACAGCAGCTTGCAGCTGTACTTATTCTACGAAGGCAGCTCCAGAACAGACACAGATCAATTTTTCTTTATATATGGGACAGATTCCATATCCTTTGAAGCCACAAAACATCCCAGCTGCTGTCAATAAAAAATTTTGCCGTTGGCTTTAGATCATATAGAATTTGCCCCTTCGCATAAATTGATTCTTTAGATAGACAGAAGTCATTTTTAATTTAACAATATTTCCTTGTATGAGTCCAGTGAATAATTGTGAATTTTAACTGATGCATACTTTTCTTTTCTTTTTGTCTGTTAAACTCAACTTTATCATGGTATTATATTTGCATATAGGTTCAGCCGCTAGATTTTATGGTATTGACATGGTGTTTATGTATTATATATTTTTCAGCTAAAAGCAACAATAAAAAAATGATTGCTGGAGTGACAGCAAAGGTAGATGTTTGTGTTTTTTACCCACCATACCACTGTGCCAATGTAAAAACAAAAAAAAAATTAAGATAGGTGAAATCAGTTTTCTAGATCATTGTTTATAAATTGTGCTGCAGAAAAAATTCATGGGCAAGCAGTGCACCCTTTAAATGTCATAAGACAGCACAGCTATCAGGCAAATTGCAAAAAGACAATAAGATTGACTCTGAGCCTTGTTATCACTGTAAGGCAGGCCATACACAGTTAAAATTTGCATGATTCCCCCATCAACACAGACAGCGCTGACAAGGGAATCCTTCCTGCTGAGCAATTGTCTTCTCCCAGCAGGGTAAGTTGTCCCCACCGGGAGAAGACAGTGATTATTGCTAGCGGCTATAGCAACCGCTAGTGATAATTGCAAGGGAATCCGGCAGGCTGTTTGTACCCAAGTTAATCGATCGATCAACTTGGTACATTCAGCCTGCCCATTAACGGTTCAAATCTCAGCCAGTTCCTGCTGAACCAGCCAAGATTTGAACTGCGTATACCCGGCCTAAATAAAAAGCAGTGATTACAAATGTAAACAAAAAATGTCAACACAACCTTCCCCTTCCATCTTTGCTTCTGATCACTTATCCGCCGATCGCTTCTGTAAATAAAGCTGGCCATACATGGATCAAGATTCAGCTTGTTCAGCAGGGACCAGACAAATTTCTATCCATGTGCATGCAGGGTGGTAGCACAGAAGTTGATCTATCGATTGACTTCTGCACAAGTGCCCTGTCGGATTTTTGCTGCCCAATTAGCAGCACCTACTTTAGACGGCAGCGCTGATCACTATATTCTGACGTTGGGGAAGTCTCCCCACTGTCAGCATACAAAAGAACAGCGGGAGGATTCCCCCATCCACCTCCAATATGTGATGGAGGAAGCAAGTCATTTATTTTGTTCAACCCTGAGCGGTAAGAAGGTATACACGAAAAGAAATGCGCATGTGCAAGAAAAGAAAATTTACAGAAAGAAAAGAAAAATATTTTTTGTAGTAACAGGAGGTGAAATTGAAAGCTTGGTTGGTCGAATTTCGAAATCAATGGTGGCCCCCTTCGGATCACAAAATGCACAAAATTTCTATTTTCAAAAGAAAATTCTTTCAAAATTCGACCATGTATGGCCAGCCTTACCACTGATCAGTGATCACCAACATTTAAGGCTTGGAGGAGTGGAGGAGTGAAATCTCTCTACAGGAAAAGTAATTGGTGTTTAGCAACAAAAAGTAGCATTGACATAGAACTTAATCCTACTTACCATCTTCTCCTCCATGTGCACAGAATAGTTACTTTTTCTCAACAGTAAGAAATATTCACATTAAAGAAGAACTGTTGGTGGACACTCCCTGGATCAAGTTATATATTAAATGAAACCCCCGTCTATGTATTCTAACTGTCTTCAATATATATGTATTCTACACCCCCCCCCCCCCCCCCCGCAATCCAATGCACAGCAGGACTCAGAAGAATAAAGGGTTAGTAATATATACCAGTCTGCCCCTGCAGCATTCTCAGTGCTGTCAGTCTAACCAGAAGCTTTCTGACAAAAGTACATATCATAGGGACAACTCCATTAATGGGCTGCAGCTTCTTCATTGTCCAGTCACAAGCTGAGGCAGGTTGGTGGCCAAGCTGAATTGCTTAACTGCAGTGGATTAAAGTGAGGTCAATGACCTGGCTGTAGTAGCCGACAGGACTGCCTAGGTAAAAAGCATTATAAATCAGATTGCATTTGCTCCAACTGCAAATATAGCTGTTTGCCTACAGTTCTCTTTTTAATATTTTTAAACATTGTTATTGAGGCATAGACACAAGATAATAGGAAAAATATGCTACAGTTCAGTTAATCGTATTTGTGTAAGAGAAGAAAGGTCAGTTAGTCTACAGTAGAACATGCTTGGGGAGGTAATTGACATCTATTAGCTATTTTATGCAATAATAAGATCAAGTGTGCAATGATATTAAAGTTCATTGTAAAAAACAAAAATAAAAATGACATTGTCCACGCTATATGTAGGGTACTGTTGTGCTCATACTTGTAGCAAAGTGCAAATGTGCTCACTTCTGGTCTAGTAAAACTTTGTCCACAGAACAGAAAATGAGGGAAACGTTATCTAACAGAGCCACAGAAAGCAATAAAACCCGACAGGGGTTCTAGCCTGCCCCCATTATTTCCAAAATGTAAAAAAAATGTATATACATACACTTCAATGTCGATTTTTAACACGTAAGTTCCTTAGTACACGTTATTGGAATATAGGGCACAAGCAGCATTATTTAGATGTTTTATGTACACTGCAAACAAGGGCTGCAACATATGTATTGAGTGGAAGTTTGTGCTCTAGCAGACCATGATCCAGTTAGAGGATTGTGACTGCTGGATGCGCATACATCCACATGCTCCTGTGAACCTGCAGTGCCAGTGTACCAATTATCTTAAAGCGGAGGTCCACCTATCTATCGTTTTTTTTTTTTTGGAGTTCATTCACAAACTTTTCTTCTCATGATTATCTACTCACATGTTCTGTGTAATAGGTCCGCCTGTGTCCGATTTCGTTGTAAAGAATAACTTATAAAATTCACTGAAGGCGGTTTCCATCTTCATTGTGGGCATTTGAAGCCCACAAGCATGTATTTCCTGGATGCGGTGAATGCTGTGCTTCCAGCATGCACCGAGATGTTGTGATGACGCTGTTGCACAATGCATGCTGGGAAGCCTGAGACTAGCTCCCAGGGGACTGTGGGAGGTCTGGGAGAGGCTAGAAACACGCCTACTCCCATGGGGGGAAAACCAGGAAGTGCTAAGAAGATTAGAAAAAAAAAAGGTAATTACGGCGATTTAAATTTTTTTGCACAGCATGTCAGCATCTAGGCAAGGAAGAGAATGCATAGAGATAATGTTCAAAATTTGGGTGGAACCCCGCTTTAACAGTGATTTGTCTGTTTTTGTGCAATCCATTTTAGTAAATCAAGCCTATTGTCTTTGCATATCTCTAGATATACTATACAGGTATACCCCACTTTTAAGTACACAATAGGGTTTATCTACTAAAGCTTGAAAGTGCAAAATCAGGCTCACTTCTACATAGAAACCAATGAGCTTCCAGGTTTTATGACCAAAGTTTAATTGAACAAGCTGGGGTTAGAAGCTCATTGGTTTCTATGCAGAAGTGAGCCTGATTTTGCACTTTCCAGCTTTAGTAAATAAACCCCATTGTATACTTTAAAGTGGGGTATGCCTGTAGTGCAATCTAGTGGATGTACGCATGCAATGCAAGAAAGACACAGATATCAGATCCTTTACTGATTCCCAGCACAATTAAACTCAAGTCTTCCAAATTAGGATTTTAGATTTTAACAGCTAATGCATAGTATTTTTGTGGAGGGTTCAGACATACCTAGACTTAAATGATATGCTGAGGAAGAAGAGCTTACATGCATAGCATATACACAATAAAGTCATAGAGAAGAATGTTTTCATATAAAAGGTGGTAGTGTAGATATGTCAGACACAAATAGAACTTTCAGAAGTTCTTCTTGAATTTAAAGTTGAACAACTAAATACACAGATGAAATACACATATGGGAGCTGTTTTTGCCAGCTAATGAAGGTCTTTTGGACCCCTTTGGGAACGGGAGCCTTGACTGCTGGAAGCATGGCTATGCAGTGGGTGTTGACTTAAAGTGGTTGTAAAAGCAGAAGGTTTTTTATATATTTATATTTATATTTTTTTTCTATGCATTAAGATAAAAAGGCTTCTGTGTGCAGCAGCCCCCATTTACCTGAGGTCCCTCTCTGTCCAGCGATGTCCACGAGTGTCTCAGCTGTTCAAGATTCTCCATCTCCATTGGCTGAGACACAGCAGCGGCGTGTCTCAGCCATTGGCTGCAGTTGCTGTCAATCAAAGTCAGCTAGCCAATCAGGGGAAAGGGAGGGTGGGGCCAGATCGGAAATCCGTGTCTGAATGGACACATGGAGCTGTGACTTGGCTCGGGTGCCCCCATAGCAAGCTGCCTGCTGTGGGGGGCACTGAACAGGAGGGAGGGGCCAGGATCACCGAAGTGGGACCTGAGAAGAGGAGGATCCAGGCTGCTCTGTGCAAATCCACTGCACAGAGCAGGTAAGTATAACATATTTGTTATTTTTATAGGGGAAAAAAGAGACTTTACAATCACTTTAATGCAAGGTGGTTAAATGGATCTATCAGGATTGGCTACAAGGATGTAAGGTGAAGGGATGGAGCTTGAACGCTAGAAAAAAAGACTACGCTTTGTTCCTACATGAGGAAATTCAGCCTTCAAAAGAGTTGACTGCCCACCTGCCCACTATGTGATAATTTGTCACAGCTTTATTGGCAGTTGGACCTTGCCAGCAATTAACATTGCTTTAATGGGTTATGCCCTCAATTTTATTTTGGGTCAGTCTAGTGCCTGTCTGCCACTTGACTTGACAGGCCTTTTAGACTATGTCAAGGCATTGTTTACGTGTGTTCAAAGTATAACTGTGACTGGCACTGGTAATTTATGTTTTATAAATTTTAATAAAGCTGTGACCTTGTCCTTTTCCAACTAAATCAGCCTATGTGTCATTTTTGGGCAAGGTATTGCTTCTCAGCAGTCAAGTATGTATATTTCTGTCCATCTAGTCCTAAGATTTACACAGCTCTACTACATGGCACAGACTTGTCTGGCAGGGAAGAAGAAAAAAGAAGAAAATACCTGCGCAATGGGATGTATGTTAAAAGACAGAAAATCTGTTGGAACTGCTGCCACTACCAATTACTTTCACTAGGTGGAGTGTAATGTAGAAAAGGGAAAGGAGGAGTAGATATGGCGCTGTTCCAGATCTGGTAAATTCAGGTGTGTGCTGCTCCCTTGATTGGGAGGAATATATTAGGTGGGGAGAAAAATACTAGGTGGTTCCTATTCCTATGTGTATTAACTCAAGAACCCATATAAAGGTTGTTTACACTTGTTTATTCACATTAGCACCCTAATATATTTTTGATATTGGTTTTACGGATAATATATATGTATAATAACTAAGTAATTTGCAACATATTTTATCAATTTATTTATGGTATAAACTGAGGCCATACACATTGCACTTTATTGTATTAGTCACACAACGCATACACACTCAGGCTTCACACTAACCTTTATAAGGGTTCTTGAGTTAATACACATAGGAATAGGAACCACCTAGTATTTTTCTCCCCACTTAATATATTCCTCCCAATCAAGGGAGCAGCACACACCTGAATTTACCAGATCTGGAACAGCGCCATATCTACTCCTTCTTTCCCTTGGCAGGGAAGAAGACCTGATTTTTCTCAAATGCAGTTCAATAACACTTACAGGTTTTTCCCTGCAAGTCCTGTGTCTGGACAGTGAAAGAAAGCATACTATTGAGCTCAACTTTTTGTCACTTTCTCCTACTATTAGCATGTCCATTGTTATTAATTTAGTACTGCAGTACATCTTAATGGCTCACTGTCCTGCTTCTATTGTAAGTCATACTCAGGTAATTAGACTGTTTAAAAAAATAAATTGAATGATGTATTAATTAATATATACTTTTTATACTATGTCTATTACAGTATATCTGACTGGAGTTTAGCTTTAAAGAACAAGGTTTTTGGAAAAAATATTCCGTAAAGAAAGATTAAGAAGAGAAAGCAGTATGAGATATTTGAGTTTTGTAGCAAGACAGAAATATCTGTAGCCACATGAAATTCTAATGTCATGATGTTGAGTCACCAAGGAATATATCTGTTGCGACAAGAATGAGTGCTGATGCCACACCTATTTCACGTGTAATGAATATGCTTAATATGCTTGGAAATTTGTTTTTCGTCAGTTATAAATTTTACTCACACAACACACATGATTTTTTTTAATACTTAAAGTGATCTTTTTACAGAAAGACAACATTCCTAACTGATTTAAATTTATAAGCAAGATACCTTCACTCACCTTAGCAAATTTACTTCAGTATGGTTGCTTTAAAAGAACCTACGATAGGCTTTGTTATGAAGGGCAAAGCAATAGGTCCACTTTATTGCCTACACTCCCCAACTGCACATATCATTCCTCTGCAACACTGCTGCACCGTTATCAGGGGCAAAGAAAGTGAGCCCTGTGTAAGCTTAAAGTCACTCAAGTGGGAACTTATAATTTGACAGTTCTGCCCCCTGTTCCACTCATAGATGTTGTACTATCATTTCCTGCAATGAAAAGGGATCTATGAATGGAGGATGCAGACCTTTTATTCATCCACCCATCCTCCTTTCATGGAGGTCTTTTCATTGCAGGAAGTGATAGCATGGGTTCTGTGAATGGAGCAGGAGGAGTATCTGTTTGGGAGGGGGAAGGCAGAGGATGAGAGATGAAAGAAGAGGAGCCACCAAGACACGAGGCACTCTATATTCATGTAATTAGAGCCCTTGGTGCTAATTTAAAAAACAAGCTCATTAAACTTCATCTTTAAAGCACAGCTGTTCCTGTACCCTGCATGGGCAAAGCACAGGTTGCTTTTAGTGCATAGGGAAGTGGTATCATTGCATAAGCATGGTGGAATGCTAGCAAGGGGTGCTCTGGCTCTAAGGCTTCTTGGGCACACATAAGAAGCTGGGAGTTAAAGGTACATACTGGCAGTACTTCTGAGCATCTATTAGTTAAACATGTTTTGTCCCATAAAAGGTTCAATTTATTCAGAACACCACTGAATAAGCACAACGAGAATCCAAAAATGAACATAAGAAAACACCAGTTATAATACAATTTTTTAACATTTACGTGTTCTACCACTTGTGCTGCCAATGCTCTCTTGAAGAGTTACCTCTATTGAGTTCTTCTGTATCTGACCCACTTTTGGGACTGTTGGATGCCTGGTCACCTGCTGTGAACTGTAGTTCCATCTGAAGACTTCTATGTTACTGCAGGACACCCCAACTTGTTGCAACTATATTACCCACTAGTTAAACTCACTCCCTGGTCCCATCCAGCCACCAGTCAGACCAGCTCACAGTATTCTGACTTCTAATCATTGAGAACCTGCCTACCAGAAATCTGATGAAATAGTATGCTGAGAGATGTCTTCAGAAGACTATACATCTGGTAATGATTTAATATCACCTTCCTCGTTGTTTATGTCTGCTTACAGAGCACTTTTCTTACCGATGGTGGCTGAGCTACAGTATTTCAAACATAGAAAATGAGGACAAATAGAACTAGCAACTAAAAAAATTAAAGCACTGGTGCTCAAAGTACATTTACACTTTAATTGGGCTGCCCCAAACACAGAACGATGCTATAGGAACTCATGAAGCATTGTTATTTTTAAAAAATATGCTGACCAGTTACAAGTTAATATTTTCCTAAAAATATATGATAATTCGTTTTTTTTCTCCTCATGATGGTATGTTGAGAAATCTTAATACACATTTATTTTACCAACCTTTGGTTGCTTCTTTATAAGGATGGTGGACCAATGTGACGTTTGCCCTGGGTTAAAGCATGTCTAAAAGCAGCCCTGCCACTGTTTACAATACCTCCCATAAAGGGAGGTATTGCCCTGCAACAAGTTGGCAGCACTCCTTTTAAAAACAGTCATACTAATTTAAAATCATTCCACTTGGAAGAGTATGCAGTACGACCTGGGCATCCAGCCACATGGGTTTATACCTTTCCAAATTCTTCCTATGCTATGAAAGAACAATAAAGTGTATCTAAACCCAAGAACAAAAATATAACATATTGCTGCTTTCCTTTGATGTAGTAGCTGCATTCTTTTTTTTTTTCCTTATTTTTACCTTGAGATCCTGACAATAACACGATTTTCTTTTGACAATGTTTACTCACCATACTGTATCTATGAAGGAACAGTGTTGTCACCAGGACTGGGCTACAGAACACCTCCCTTTCTCCTCTTTTCGATAACACCAGGGGTAGGTGTTCATTAGTCAGAGACAGCTGAGAACAATGCAACTGATAAGAGTGCAGCAGAGATGAACAGTACAGGAAGTTGTCAACTCGCAAGTGTTCTAGCAATATTAGGAGCCTTTTGTGTAATTTTTGAACAGATATAACAAAACATATTCAATAGTATATTTTACAGACTAGGAAGTAACAAGAGCAACTGTTAGGATTTACATGGACTTTAAATATGCTACCAATATGCATAGATGGTAATAAGATTTTCTATTCGGATTTACAGACATTTTCCTAATCTGCAAAATTGGAACGTATTAGTTGTGCCCCTTGCTATATCTTTCAGGAAGGTAAGAAATAAGAAAATGTAAGTGCGCATGCACACGGCCACGGAAGCAGTCATGCTGTGACCAAGCTCCGCACACCGCCGGCTAACCAAAGCTAAATATAGTGCAGGAGGAATGGGAGATTTCCTGTGACGAGCAGCGGGTCACCACAGGACTGCCATGCAGGACCAGACCTCGGGGCAGATGAAAAAGAGGCAATACAAGAGGCATAATCAGCAGGGACAGGCACGGCCCCCTCCCCCTGGGCAGACTCCTTCGCCCAAGCTGGCGCCGGGTAAGCTGGACACACACGGCCAGCACAACAAACAGCCCCGCTCATCACAGGCTGCAGATACCTCTCCCAATGCAGACATATGGGACCCCTTCTCCTCAAATCTTCAAGGGATCTGGATGGGGACCTTTGAGGTGAATCC
This sequence comes from Lithobates clamitans, assembly GCA_037952925.1. Taxonomy (NCBI): domain Eukaryota; kingdom Metazoa; phylum Chordata; class Amphibia; order Anura; family Ranidae; genus Lithobates; species Lithobates clamitans. The sequence goes on from JBBGZY010000318.1 coordinate 206,135, forward strand.
TTCTCCCTGCCTTTGTCCCCCAAAACGCTCCAGGAGCTATCAGAGCATGCAGGCTCCCCAGGCTCCTCAATGGACAGAAACATGGCAGAATTAGCAGACTCAATCTTCAGCCAATCTAGTGCTGCTCATGGAGAACCCTCACCTCAACCTGTTCCCTATGCAGGAGACTCAGTGCTGCTGGCTCGTTTCTCTACAATGCTGCAGCAAGAACTATCTAAAGCTTGCTCTATCATAACCACTGACATCAAGCAAGACATACAGAGTTTTGGACTTAGACTGGACACTATAATAACTAAGGTGGAAGGAACAGTAGTCAGGATCATTCAGATTTCCTGTTTTTTTTATAGTCATACTCTGCAATGCTACATAGTTAGTCAGGTTGAAAAAAGACACAAACCCATCTAGTTCAACCAAAAACAAAAAAAAAACAATCCCATATATAGAATCCTTTACCCACAGTTGATTAAGAGGAAAGCAAAAAACCCCAGCAAAGCATGCTCCAATTTGCTACAGCAGGGAAAAAAATTCCTTCCTGATCCCCTCGAGAGGCAATCTGATTTTCCCTGGATCAACTTTACCTATAAATGTTAGTACCCAATATATTATGTACATTTAGGAAAAAACCCAGGCCTTTTTTAAAGCAATCTACTGAGCTGGCCAGAACCACCTCTGGGGGGAGTCTATTCCATATTTTCACAGCTCTTACTATGAAGAAACCTTTCTGTATTTGGAGATTAAATCTTTTTTCCTCTAGACATAAAGAGTGCCCCCTTGTCCTCTGTGATGACTATAAAGTGAATAACTCAACACCAAGTTTACTTTATGGACCACTTACTGTATGTATTTGTACATGATGATCATATCGCCCCTTAATCTCCTTAATCTCAAGAGGGAATAGATTCAGTTCCTCTATTCTTTCCTCATAGCCGAGCTCCTCCATGCCTCTTATCAGTTTGGTTGCCCTTCTCTGCACTCTCTCCAGTTCTCCAGTATTTTTTTTGAGAATTGGTGCCCAAAACTGAACTGCATATTTCAGATGAGGTCTTAGGGCCAGTTCACACTGCTGCAATGTCAGAGTTCGGATGTGATTCGCACCACACTGCGGTGCAAAACACATGCGCTCTCTTTGAGATGCGAATTCAGCCATACAAATCGTATGGCTGAATTTGCATCAAACTCACACAGGACCCTTTTTTTTTGTCGACAGCAGAATCAGATCGCATGGGTGATCACACCCATGCGATCCAATTCCTGTCCGAGTTTGCAGATCGCACTGCGATATGCAAACTGATTTGGGGGTGTCATTAAGTTTTAACTGACACTCCCAGCAGTTCGCATAGGGCAGTGTGAACTGCTGCCAGGAAACCTGCGATGCGGGAACCAGCAGTGGATTTGCAGGGTTCCCGCATCGCAGCAGTGTGAACCGGCCCTTACTAATGGTTTTGTACAGGGGTAAAATAATATATTGTTCCCTGGAGTCCATACCTCTCTTAAATAGGGATGAGCTTCAAGTTCAAGTCGAACTCATGTTCGACTCGTATATTGGCTGTACGTCCGTTCGCTGAAACGCGAACAATTTGGGGTGTTCGCGGCAAATTCGAAAGCCGCGGAACACCCTTTAAAAGTCTATGGGAGAAATCAAAAGTGCTAATTTTAAAGGCTTATATGCAAGTTATTGTCATAAAAAGTGTTTGGGGACCTGGGTTCTGGCCCAGGGGACAAGGATCAATGCAAAAAAAGTTTTAAAAACGGCCGTTTTTTTCAGGAGCAGTGATTTTAATTTAAAATTTATGTGTATTGTCGGACCGGCAATTCATCAATAGCCGCGAGTAGTTTTAAATGACTTTTTTTCCTTTGAAATGTCATTATGCTGTCAGACTGTTCTAAACACGGGAAACATGCGCCCCTTTACAGGCATACTATAGACACCCCCCAGGTACGAAATTTAAAGGAATATTACACTTTTATTGTTTCACTATTAAAATCACTGCTCCCCAAAAAACGGCCGTTTTTTAAAACTTTTTTTTTGCATTGATCCATGTTGGAGACATCTTGTAAGGACGTTATTCCACTGCATAGCTTAGTGTCATCTGCAAAGACAGAAATGGTACTTTTAATCCCAGACCCTGTATCATTTAAAAAGGTATTAAAAAGTAAGGGTCCCAGCACTGAACCTTGGGGTACACCACTAATAACCTTAGACCATTCAGAGTAATGCCCTGTACACACGATAGGATTTTCCGATGGAAAATGTGTGATAGGACCTTGTTGTCGGAAATTCCAACCGTGTGTAGGCTCCATCACACATTTTCCATAGGAATATCTGACACACAAAGTTTGAGAGCTTGCTATAAAATTTTCCGACAACAAAATCCGTTGACGGAAATTCCGATCGTGTGTACACAAATCCGATGCACAAAGTGCCACGCATGCTCAGAATAAATTAAGAGAGGAAAGCTATTGGCTACTGCCCCGTTTATAGTCCCGACGTACATGTTTTATGTCACCGCGTTCAGAACGATCAGCTTTTCCGACTATTTTGTGTGACCGTGTGTATGCAAGACAAGTTTGAGCCAACATCCGTCGGAAAAAATCCATGGATTTTGTTGTTGGAATGTCCAATCAATGTCCGACCGTGTGTACAGGGCATAAGAGTCATCAGGCGCTTTTGCAAAATCCAAGTATACTATGTCTACAGCCACCCCTCTGTAAAAGGGTTTACTTACCTCCTCATAAAAAGAAATCAGGTTTTGCTTGTTTGATAACTTCTGTCTTTCATGAATCCATGCTGTCTGTTGCTTTTTTTCCAGCAAGAACTCATCTATTTGGTCTTTTATTAAACTCTCCAGTATCTTCCCGACTATAGAAGTTAAATTAACAGGTCTATAGTTACTTGGCAAAGACTTTGATCCTTTTATAAATATGGGCACCACATTGGCCCTGCGCCAATCCAGTGGTACCATTTCAGTGATTAACGAGTCCCTAAATATTAATAACAAAGGCCTTGAAATGACAGAGCTCAATACTTTTAGGTGGTCCAGGTGCTTTATCCACCTTTATTCTGTCTAAATATTTCTGGACCATATCACTTTTGAGCAGGGGCGGACTGACCATTGAGCCACTCGGGCACTGCCTGAGGGCCCTGGGACACTAGGGGGCCCCATCAGGGTTGTCAGCCTCAGTAAAACCAGGAACAGTATGTATAAATCTGTGTTTTTTTTACATCTTTCTGTGTATACTGTGTGTACATGTATGTGTATACTGTGTGATTGTATATTGTGTGTGTGTATACTGTGTGGCCCCATAATCTCTGATTGCCTGGGGGCCCCATAATCTCCTATTGCCCGGGGGCCCCATGAGTTATCAGTCCGCCCCTGCTTTTGAGCCATTGTGGATCATTTGGGGCTGTGTCACTACCACCCCCATTATGGACATGAGCTCCCCCATGCTCCTTTGTGTACACAGAGCTGAAGAAAGTATTTAATACATTTGCCTTCTCTTTGTCCCCAGTCACCCATTCTAGATTATTTTCTAAAAGGTTTATTATTTACAGCCATTTAACCACTTCACGCAAAACGACATACCCGTACATCAGTACTTTGATGCTAAATATCAGGCTTATGACAGCAGCTAGCTGTCATAACCCCAGTATTTTCGGGAACGCTGTGCATTTCTCTTTAGAATAAAAGTGGTCTCCGTGTCGTGCTCCGGTCATCTCCGCTGCTTACTGGACCTGCCGGTAGCGGCGGAGACGATTGCGTCCTCTCCCATGGATGCCTGGCTGTTGACTGAGGGGAGGATGGCCCCTGCTCGGCTCCAGGCTCCATGGCATGGAAGGGCGTAAGCGTTGTCAAAGGAGAATTTTTTTTTTTTTTCAAGTGACTTTTTTTTTTTTTGATTGCATTTTAGTGTAAATATGAGATCTGAGGTCTTTTTGACCCCATATTTAAGAGGTCTGTCATGCATTTTTTCTATTACAAGGAATGTATTAGGAATATATATATATATATATATATATAATATATATATATATTTTTTTTTTTTTTTAACCAGTGTGAAAAGAAAAAATTAAAAGTAAAATAAATAAGAAAAAAACATTTTTTTTAATGCCCCCCGGCATACTTGAGTGGGGCCCGCATATGAAAACGGTGTTCAAACCATACATGAGAGGTATTGCCGCGATTGTTAGAGCGAGAGAAATAATTCTAGCCCTATACCTCTTCTGTAACTCAAAACTGGTAACCTGTAGACATTTTTAAACATCGCCTATGGAGATTTTTAAGGGTAAAAGTTTGTCGCCATTCCACGAGCGGGCGCAATTTTGAAGTGTGACATGTTGGGTATCAATTTACTTGGCGTAACATTATCTTTCACAATAAAAAAAAAAATTGGGCTAACTTTACTGTTGTCTTTTTTTTAAATTGAAAAACGTGTATTTTTTCCAAAAAAAGTGCGCTTGTAAGACCGCTGGGCAAATACGGTGTGACAGAAAGTATTGCAACGACTGCCATTTTATTCTCTAGGGTGTTAGAAAAATATATATATAATGGTTGGGGGTTCTAAGTAATTTTCTAGCAAAAAAAAAATGATTTTAACTAACGGATTGTAAACAAGTGTAAAAAAGAGGCTCGGTCCTTAAGTGGTTAACTTTGGCCGTGAGCCACATAGGTTTCATTTTTAGCCTTTTAAACTTATTGCCCATGGGAATATACTTTGCATTGAGTTTACATACAGTCACTTTTCAAGAATTCCCATTTCTGTTCTGTGTCCATTGATGCCAATATTCCCTCCCAGTCTAAATCCTGGAGAGCAGCCCTCATCCTTGGAAAATTTGCTCTCTTAAAGTTAAGTGTTTTTATCTTACCCATATGTGTTTATTGCTTACAGCTAACATTGTATTATATATACTACACTGATGGCACTATATACTCTCCACTGTATTATATATACTACACTGACTGCAATACATACTCTGAACTGTATTATATACATGAGTTTGACTCGAACATTGGCTGTTTGACCGTTCTTCGAAAACCGAACATTATGGGCCATTCGCGCCAAAGTCGAGCGGCGCATAACGGCCCATAATGCACTGTGGGAGCGCAGTGCAGTGCTGTATGATGATTGGCCAAAGCATGCACCATGACCTGCATGCTTTGGCCAATCCTAGTGCCCTCGGCTAAGAGAGCCCAATTGGCCAAAGGAAGGGTGCCTTTTGCCAATCATGGCTCAGGGGGACTAAGTCCACGCCCCACACTATATAAGGCTGCCTGCACGTCGGCCCCGTGTAGTGTGTTGTTGGCATGGACGGAGAGAGAGTGTCATTTAGATTGAGCAGGCAGGCAGGTTATTCAGTTAGCCGCAGTGTATTTAAATTATATATATACAGACAGTCTCGTATATATATATATATATATATCCACCATATCCAGTTTAGCTATATCTGACTGCAGGCCGTTCCTGGTGTACATTTTCTAATATACTTCAGGCGGTGTACACAGTACACAGAACTGTGCACCCATAGAGCAGTTGATACTACTTTTCTGGTGGTGTACACAGTACACCCATAGTTGTTATTACACTTCTGTTGGTGTACACAGTACCGTGCACCCATAGTGCAGTTGCTACTACTTTTCTGGTGGTGTACACAATACAGTACACCCATAGTTGTTATTACACTTCTGTTGGTGCACACAGTACCGTGCACCCCTAGTGAACTTGCTACTACATTTCTGGTGGTGTACACAGTACACAATACAGTGTAGTGTGGTTTTGCTAAACAAAATTTACAGCATGTCCGGAAGGCCACCAAGGAGAGGCAGACACTCACAAGCCACTAAAAGAGGGCAAGCAGGCTCTGTGTCTACAGTCGACAGTGCTAGTCATGGACACGATGCATCCTCAGCACATGGCCTTGGGGCACGCTTGTCCTTTTTTTCTGCAGCTGGCCGTGTTATTGAGCCACAACATGCAGAAGAGTTGGTGGAATGGATAACAAAGCCCTCCTCATCCTCCTCATCCTCTGTCACTCAGGCTCAGAGTAGTTTGTCTGCCAATGCAGCTGCCAAAGCGGCCTATTCCATTGGCTCCATGTCAACAGTCACTCCTTCCCTAGCCCCACCATCATGCATGGAGGAGTCCCCCGAACTATTCAACCACGGTGTTGGGTACATGCTGCAGGAGGATGCACAGCGATTTGAAGGCTCCGATGATGGTACCCAGGTTGAGGAAGTGAGTAACATGAGCCTAGAGAGAGGGGGTGCCAAGAAGGTCAAGAAACTGGCAGTCATGTTCCCCGAGCTGCAGTATACTGCCAAGTTTGCTCCAGTGACAAGGAGGGAGGGGATGATGAGATCACTGACTCTACTTGGGTGCCTGATAAAAGAGAGGAGGAGGAAGCACATCTCCAACGAGGCAGGATGCCCTCCAGGGGGCAGCTTAAGGACAGCCACCCTATTGCATCACACCGCAGAGCTAAGGAGGTGCAGGGCGCTGCTGATCCCCACATATTTTCAAAAGTTCTTTGATGTGGGCCTTTTGTGACATGTGTGCAGCAGATCGCACCGTTGCTGTTTGCAACATATGTCTGAAGCGTATCAAGCTTGGCCAAAACAGCAGCCGCTTGGGCATCACATGCTTGACATATGACATATGACGACCTCCCATGCAGTCCCTTGGCAACAGCACTTAAAAGACTCACATCAAAGAACAAGGCGGACCTCTCCTTGCTCCTCATCAGCTGGGATCTCCAACCCCACTATACCTCCAGTCCTCTCAGAAACCTGCACTGAGAGGAATGAAGGTATAGAAATAGGTGTCCCTAAGTACTTGCGGCCAATCTGCTAGCGGTACATCAACATCGGATTTTAGCAGGCAAATTTCCCCACCCCAGTTGCTAAACCGTCAAAAGAAATTCGGTCCCAGCCATCCACATTCTCAGTGTTTGAATGCTAACTTGGCCAAATTGCTAGCACTGCAACTGCTGCCTTTTCAGCTGGTAGACTCTGCCCCCTTTCGTGAATTTGTTGAATGAGCGGTACCTCAGTGGCAGGTTCCCAAACGCCATTTCTTTTCACTGAAGGCCATTCCAGCTCTCTACCGGCATGTGGAAGGCAATGTCTTGGCCTTGTTGGACAGGGCGGTCAGCAGTAAGGTGCATATTACTGCTGACTCATGGTCCAGCTGGCATGGACAGGGACGTTACCTTTCTTTCACGGTGCACTGGTTAACTCTGCTGGCAGCTGGGAATGATGCAGGACAGGGTTCAGTATTGTTGGAGCTTGTTCCGCCACCATGCCTCCAAAATGCTAGTGGTGATTCTGCCACAGCTCTCTCCTCCACCCCTTCGCTTCTTCTTCCTCTATGGCCTCTACCTCTGCAGATTTCTCCTCTAAACCAGCGGTGCTCCGTAGCCTATGTTCAAGGGGCTACGCAAGCCCTCAGGCAAAAAAGATGCCATGCGGTGCTTGAGTTGGTCTGCTTAGGGGAAAGGAGCCACACTGGGGCAGAGATTTTGTCAGCTCTGCAAGGGCAGGCTTAGAGGTGGTTGATGCCATGCCAGCTTCAGCCAGGAATGGTTGTATGCGACAATGGCACCAACCTCCTCTCCGCCCTCTGACAGGGACATTTGACCCATGTTCCCTGTTTGGCTCACATCCTGAATTTGGCAGTGCAGCAGTTCTTGAGCAGGTACCCCGGCTTACAGGATCTCCTGAGGCAGGCCAGGAAAGTCTGTGGTCATTTCCGCCATATAATGCCAGTGCTTGGCTGGCTGACATTCAAAGAGAATGCAACCTGCCCAAGAACCACCTCATTTGTGACATGCTCACCAGGTGGAACTCAACGTTGGCAATGCTGCAGTGGCTGCACACACAGCAGATGGCCATCAGTGAGTACCAGTGTGAGTATGGCACCAGGACAGGGTCAGGGGAGCTTGGCTTTTTTTATCCATGCCAGTGGTTACTGATCAAGGATGCATGCACTGTCCTGTCATCGTTTGAGGAGGCCACGAGGATGGTGAGCAGTGACAGTGCATGCATCAGTGATACTGTCCCTCTTGTCTTCCTGTTGAAGCACATGTGGAATAATGGACAGGGCACTGCAGAACAGCGGGAGGAAGAGAAGGACATCCTTACCTCTCAAGGCCCCCTTTATCCAGATACTAGTATTCCTGCAGGCCCACCGATCACACAGGAAGAAGAAGAGGAGGAGGAGGAGGAGGAGGATTGTGTCAGCATGGAGGTGGAGGATAACATTCAGCATCAGCAGCAGTCTTCAAGGGATCGCAGTCCCCAAGAACCCATGGAGTTGTGCGTGGCCGGGAGGAAGTGGTTGAGGATCATGTGATCCTTAGTGACCCAGAGGACTCAGGATCAAATGCCTCTGCAAACTTATGCTGCATGATCCTGCAAAGCCTGCAAAAGGATCCTAGGATTCGTGGTTTCAAGGAGAGGGATCATTACTGGCTGGCAACCCTTCTTGATCCATGTTACAAGGGTAAGGTTGCAGAACCTATCCAGCCTTTGCAGAGGGAGCAGAGGATGAAACATCTTCGGGAGGCCTTGCAGAAAGGTTTGTGCAATGCTTTTCCAGAGCCTGGGAGGTTACAATTTCCTGGTGCTGTGAGGCTTCGTTCAGTCACAGCAAGAGCAGTGGAGAAGGTGGCCGGCTGACCAATGCCTTCAGACAATTCTTCAGTCCTCAGCACCCAGGTCTTATCGGTTCCAGCAACCATCGCCAGCATCTAAATTACAAGGCGCATGAATATCTAGGGGCAAAATCAGACTTGGAGACCTTTCCACCAGAACATCCACTGAGTTACTGGGTTTTGAGGCTGGACCACTGGCCAGAGCTTGCTCAATATGCAATTGAGCTACTGGCCTGTTCTGCATCCAGTGTTCTTTCTGAATGCACATTCAGTGCTGCTGGAGGCTTTGTAACTTATCACAGAGTGCGTCTGTCCACATACTCTGTTGATCAGCTCACATTCATAAAAAGTAATCAGTCTTGTATCACCAGCTACCAAGCACCTGATGTTGATGTAACCGAGTGATTTTTCTATGGATGTGGGATCCCTTGAAGACTGTATATGCTGAGTGACTATCCTATTATGCTGAGTGACTATCCTATTCCTCCTCAGTCTTCATGATGATAGCTTCTAGGAATATTTTCGGTTCAGGGCGCCACCACCACTGCCTAAGGCCCAATTTTTCTGCCCCTGTTTAACAGGGGCGCGTAATTACAATTTTTGATCTAATATTTCCCAGCAGGTCCTGTTCCTGTGTGCAACAAAAATATCTGTGAGGTTTTACAGTGTTGTGCCACCAACACCACAACCGCCACAGCAGGGCCTGTTCCAGCGCCCATCAAGAGTAACTGTGAGGGTTTACAGTGTTATAGTACCACCAACACCTAAGGCACAATTTTCCGCAGAGTGTACAGGGCAGGCCGTATAGTATATACAGGCGGTCCCCTATTTTCAAACATCCGACTTACAAACGACTCCTACCTAGAAATGGAGGGAGACAACAGGAAGTGAGAGGAAATCTACCCAAAGGAAGGAAAATTCTCTCCTGTAAGAGTTAATATGGAAAAAAAGGTGTCTCCACTGATGCTTTATTACCAATCCTTGTTTCCCTAATAACCCAAAAATTCCCTAATAACCACAAAGTGAGGTGAAATCTTCTGAACAGGGGCACAGACAGCAAAACAAATGTTACATGGGTGATAAACCTTCCCTATGTTATTCAAAAAGCTTAAAAATGTATTTTTTGGCTGGAGCTACACTTACAAAATGTGCCTGTTCCAAACTACAAACACATTCAACTTAAGAACAAACCTACAGTCCCTATCTTGTTTGTAACCCGGGGACCGCCTGTATACTGCTGCTGTTCAGAGTATATAGGGCCTGGGGGTCCCACGCCTTTTTTTTTTAATTTGGGTGGGGGGGTTCCCCTTAATATTCATACCAGACCCAAAAATGCCCCACTTTACAGGCATACTATAGTTACCCCTCAGGCATGATAGTTAAAGGAATATTTTGCTTTTATTGTTTCACTTTAAGCATTATAATAGCTAAGACCTCATATGGTTATTTATGGCGTCTACTGAGTGAGGATACACCTATTAGTATTCCAATCCAATCTACTGAGTGAGGATACACCTATTAGTATTCCAATCCACTTTGCTGATTAAGAACGGACTATATAAATAGACACCTGATGCCTGACTCCATTACCCTTTGATAAAGTCACGTGGGCGGTGACGATACGCGTCAGAGAAGAGTCAGGTGTCATCACTTCCGGCCTCGGCCGAGACCGGAAGTACTGGGATCTGTGCTGTTCATTTTATGCTGTACATGCCTTCCAATGGAGATTTGCCAGACCTGTGACGATCGGAGGAGACTGATCGATTGACGGTGTTTCATCCACTTCCTCATTGCAGGCTCGACTTGACACTAGGGGTCTTTGCTAGAGGTGAGAGGCTGGGGGAAACGTGTGGCGCACCACGGAGTACGGTTATTCAGAGGAATCTGTCATCATCGTTTGCACTTGCACTTTTTTCATCTATTTTTTGCATGAACTGTTTTATGAAAACTCACTCTTTGTTCACGTTGGAACTGTTATTACATTAATTGGATCGACTTGTGGCTATTTTTATAGCGTTTCTGCACTTTTTTGCACTTTATGCGATTTTTGTTATTGCATGAGACTTTTTTTATCTCATTCGATTTTTTTTACATTTTTTCTAAATTTGGGATTTTTTTTTTTTTCTTGATGCACTTTTAGACTATTTTTTGATTTATTCACCTTTATTTGGATATGTTTATTTATCTATTTGATGTCATATTTCATGAATTTTCACTGTTATTTTTCTGATGTCACTTCTTATAAATTTCATGGATGTTTATTCACTTTATTTATGTGATTTTGCTCTTTATGCATATGCACTTTACTTGAAGAATTGGATTATATTTATTTCATCACATTTATGCACTTTGAGTTAGCGCCACATATCTCTATTTACCTTATATACAGGCAGTCCCCTATTTTCAAACATCCGACTTACAAACGACTCCTACTTAGAAACGGAGGGAGACAACAGAAAGTGAGAGGAAATCTACCCATAGGAAGGGAAATACTCTCCTGTAATGCCCTGTATACACGGTCAGACTTTCCGACGGAATATGTGCGCTTGGAGCTTGTTATCGGAAATTCTGACTGTGTGTGGGCTCCATCGGACTTTTTCCATCAGAATTTCCGACACACAAAGTTTGAGAGCAGGCTATAAAATTTTCCGACAACAAAATCCGCGTAAATTCCGACCATGTGTGGACAATTCCTAAGCACAAAGTGCCACGCTTGCTCAGAATAAATTAAGAGACAAAAGCTATTGGCTACTACCCCGTTTATAGTCCCAACGTACGTGTTTTACGCCACTGCGTTCAGAACGATCAGATTTTCTGCCAACTTTGTGCGACCGTGTGTATGCAAGACAAGTTTGACCCAACATCTGTCAGAAAAAATCCATGGATTTTGTTGTCGGAATGTCCGATTAATGTCTGATAGTGTGTACAGGGCATAAGAGTTAATATGGGAAAAAGGTGTCTCCACTGATGCTTTATCACTAATCCTTGTTTCCTTAATAACCCAAAATTTTCAAAATCCAATTGTCATTGGGACAGAAAGTGAGGTGAAATCTTCTGAACAGAGGCACAGACAGCAAAACAAATGTTACAGGGGTGATCACCCTTCCCTATGTTATCCAAAAAGCTTAAAAATTGATTTTTTTGGCTGGAGCTACACTTACAAAATGTACCTGTTCCAAACTACAAACAGATTCAACTTAAGAACAAACCTACAGCCCCTATCTTGTTTGTATACTGCTGTTCAGAGTATATAGGGCCTGGGGGCCCCACGCTTTTTTTTTTTTTAATTTGGGTGTGGGGGGGGGGGGGGGGGGCAACATTACATCACAGCCACAAGCAGTTTTTATTTACTTTTATTCCTTTAGAAATGTCATTTTGTGCAGGGCCTGTTCTAAACACAGAAAAATGCCCCACTTTACAAGCATACTATAGTCACCCCTCTGGCATGATATTTAAAGGAATATTTTACTTTTATTGTTTCACTTTAAGCATTATTAAAATCACTGCTCCCAAAAAAATGGCCGTTTTTAAAACGTTTTCTTGCATTGATACTTGTCCCCTAGGGCAGGACCCGGGTCCCCAAACACTTTTTATGACAATAACTTGCATATTAGCCTTTAAAATTAGCACTTTGGATTTTTCACGTTCGAGTCCCATAGACTTTAATGGTGTTCGCGTTTTCACACAAATTTTTTGCCTCTTCGCATGGTCTGCCGCGAACCGAACCAGGGGGTGTTCGGCTCATCCCTACACTATATACTCTGAACTGTACTATATATACTATACGGACTGCACAATATACTCTGAACTGTATAATATATACTACACTAACTGCACTATATACTCTGAACTGTAATATATATACTTCACTAACTGCACTATATACTCTGAACTGTATTATATATATACACTACACTGACTGACTTCTCTATTAATTCACTATATATGGTCGCCATGTAAGCAGCAGCCTTATATAGTGTGGGGCATGGATTTAGCCCCTGAGCCATGATTGCCTTTGGCCAATCATGGCACTCACAGCACACGTGCTGTGAGTGGCCAAAGCATGCAGGTCAGGTGCATGCTTTGGCCAATCAGCAGCCGTCAAAGCACTGTGATCTCGCAGTGCATTATGGGGCGCTCCGTGGCGGGCAAACTTGCCACGAGCACCCCATATTTTTGTTTGTTCTATGAACAAATGAACACCCGATGTTCGAGTCGAACTTACTCTCGACTAAAACATCGGGACCATCTCTACTCTCCATAAGTGGTGTCACTAGAAGGAAAAAGATTCCCAGGTATTGGTAGTGTTTTAGGAAAGAAAAAAATGCCCCTTCATTGCAGGGGCGGATCCAGGGGGGGGGCAACGGGGCAATTGCCCCCTCCGAGAAATGCGGGTGAGTGACTGTGAGAGAGCCCGCCGGCGGGCAGCTCCATAAGTGAGAGAGCCGCCGGGCGGCTCCGTAAGTGAGAGAGCCGCTGGGCGGCTCCGTGAGTGAAAAAGCCGCCGGGCGGCTCCGTGACTGAGAGGGCCGCCGGGCGGCTCCATAAGTGACAGAGAGAGAGCCGCCGCTGACATGTGCCGTTCGATGTGTTTGTGGGCGGGCTGCTGGCCATTCAGGGAGCCGGCGGGCAGGGGAGCAGAGAGATGACATCATCTCTCACCGCCCGGCGCCCGCCCTGCATCCCTGCAGTTCCCCCCCACCATGCAGGCAGCTGCGGCAGCAGAGAGATTATATTATCTCTCTGCTGCCTGTCTCTGGGACACAAGAGACCACCTTAGCAGGTGGCAAGTGACAATCTTCATCTGGTGACAGGCGACGTGGCAAGTGACAATCCGCAACATGTGGCAGGCGACGTGGCAAGTGACAATCTTCATCTGGTGACAGGCGACGTGTCAAGTGACAATCTGCATCTGGTGACAGGCGTGATGTGGCAAGTGACAATCCGCAACATGTGACAGGCGACGTGGCAAGTGACAATCTGCATCTGGTGACAGGTGACGTGGCAAGTGACAATCCGCAACATGTGGCAGGCGACGTGGCAAGTGACATGGCAAGTGACAATCCGCAACGTGGCAGGTGACGTGGCAAGTGACAATCTGCATCTGGTGACAGGCGACGTGGCAAGTGACAATCCGCAACATGTGGCAGGCGACGTGGCAAGTGACAATCTGCATCTGGTGACAGGTGACGTGGCAAGTGACACACTCGGGGCTCCCACTGATTCTGCATTATGGTGAGTTCAACTATTTAATTTTTTATAACAATGTAATAATAGTAATAATGCGCTTCAATCATCCTGACACCATAACAACCATGGTGCCATGATGATTGAAGCGCCAACAGCAGCCATTTCCCCGATAGATGTACCCCAAAAAAATATATTTTCTGGCAGTGTCCCTCCCGAGACTAGACTCTGGATCCACCCCTGCTTCATTGGTGGTGTCATTGGAAGGAAAAAAATGCCCCTGTGTTAGTGATATCACTAAAATCAAAAATGCACCAATGTCAGTGGGGAAAAAAAGCCACTCGCTGCTCTGTTGGTGTTGGTGGGACAAAAAAATGTTGCTATGTCACTAAGAGGAGGAGAAATGTTGCTGCATTGGTGGTGTAGGTTCGAGAAGGGCTGCTTTGGTATCAGTGTTGGTGGAATGAAGGAGGAAAGCTAAGAGGCTGGAGGTGGCATTTGCTTGTGGAATGCATTGGATTGTATGGCTTTAAAAAAGAGGAGCTGAAGGGTTTTGAGGGAGGTAGGATGAGAGTCTCCAGGCTTTGAGGACTTCTGGGGTAGAGTTGCCCCTAGCAGCCTCTTTGTACTCACAAACAGTGAAGACCTCTTTCTCAATGTAGCGCCATCCTGCTTTGCTATCAGGCATCCAATCATAGCAGAGGATAGGAAGAGAGGACGGGAGAAGACATCGAGGAGCTGTCCCACCGGGACAGGTAAGTGCAGACGGCGGGCTGGTGGGGGGCACACTGGCAGCATTTGATATGGTACAGTGGCTGCGTTAGATGGGGCACCATGGGAGCAATTGATGGGCACAGTGGCAGCAATTGATGGGCACAGTGGCGGCAATTGATGGGCACAATGGGAGCAATTGATGGGCACAGAGACGGCAACTGATTGTCACAGTGGCGGCAATTGATGGGCACAGTGGCTGCGTTTGATGGCACAGTGGCATCAATTGATGGGCACAGTGGCTGCATTTTATGGGGCACAGTGGCTGCATTTGATGGCACAGTGGCTGCGTTTAATGGCACAGTGGCAGCAACTGATGGGCACAGTGGCTGCATTTTATGGCGCACAGTGGCTGCATTTTATGGCGCACAGTGGCTGCATTTGATGGGCACAGTGGCTGCATTTGATGGCACAGTGGCTGTGATTGATGGGCACAGTTGTGGCAATTGATGGGCACAGTGGCTGCGTTTGATGGCACAGTGGCTGCATTTGATGGCACAGTTGCGGCAATTGATGGGCACAGTGGCTGCTCTTGATGGCACAGTGGCTGCGATTGATGGTACAGTGAGGCAGCAATTGATGGGATTTTTTTCAGAATTTTTCAGTTTGTTTGGGCCAGCACCAGCCACCACTGCTGAGAAGGAGATCCATTCTCAGTGTGTGCACTTTCTCTCCGCACTCTTTTCACCCACAGGTAAGCTGCTACCAGTTATCCTGGGTCCTGCTCTGCCTGACAGGAATTATACTGCTGCCACCCTGTCTTGTCAGGCAGCTGGAGAATGGAGTGATAGCAAGTTCCCTGCACTCCCCCTTCATCATTAAAACACTGCACAGCTGCCCCTTCTAACCCCCCCCCCCATTAAAAAATAATATATTGCAGCTTGCCAGTCTTTTAGACAAATACAGAAAATATATGCTGATATTGCCAGAAATGCAGTATTCTTGTCACTTCTTGTGAACTGAACTAAAGCCGCATACAATGTTTTGTTCCTATCAAGCTATATTCTGTAATGGCGATAAAGAGGGAAAAGTGTGTTTGCAGTTTAAGGTGATTGTAAAGGCTTGATTTTTTTAAAATAAAAAACATGTTATACTTACCTTCTCTGTGCAGTTGGTTTTGCACAGAGCAGCCCGGATCCTCCTCTTCTTGGGTCCCTCTTTGCTGCTCCTAGCCCCTCTCTCCTTCTGAGTGCCCCTCACCTAGCAGCTTGCTACAGGGGGCACCCAAGCCGAGTCAGAGCTCTGTGTGTCCATTCAGACACAAAGCCCTCACCTGGCCCTGCACCTTCTCTCCCCTGATTGGCTGACTGACTTTGGCTGACAGTCGTGGGAGCCAGCGGCACCACTGCTCTGTCTCAGCCAATCAGGAGGAGTGTCCTAATGGGAGAGGGGATTGTGGACATCGCTGGAGAGAGAAGGGGCTTAGGTAGGTAATTAGGGGGTGCTGGGGGGGGGGGGGCTGCTATACACGGAAGTTGTTAAATCTTAATGCATAGAATGCATTAAGATAAAAAACCTTCTGCCTTTAAACCTCCTTTAACTGAATAGGCTGCCTGATCATAGAGTAACTGTTCAGGGGAAAAAGCTGGAATCACCCACAGAGTAGACAGGAATACAAATTAGTTGAATACGGACTTATCCTCCACCGAACATCAACACACCAGGTCTCTTACCAAAAAGAATGGACCACTTAATCACAGGTGGTCAAACAGGCATGATAAATCCACAGAGCCACGAAACTATTAATGGAGATCACAGATGGCTGGGTCTTGAACATGCTCGGTTTTATTTGATTAAATGTGAGTACCCTGGATTTTTCTTTAAATAAATATGACTCTGGTTTTATAATACTACACCATGAGGAGTTCCTTCTTTTATATTTTATGCATGCACCTCTAAATATTTGGTGAGACTACAAGACCCAGCCGCCTGTAATCTCCATTAATAGTTTTGTGGCTCTGTGGATTTATCATGCCTGTTTGACCACGTGTGATTAAGTGGTCCATTCTTTTTGGTAAGAGGCCTGGTGTGTTGATGTTCGGTGGAGGATAAGTCTTTATTCACCTAATTTTTATTCCTGTCTACACTGTGGGTGATTCCAGCTTTTTCCCCTGAATAAGGACCTTATTTCAAACACTATAGACTTTTATTTGTAATACTATATTTGTAGCACTACGTACCATTATATTTTTTATGCTTCTTATTGTCACCATATAATTTATGTCAGCTGCTTCATTACCGTTACCAGCGCAGTGATTAATCTTGACTTTTTCTCATGTAATTACTGTTAAACTGCTATATATTACATTTTTGTTTTTGAGTGTCGATGCGCTTTATGTTTGATAAAGACGGACAAATACTGGTATAACTTATTTATAAAAAAGGATACTGCCTTTTTTCTTATTGTCAAAGAAATCAAAATGAGCATAAACCACATTATAGTTTCACACATGTTCTACAGGTACGATGGTTTGTTTAAATAGGTATTAAACCGAAGGACTGGTTCCAAAGTTTTTCATGATCTGTACATTATTAACAGTGCTTTCTATTTTAATGCTTTCTTTTTTAGTGGCTTGCAATATCTTATGCCACGGGAGGGGAAGGCGCTGGTTGTACATCGCTATCATTTGCACCTCATTACTCTGGAGCCGCTGCTTTCAGAAAGCTGATATCCTCTTTACATTTTTACAGATGCTTCTAGTTTACCAGTTCATGACTGCTCGGTGAAGAAGGACTTCCTGCCACTAAACTGCTTGCTGGCATGGAAGGAGAATTTCAAAAGCCCAGCAGAAAGCAAACCTTTGTGGCAAACATTTGCCTTCTTTCTGAGGACTGAAAAAAATAAATAAAAGCTACGTACACACACCATGGACTAACAGTCAGCATATTGAAGTCTGACTAGTGTGGCCAAGAGTAAATGACATAGTAACATTTCCGAGGATATATGATGCATGAGCCTTCATTATGCAAATGTTCTCACTTAAAAAAAAAAGTGAGAGCTGAAAACTGCTAGCACTACTGAAGACTGTAAGTGAGGCGATATCTGCCAACAATTACAACATAAGGAGCCTTATTTAATAAAGTTGATGTTAAGGTGCAGCAAGTATTACAACCTAAAATAAAAACCCAAGGAAAGGGTTAACGCTGCGCTAGAAAAGTGTATATTGATAAGTGAATTGTAAAAGCCGCCAGCACTAAAAGTCTAATACTAAACTCCAAAACATCAGAAAACAAAATAAGTGCAGCGCTAAAACTAAATTTGAGTTGTATATCATACTAAAAAAGTGATTGATCCACCAAAAATAAATGAAGAGAAATATAAAAAACAGAGAACAAGTCTCCCATAGAAGACAGAGACAAATGTCTCACCTTATACCACAAGTGAAAAAAATAAAGTGATAAATTAAGTCCCAATTATAAATGTTGCAAAAACTCAAAAAAAAGTCCATAAGTAAAGTGAGTTGATGACCAAAGTGCATATAATCAGAAGAGATGTGACATAGGTGAATCCAGCATCCAAAGTGATTCGCACCCAAGTGGGAGGAGCCTGTGACGCTGACATCATTACGTTTTTTCTGTGATTGATGGGACATACACAGTAAGCAGGCGGAAGCTCGTGGAGACGCCGCGATCGTTATGTTTGGCTATACGCTGTCTATGAAGGAAGATTCTTGTAAGTGCAAACTTTTAGCATAATAAATCACACTGTTTTGCAATTTTACGCTATGGGAGCTTTTCTTGATTTTGTCTTCTGAGTACCACATTTACTACTGGAAAGATCGGCATAGGTTTGTGGGTGACCTGATAATTTCCCAAATGCCTGGTGAGACCACTGTTATGGTGGTCACCTCGAGCTGGTAAGGAGCCTCATACCTCACTTGGGTGCGAATCACTTTGGATGCTGGATTCACCTATGTCACATCTCTTCTGATTATATGCACTTTGGTCATCAACTCACTTTACTTATGGACTTTTTTTGAGTTTTTGCAACATTTATAATTGGGACTTAATTTATCACTTTATTTTTTTCACTTGTGGTATAAGGTGAGACATTTGTCTCTGTCTTCTATGGGAGACTTGTTCTCTGTTTTTTATATTTCTCTTCATTTATTTTTGGTGGATCAATCACTTTTTTAGTATAATATACAACTCAAATTTAGTTTTAGCGCTGCACTTATTTTGTTTTCTGAAGTATTACAACCATTTAACAATCTTCTATTATTGTTCTAAATTACATTTGTTGATTACAATGGATTACTGTACATTATTGCTCCTCATAATGCAATAAAGAGTTATATATCCTAATGCGAACATGACCTAGCCAAAATGTTTCTAAGCTAACATTAGTGCTGCAGGGGAGGCACCTTCAGATTCGCTAAGGTGCCTCGCAGACACTCGGAGACACTCCCAGCTGGGTGGGGCAGGCGTAACGCACGTTCGGAGCACCCAGAAGTGACGTCAACAGTTCCCAGAGTTCCCAAGTGTCTCAGAGTGTCTCCGAGTTCTCCAGGAAGTGCTGGGAGCCACCAGCACCCCTGGAGCTCTGGCCACATACAGTACTTTATACTGTATACACCAGCGGCTTTACTGTACATATACACCAGCGGCTTTACTGCATACAACATTGGCTTTTCATGGATGAGCACCAGACTCCCTAACATAACATTGTGAGTGTAATTCTTTTTTTTTACATTAAAATTGTGATCCTTCCATTAAAATGATTTTTTGCGCTTCCCTATACATGTCACAACTGAGCCGATGGCTCTTCTTTCTCTTTCTCACTGCAGGATTGTGGGTAATCGTCTCCCGGTCCCCCTGTATTTTGTATTGCCATAATAATTTTTATATGAATAAATGGTTGTGGAACGAATCATCTGAGTTTCCATTATTTGTTATGGGGAAATTTGCTTTGATATACAAGTGCTTTGGACTACAAGCATGTTTCTGGAACGAATTATGCTCTGAAACCAAGGTATTACTCTGTAAACTCTTTTTGCCAATTTTCAGCAGCACTCTTTCCAAAATGAACAATTTGTGTGCAATTGCAGTAACAGCGTAGCATGCTTCAGGGTACTATATAGGTCATTGCTTGAAATATATATATATATATATATATATATATATTTTTTTTTTTTTTTTAATAAGCCAAGTATCTACCTGTTTATAATTTTTCCCCCAAACACAGAAGGTCAGTGATATTTTCCTGTAAAATCCACAGTTTATACTTAGAATTACTTTCAGGCAGTTTATTGCCAGGTCACAAGACGTGAAAGAGTTAATAGTAACAGGGAAGGGGACACAGATCCTTTGCTAGAAAAAACGACATTCCAAACTTTCTCGACCCACTCAAAGCCATAATCCCCTGCAGCTGGAGCACAAGCTCACCACCAGCACATAGCTATTGCATTTTTCAAGAACTAGTCACTGGTCACAGTTGTAAAGTGGCCCGGTCAGTTCTCTATTCACTGGAAACTGACCATGCTTTGAACTCACAGATGGGCATTTCCAGTCTTTTCAGAATTGCTAAATAAAAACGTGGCCTTTAATACACCCACCTGCAAATAAAAAAAAAACTTGAGAAGCTAATCAGATATTAAAGCAGAACCCCAGGCAAAATTCCTAATCTCAGAATCTCAATTATACGCTCACATTTTGCAGGCATCCATGATATGCACAGTTCAACACAATTTGTCCGCTAAATCACGGAAATGTTTTTCATTCATCTGGTTAGTGACTATTGTTGAAAAATGTTTGCTGTATTGGGCCAGCTTCACACTGAGCCACGGCCACGTTAGCGCTAAAGTGCCACTTGTTTTAGCGTTGCTTTTCGGATGCTGGGGGGGGGGGCGCTTTTAACCCCCGCTAGTGGCCGAGGAAGGGGTTAAACACGCCTGTGTAGCGGCACTTCCGAAGTGCTTTTCAGGCCATTCATTTCAATGGGCAGGGCATTTTTGGAGTGATATATACAGCGCTCCCAAACCGCCCCAAAGATGCTGCTTGCAGAACTTTCCTAATGTTCCGCAAGTGCACCGCCCCAGTGTGAAGAGTCACACTGAAATGAATGGGAGGCAGTTTTTAGGCATTATTTAGCGGCTATTTCTAGCTCTAGAACATACCACCCAACAGTCCCGGATTGCCCGGGACAGTCCTGCAATTGGTAGCCCTGTCCCGGGCCTGGGTGTCAGAAACCATGAAAGCAGGCCGAGACAGAAGTACAGTTAAATCACACTTGTTTAATAATAAAAGTAAAAAGAACAAACGTGGTCAAAACATAGCCAAAGTTAAGTAACCGGAACGGATAGTCAGCCAAGCCAGAAATCAGGGATCAATGTAGTGGAACAGCAAGCAGGATCTGGAGCCAGAAGGGATGTCAGCAAAGCAAGTCTTGAACAGGATCACAGGAGATTCTGTGATGTTGACCAGGGTGAAGGCAGAGCTCCTCTGGACTGGACGGCTTAAGTAGGCAGGACTGAGGAGCAGGATATCATCAACAGCTGAGTAACTGTGGAGAGATAGGAGCTGGCAATTAGCTGACAGCTGAGTGGCCAGCTCAGAGAAGGAAGGGCTGAGCCCAGCCATGACAGCACCCCCTCCTCAATGACCCCTCCCCTTTGGAGGACCACCAGGCTTGAGGGGAAAATGTCTATGGAAATCATGGAGGAGGACAGGGGCATGTACATCCGAGGATGAGACTCAAGAGCGTTCCTCTGGACCGTACCCTTTCCAATGCACCAGGCACTGTATGCACCCACGGAATCTACGGGAGTCAACAATGGACTGTACTTCATACTTCTCATGGTTCTAAACCTGTACAGGGAGAGGACATGGCACCGAGGTGGTAAAGCAGTTGCAGACCAAAGGTTTTAATAAGGAGACATGAAATACATTCAAAATACGCATATTAGAAGGAAGGTCTAATGCGTAAGCCACTAGGTTAATCCTGCAAAGAATACGGAAAGGCCTAATAAACCAAGGTACGAACCTCAGTGAGGGAACATGAAGTCAGAGGTTGCGAGATGACAGCCAGACCCTGTCCCCAACCTGGTAGGAAGGCTCAGGCAGGCGTCTGCAGTCAGCATGGAGTCTGTACCTATAATCAGCATGTCGCAAAGCCTCCTGGACTTGTGCCCAAGTGGAACGAAGACCACAGAGATGCTCCTCTAACGCAGGAATATTCTGCAGAACAAATGAGTGAGGCAACATGGAAGGTTGGAAACCATAATTTGCCATAAACGGGGTCAATCAGGAAGCAGAATTCAAGGCACTGTTGTGAGCAAACTCTGCCCACGGTAATAGGTCTGACCAGTTGTTATGATGGTCAGAAATATAGCAACATAGGAATTGCTCCAAGGACTGATTGGCTCATTCTGCGGCCCCATTAGACTGTGTGTGATACGCAGAGGTGAAAGCAAGCTGAATTCCCAACTGTGCACAAAAGGCTCACCAGAACACAAACTGACTATCCCTGTCCGACACAATCTAAGCCAGTTCCTTAGAAGTGGGCAACTTCTTAAGTGGAATACAATGACACATCTTTGAGAACTGGTCAACCACTATAAGGATAACTCTGTTGCCCTGGGAGTTGGGTAACTCCGCAATGAAATCCATAGACAGGTGGGTCCAGGACCTCTCTCCATTGGGTATGGGTTGTAGGAGGCCCAATGGAAGGTGTCGTGGAGTCTTACTCTGAGCACACACGGAACAGGCAGCTACGAAGGCAGTTACATCAGCGCGTAGACAAGGCCACCAGAATTGTTGAGAAATGGGCCAAAAGAGTTGATTCCTCCCAGGGTGGCCAGCAGCCTTGGGAGAATGGTAAGTCTGGAGCACGGCAGTACGGAGTCACTCTGGGACAAAGCAGTGGTCACAAAGTTTCTCAGGAGGCGCATGGACCTGAGCAGCAAGAATTTTGTCACCCAAGAGACTAGTGAGACTAGTGCGAACCGTAGCCAGAATACAATCAGGAGGAATCACAGGAACCGGAACCGACTCCAACTTGGAAGTGGAGGAAAATTGTCGTGACAAGGCATCAGCCCTTACATTCTTTGTACCGGGTAAGAATGAGACATTGTAATTGAAACATGACAAGAAAAGAGCCCCTTCGCGCCCTTCTGGGAGAGAGGCGTTTAGCCTCAGACAAGAATGTGAGATTCTTATGGTCATTAAGAATGAGAACCGGCACAGTATTACCTTCGAGGAGATGTCTCCATTCTTTCAGGGCTAAAATGATCGCCAACAGCTCTCTGTCACCAACCTCGTAATTGCACTCCGCAAGTGACAATTTCTTGGAAAAGTAGCCACAAGGATGCATAGTGCTCTCAGAGGTAGGACGTTGAGAAAGAAGGGCGCCAACACCAGTCTCAGAAGCATCAACTTCAAGGATAAAAGGTAACATAGGATCAGGATGTGCCAACATAGGAGCAGAAACAAAGGCAGCCTTGAGACTCTCAAAGGCCTTAATGGACTCCGGAGACCACCTCTATGGGTTACCGTCCTTTCTGGTCATATCAGTCAGGGGCTTGACCAGAGACGAGAAGTTACGAATAAACTTCCGATAATAGTTGTCAAAGACCAGGAAACGCTGCAGAAGATGTAAACCCACAGCTCGGGCCACTGTAGAACTGCCGAAAGTTTCTCTGGGTCCATTGAAAAAAAATAGCAGTGGAAATGACATAACCCAGGAATTTAACCTGTTCACGATGGAACTCGCACTTCTCCAGTTTACAATAGAGATTGTTCTCTCTTAGTTTCTGAAGCACACAACAGACATTTGTGTGGTGGCTCTCTAGGGACTTGGAAAATATGAGGATATCATCGAGATAAACCACCACCCATAACTGCAACAAATCTAAAAAAATTCTTGGAAAACTGCCGGTGGGGTTACAAAGGCCAAAAGGCATTACAAGGTACTCATAATGGCCTGTTCTGGTATGCAGTTTTCCATAATCAACAGAATCATATAGGCATTCCTAATCGTGAAACGATTGAGACCCCTAAAAATCAATACAAGGTCTCAGTTCACCACTCTTCTTCTTCACAAAGAAGAAACCAGCACCAGCAGGAGACGAGGATTTGCAGATGAAACCTCGAGAAAGGGCGTCTTCAACATACTCCTCCATGGCCTTATCCTCCAAGACCGACGAAGGGTAAACCCCGCAACAAGGGGGTATGCCAACAGGTTGACAGTCAATTCAAAGGCAAACTACCGTCTTGACCTTTGTCAAAGACATCGCTAAAATCGTGGTACTCCTCCGGCAGGGAGGAGAGTGAAGAGGTGCAAAAGACCTTGGCTACCTTCTGGAAGCATGTCTCACTGCATTGTGGTAATATTTTTTCCAGATTGGATGAACTGGATCACCGCATGGATGAGTTTGCCATATCATTACAAACACTCCTGAGTCACATGGCTTACCTGGAATCTCCCAATGTGGCCCCCCCGGTACAACCTATAGGCCAACCTTGCTGCTGCTCCAGTCTCTGTGCAGGCACCCGCCTCAAGTATTACCTCTACAAGAGGTGTGTCTGGTTCCGCTCCGCTTCCCCAATGATTTGGGGGAGATCCAGTCCAATGCAGAGGGTTTTTCAACCAGGTTGAGATATATTTTGAGATGCGGCCCCAGGCATTTCCAAAGGATAGAATCAAAGTAGCGCTCTGAGAGCGCTATGCATCCTTGTGGCTACTTTTCCAAGAAATTGTCACCTGCAGAGTGCAATTACGAGATGGGTGACAGAGAGCTGTTGGCGATCATTTTAGCCCTGAAAGAATGGACACATCTCCTCGAAGGTACCACTGTGCCGGTTCTCATTCTTACTGACCATAAGAATCTCACATTCTTGTCTGAGGCTAAACGCCTCTCTCCCAGAAGGGCGCGATGGGCTCTATTCTTGTCAAGTTTCAATTACATTGTCTCATTCTTACCCAGTACTAAGAATGTAAGGGCTGACGCTTTGTCAGGACAATTTTCCTCCATTTCTCCTCCACTTCCAAGATGGAGTCGGTTTCGGTTCCTGTGATTCCTCCTGATCGTATTCTGGCTCGGTTCGCATCAGTCTCACTTCTCCTTTGGGTGACAAAATTCTTGCTGCTCAGGTCCATGTTCCTCCTGAGAAACCTTGTGACCACTGCTTTGTCCTAGAAAGTCTCCGTACTGCCGTGCTCCAGACTTATCATTCTCCCAAGGCTGCTGGACAGCCTGGGAAGAATCAACTCTTTTGGGCCATTTCCCAGCAATTCTGGTGGCCTAGTCTACATGCTGATTTAACCGCCTTTGTAGCTGCCTGTTCCGTGTGTGCTCAGAGTAAGACTCCACGGCATCTTCCAGTGGGCCTCCTACAACCCATACCCAATGGAGAGAGGCCCTAGACCCACCTGTCTATGGATTTCATTGTGGAGTTACCCAACTCCCAGGGCAACACAGTTATCCTTATAGTGGTTGACCAGTTCTCAAAAATGTCTCATTGTATTCCACTTAAGAAGTTGCCCAAGGAACTGGCTTCCATTTTTGCTCAGGAGATCTTTCACTTACATGGGCTACCCAAGGTGATTGTCTCGGACAGGGGAAGTCAGTTTGTGTCCCAGTTCTGGTGAGCCTTTTGTGCACAGTTGGGAATTCAGCTTGCCTTTTCCTCTGCGTATCACCCGCAGTCTAATGGGGCTGCAGAACCGGTCAATCAGTACTTGGAGCAATTCCTATGTTTCTATATTTTTGACCATCATAACAACTAGTCAGACCTATTACCGTGGGCAGAGTTTGCTCACAAAAGTGCCTTGAATTCTGCTTCCCGATTGTCCCTGTTTATGGCGAACTATGATTTCCAACCTTCCATGTTGCCTCACTCATTTGATCTGCAGAGTATTCCTGTATTAGAGGAGCCACTCTGTGGTCTTCGTTCCACTTGGGTACAAGTCCAGGAGGCTTTGAAACATGCTAATGATAGGTACAGACTGCATGCTGACTGCAGACGCTTGCCTGCGCCTTTCTACCAGATTGGGGACAGGGTCTAGCTGTCATCTCTCAACCTCTGACTTCATGTTCCCTCACCGAAGTTCGCACCCCGCTTTATTAGGCCTTTCCGTATTCTTCGCAGGATTAACCCAGTGGCCTACACATTAGACCTTCCTTCTATTATGCATATTTGGAATGTATTTCATGTCTCCTTATTAAAACCTTTGGTCTGCAACCGCTTTACCACCTCAGTGCCACGTCCTCACCCTGTACAGGTTGAGAACCATGAGGAGTATGAAGTACAATCCGTTGTTGACTCCAGTAGGTTCCATGGAAGCATACAGTACCTGGTGCATTGGAAAGGGTACGGTCCGGAGGAACGCTCTTGTGTCTCATCCTCGGACGTACATGCTCCTCCATAATTTCGATAGATGTTTTCCCCTCAAGCCTGGTGGTTCTCTGAGGGGGAGGGGTCGTTGAGGAGGGGGTACTGTGAGGGCTGGGCTCAGCCCTTCCTTCTGAGAGCTGGCCGCTCAGCTGTCGGCTAATTGCCAGGTCCTATCTCTCCACAGGTACTCATCTGTTGATGATATCTTCCTCGTTACTCCTGCCTACTTAAGCTGTTCAGCCCAGTGGATCTCTGCCTTCGCCTTGGTCAACATCACCAAAACTTTTCCTGTGATCCTGTTCAAGACTTGCTGACATCCCTTCTGGCTCCAGATCCTGCTTGCTGTTCCACTACATTGATCCCTGACTTCTGGCTTGGCTGACTATCCGTTCTGGTTACTGAACTTTGGCTATGTTTTGACTACGTTTGTTCTTTTTACTTTTATTATTAAACAAGTGTGATTTAACTGTACTTCTGTCTCAGTCTGATTCATGGTTTCTGACACATGCACTGTGGTGGGCCCCTGGCTGGCTGGCAGAGACCCCTTTTATGTTATTCTCTGGCCCCTGGCTCACTGCCCAAACTGGCCCCAGGACTCACAGAGGAATGCACTTGTTGAGCCTGAGCTGGAGGCGGAGTCGGGAGGCGGAGCTGACGGTCCTAGGTACAGGAATGATTTCAGGGGATGCAGGAGAAGGATTGGTTCTCCTATATGCCGCTCTGCCGGCCCTCCTATCCAGCCTGGCGCTAGCTGCATAGACACTGTAGAGGCAAACAGTCATTCATACCTAGGACCATTATCTCTGCCCCCCGACTCCGGATCTAGCCTGAAGGCTGTTCTTGCTGCTGGAAAGGTGGGAGAAATGCTCCCTGCAGTCCCCCGATGATGCTCATGGTCAATCTGCTCCCTGCCATACTGCCCCCTCCAGTCATGCTGTCCCCTCATACTGCCCTCCACTACCCCCCATTGATTATACTGCCCTCCACTACCACCCTCTCATCATACTGCCCTCCACTACCACCCCTCCCATCATACTGCCCTCCACTACCCCCCATCCATCATAGTGCCCTCCACTACCACCCCTCCCATCATACTGCCCTCCACTACCCCCCCTCCCATCATACTGCCCTCCACTACCACCCCTCCCATCATACTGCCCTCCACTACCACCCCCCCCATCATACTGCCCTCCACTACCCCCATAACACTGCCCTCCACTACCCCCTCCCATCATACTGCCCTCCACTACCACCCCTCCCATCATACTACCCTCCACTACCACCCTTCCCATCATACTGCCCTCCACTACCACCCCTCCCATCATACTGCCCTCCACTACCACCCTCCCATCATACTGACCTCCACTACCACCCTCCCATCATAGTGCCCTCCACTACCACCCCTCCCATCATACTGCCCTCCACTACCCCCCCTCCCATCATACTGCCCTCCACTACCACCACTCCCATCATACTGCCCTCCACTACCACCCCACCCATCATACTGCCCTCCACTACCCCCATAACACTGCCCTCCACTACCCCCTCCCATCATACTGCCCTCCACTACCACTCCTCCCATCATACTGCCCTCCACTACCACCCCTCCCATCATACTGCCCTCCACTACCCCCCTTTCATCATACTGCCCTCCACTACCACCTCTACCATCATACTGCCCTCCACTACCACCCCTCCCATCATACTGCCCTCCACTACCACTCCTCCCATCATACTGCCCTCCACTACCACCCCTCCCATCATACTGCCCTCCACTACCCCCCTTTCATCATACTGCCCTCCACTACCACCTCTACCATCATACTGCCCTCCACTACCCCCCATCCATCATACTGCCCTCCACTACCACCCCTTCCATCATACTGCCCTCCACTACCACCCCTCCCATCATACTGCCCTCCACTACCCCTCATAATACTGCCCTCCACTACCCCCTCTCATCATACTGCCCTCCACTTCCACCCCTCCCATCATACTGCCCTCTACTACCACCCCTCCCATCACACTGCCCTCCACTACCACCCCTCCCATCATACTGCCCTCCACTACCACCCCTCCCATCACACTGCCCTCCACTACCACCCCTCCCATCACACTGCCCTCCACTACCACCTCTACCATCATACTGCCCTCCACTACCCCCCATCCATCATATTGCCGTCCACTACCACCCCTCCCATCATACTGCCCTCCACTACAATCCCTCCCATCATACTGCCCTCCACTACTGCCCTCCCATCATACTACCCTCCACTACCACCCCTCCCATCATACACCCTTCCACTACCACCCCTCCAATCATACTGCCCTCCACTACCCCCCTCCCATCATACTGCCCTCCACTACCACCCCTCCCATCATACTGCCCTCCGCTACCACCCCCCCAATCATACTGCCCTCAACTACCCCCTCCTATCATACTGCCCTCCACTACCACCCCTCCCATCATACTGCCCTCCACTAACCCTCTCCCATCATACCGCCTTCCACTACCCCCCCTCCCATCATACTGCCCTCCACTACCACCCCTCCCATCATACTGCCCTCCACTACCACCCCTTGCATCATACTGCCCTCCACTACCCCCCTCTCATCATACTGCCTTTCACAACCACCCCTCCAATCATACTGCCCTCCACTACCTCTCCATCATAGCTCATCTCAGAACCCTGCACCCTGTATATAGCTCATCTCAGAACCCTGCACCCAGTATATAGCTCATCTCAGAACCCTGCACCCTGCACTCTGTACATAGCTCATCCTAAAACCCTGCACTCTATACATAGCTCATCCTAGAACTCTGCACTCTGTACATAGCTCATCCCAAAACCCTGCACTCTGTACGTAGTAGTGCACTCCAAAACCCTGCATTATTTTATTTATTTTTTAATGAATGTGCTGGGGTTTGTATGTATCCATGAGACTCTTGCTTGTGGAACAATAATAAAAGCATATTTTATAGGTACAAGGAAGCCCAAGCCCACTGTCAGAAGTTTGACCATGCCCACATTTGCCACAACGCGCTATGCAAGGTTACTTCCTTCCTCAAGTGTCCCTCATTCTGAAGTTTAAAAGTTGGGAAGTATGCTAAAAACACTTGATAACCTCCTCAGTGTGAAGCTGGCCTTATTGTTTCTATAATGATCACTCCTCACCTAGTCTGCTGATTGCACAATGATCAGCAGGTCATCCCTTTGTTTTCTCCTCCTGTGATTTTGTTCAGTGTTAGGCCACTTTCCCACATGCGGACCGTTCGATCCATCAGTTCAGTCATGTTTTTTCAAAGAAAAAACAGGTGGAGTTTACATTAGTTTTTCATCTGTTTTTTATCCGTTTTTTCATCAGTTTTTTACATCTTCCAGCTAGAGTCCTTTGACCACTTGAGTCCCAGAGCCATTTTTTCATACAAAAATTGACTGTCCGTTTACATACATTTTTCGTCCGATCCATTTTAACGGAAGAAAAATATGACTTTGATACATTCCAAAAAAAGTTTCATATGATACATTCCAAATGTTGACAGAAGTGGATGTAAACGAATGTAAATGGGTGATCATTCATTTATATCTGCTTTTCCATAGAAATGCATTGATGTCCATTTTTCATCCTTCAACAGAGGACAAACAAGCGGACAAATGGTCCGCATGTGTGAAAGGGGCCTTAGGCTGATGAGCCTTTGACAAGCAAAAGAGCTCTGAACAGCTGAGGGTAATGATCCTCCCTTTCCAGCTAAAATCTATGCACACTGGGCATTTAACCATGGTACATGAGATTCAGGCATTTAGGGGCAGGCAAAAGGTACAGGTGTATCATCCATCATGTAGTCTGTTAAATTCTTCTTAAATGTGAGGGCTGTATTATTTTTCTTTTTTAGGCTTCCTCTCATCTATTTTCATCCGTTGATCCAGCCAGTAAATAATGTTTTTTTAGAAGCTCAAGCTCTCCTGCAGAACGTATCAGTTTACATGTATAAGACAAACCACTTAAAGCGGTTTTAAACTGCGGCATTTTTTTTTTCTTACTGCAAGGCAAAGGCATAATGTGCTAGTATGCATCGCATACTAGCACATTATGTGAACCTTACCTCAAAACGAAGTCTTCTACCAATGCGATCTCATTGCTGCAAACAGCGTCCATCTTCATCTGGTCTTCCTTCCAGGTTCGCAGACTCTGGCTCTGTGACTGGCCAGAGCTGTGATGACATCACTCCCGTGCATGCGGGCACAGGGCTCTGAAGAAATGGCACGGAGTGCACACGCCAGTGATTTCACTGGCTGCATTACAGTAGATATCTCCTAAACGGTGCATGTTTAGGAGATATTTACACTACCTATAGGTAAGCCTTATTAAAGCTTATAGGTAAGCCTTATTATAGGCTTGCCTATAAGCAAAACTTAAAGATGGAAGTTTACTTCCTCTTTAACACTGGCAGGGGTGAATAAAATGATCAGCTTTTATTTATTTAAAGTGATTGTAAAGGCAGAAGTTTTTTTTCTCTTAATGCATTCTATGCATTCAATTAAAAAGCCTTTTGTGTGCAGCACCCCTAAGGCTACTTTCACACTGGGGCAGGGGGTCCATTAGTGGTAAGGCGCCGCTAGTTTTAGCGGCGCTTTACTGTCATTTTAGCAGCGCTTTTCGGGCCCGATAGCTGGGCGCTTTTAACCCCCGCTAGCAGCCGAAGAAAGGGTTAAAAGCGCCTGTGTTGCGGCGCTGCTGAATCGCTTTGGCAGCGCTGCCTACTCATTTCCATGAGCAGGGCATTTTAGGAGCGGTGTATACACCGCACACTTCTAATCCATTGGTATATAGTGAAATGAACCACTGAAGGTCAAATATGTTGCCTTCAACAAGTTGCCAACATCCCGGATCAGTACGTAGGATAAGACCCTTGAGTCAGGGAACTTATATACCCCCCAGTATAATGGGACTTTGTAGGCGAACCATACGATTAGATTAGATAAATAATATATTTTAAATATATTTTTTATCTAATCTAATGGTATGGTTCACCTACAAAGTCCCATTATACTGGGGGGTATATAAGTTCCCTGACTCAAGGGTCTTATCCTAAGTACTTCTAATCCATTGGACGAAGGTCAGATGACCTCCTTTGCTATTATGCTGATTCGCTATTTTTTTGCAAAAACTGACTGTCCGTTTAAATACATTTTTCGTCCGATCCATTTTAATGGAAGAAAAATATGACTTTGATACATTACAAAAAACTGCACACTTCTAATCCATAGGACGAAGGTCAGATGACCTTGTTTGCTATTATGCTGATTCGACACCGCCATTTTGAGAACCAGGAAGTGATTGCATTATCGCACGACCAATTACCCACAGGTATATAGATTGTTATTGGGGTACTATGTCTATATAAATGCAATGGCCATGGCATGTCTACTCCCCAGATGATTGTCTCCTTAGATAAAACGCGTCGGTACGAGCCTGCTGATGCCATTGCGTTAACCTTCAATCAATTTAAAAAGCACTTTTTATCTGCTCAAATGTGAGTGTTCCTTAAATTTTAATAAATATTCCTTGTTATGCGGATTCACACTATGTGGAACTTTTGTTTCATTTATGGTTGCATCCTGTGAGCATATGAAAAGGATTTGATCTACTTACCTCTGAGTTCCCCTTCCTTGCTGTGAGTTCTCTGAGGGACAGTGTGAA
This sequence comes from Lithobates clamitans, assembly GCA_037952925.1. Lineage (NCBI taxonomy): Eukaryota > Metazoa > Chordata > Amphibia > Anura > Ranidae > Lithobates > Lithobates clamitans. The sequence goes on from JBBGZY010000318.1 coordinate 237,777, forward strand.
CATCATCCTCCTGTGCTAACATCCACAGACATGGATGTCCCTGCCTATTGGTATGTTGTCACCACAATTTTTGACGACTCATTGGGCTTACGCCTTGTTGAGTCCACTAGCTCTGGTAAGCCTATCTTATGTTGGTGGTTGCTTCTCTCATTATCTTCTCCTCACATCTGTCCTCCCATTGATGTCTGAAAGTTGATATTCACTCACCCAGATTAACATAATTTTTCATCTGTGGGTTATATTCACTCATTTACTTGTAACTATAAGTAACTGTTCATTATGACTGTCCTTACTTAGCACTGCACATATACTATTTTCCAATTAATTTAACACTACCCTCCCCTCAGACTGACAATGCTGCTGTCTGCTGTGCCTCCTGTGCTCATTGAGCTGTGTCTCACTAATGTAGGATGTGTGTTACTGGAAAGATCAACAGGGGGGAAAGAAAAAAATGTATAAAAACAGATGCAGCCACCACATCTAATGATCAGTAAGCTACAACATAATACATTTTTGGTTTTGGGTTTAATACTGCTTTAGGGAGTATGTGCCCAGGGACATATACTGCCCTAAATGTTAATACTGCTTGGTGTACCGTCCTATTAGGTGTAGTAGTGTTCAGCCTTTTTTAGAGTTCAACTAGCTGCCAGCAGTGGGGCTGGATAGCATGCCTGTGTCTTCCACCCGCACCTAAATGCCAGGATCCCATGCATCAAGACTAAACACCAGTGTAATACAGCCTAACCCTAGGTTTTCTGTGACTTTAAATACGGTAGTTTGTTTGGACCAAGCTGATCCATTTGCTTCACTAACTAACGCTGGGATCACTGTATACACTGTGTATAACACCAGCTACATACAGTGTACAGCGCTGTGTTTTCTGGCTGATGGATACACTTACCACTCCCAAAACAAAATCAAATTGGGCTAAATGCTCCCCTGCCATTCACAGGAAACATTGTATTTTATCAATGAATAAAAAGCTTCCTCTGATTGGCTTAGGTGGAGGTTGTGACATCTTGTGAATGGCTGAGCAGTGCTCAGCTTGACTCAACTTTGTTCCAGGAGTGGGACAGGAAGTTCTCACCCCGCTGTCTGAACACAGCACAGTATATGGTATGTAGCTGATACTACTTACAGTTTTTACAGTGCTCACACCAGGCACATTTGTTAGTTAAGCAAAACGTTTCAACCAGTTTGGTCCAAACAAGCTATTTAAAGTCAGAAGATACCTGGATTTAGGTTTTAAATGCCATTGTGTGGAGAATTACGTGTGTAGCGTTACCCCCGCAGGGGCTGATGAAAGTTTTGGCCCACCTGTCACCCTGCCCACCCCAGAATTCACTTCCCAATCACCTTGGAAACAATGAACAGTCCAGATGTTTGTTTTGTTATTTTATTGAGGGATTTCAACTTGGATAGGAGTATATGGGATGCCCAGTGGAATGAACAATTGGTTGATTGTATTTTCAATCAGTTGGGACGCTAAATACACTTTACAGCTCCAGTCTCCTCCAGCAGAGCACATGCTCGGAGATTGTTTCTCTCTCTCTCTCCTGCACAACACTTCACTTCCAGGTACAACTAACACATGGTTAGGCCCAACACTAACTCAGTCAAGACCTAGAAATTGCCATTTGATTAGCAAAAGAAGAGGAAGTCTTTTTGTGCTAGCTGACCTATAGTGGACTACTGCTCCCAGTAATCCCCCCCTCAGGCCCTGCCAGCCCTCCTGGCTGCAGCTGCCCGACTCCACTGCCCATGACATTGCAATCCTTACAGGCTCCACACCCAGCTCTGACTGTTTCCTGCCAGCCCCATCCCAATAACACATGTCACTCACCAGCCCTCCTGACTGCACACACCGGTGGTTCCCTCCTGAAGACTTGCCTGGCAGTACTAGCTCCTACTGTCACGACTCCTCTGTGCCTCCTGTTCAGATCCTTCATGCGTTCCTGAAGAGATTCTTGATGCACGCAAGTCCCAGGCCCAAGATCGCCCCCCCCAGAGTGGGGAGCGCCTTCAAAGGCCCCGCAGCCTAGCACTCAATCCTCAATTATTCTACCAGTTCTTCCAAAAGGGAGGGGATAGTGAAGTGATGCTGTCTGTGAGTCACCAGCCTACTCTGAGCCACTCCCAGCCCACACAGATCAAAACAAACAGGCCTAGCTTACAGCTAGGCCTGATTAAATTTACCTGCACTCACCAAAAATCTCCCATCCAGCACCTGGAGGGTGCTACACATAAAGTGATTTAAAAATAGATTAGGGTGCAATATCAGTTGTATGTGAAAATTAAAGCTGACTTCCAGGTCAACTAAATATAGACATCTAAGGCTCCATGCACACTGGAGCTCATAAATGGCTGTTCTGAACGTTGGATTGCTGGCAGGAAAACACTGCTTTAAAAATGTGATTTTACCAGCGTTTTGCATTGCCGTCAATGCACGTTTAGCAGCGCTAGCTTTTAACAGCGTTTCTCTGCCTCTATTCAAAATCAATGGTTTCCTATGGGAGTCCATTGGCTTGAATAGAAGTCGCACCAGAAGTCGGATCATTATAATCCGACTTCTGGTGCGATTTGTGTGCTGAGGATGAAGGGGAACCCCGCCACAATGAAAAAAAAATTGATGTAGGGTTCCCCCCTCAGACAATACCAAGCTTTTCGGTCTGGTACGGATTTTAAGGGGAACCCCCTACGCCGAAAAAACGGCGTGGGGTCTCCCCCAAATCCATACCAGACCCTTATCCGAGCACGCAGCCCGGCCAGTCAGGAATGGGGGTAGGAACGAGCGAGCGCCCCCCCCCCCCTCCTGAACCGTACAAGGCCACATGCCCTCACGCCCTGTAGCCCTTCCAACATGCCCTCACGCCCTGTAGTTTCTTCCAACTTTGGGGGTCTCTTCCTTCTCTGCGCTCTCTGGCCTCTTCTCCGCGCTCTCTGGCCTCTTCTCCCGCTCTTCAGTATGTTCTGCCGGGCTCCTCCACTATCTTCTGCTCTTTTGCTAGCGGTAGCCCGGTCTTCTCCGTCGTCTTCTTCCGATGTTGACATGACACTCTCTCCCACTGTAATGCTGTGTGCGCGGTCCGCAACGACTTATATAGGGATGGAGCACGGTCACTGGGTGATGTCACCCGGTAACCCCTTCCCTTATTGCGTTAAAGTCCCATTATGCCCCGGGACTGTGATGTAATAAGGGGCAGGGTCACCGGGTGACATCACCCAGTGACCAGGCCCCATCCCTATATAAGTCGTTGCGGACCGCGCAGACGGCATTACAGTGGGAGAGAGCATCGTGTCAACATCAGAAGAAGAGAAGAGGGAAGAAGACCGGGCCACCGCTAGCAAAAGAGCGGCAAAAGAGCAGAAGTTAGCGGAGGAGCCTGGCAGAAGAACCAGAGACTGGGAGAAGAGCCCAGAGAGCGCGGAGAAGAAGGCAGAGACCCCCGAAGTCGAAAGAAGACCCCCGGAGCTGACTAAACTACTTTAAAAACCTGTGTAGTGTGTTTTATTTTTGACACTTTTCCCAGGTGAATGTGTAGGGGTACAATGTACCCTATACTCATTTACATATGGTGGGAGGCCCGGATCTGGGGGCCTCCTTATTAAAGGGGGCTCCCAGATTCCGATAAGCCCCCCACCCACAGACCCCAACAACCAACAGCCAGGGTTGTCGGGAAGAGGCCCTTGTCCTCATCAACATGGACACAAGGTGCTTTGAGGTGGGGGGGCGCGGCGCCCCCCTGCCCCAAAGCACCCACCCCCATGTTGAGGGCATGCAGCCTGGTATGGTTAAGGAGGGCGGGGGCCCTTGCTCATCCCCACCCCCTTTCCTGACCGGCTGCGTGCTCGGATAAGGGTCTGGTATGGATTTCGGGGGGACCCCCACGCCTCTTTTTCGGCGAAGGGGGTTCCCCTTAAAATTCCTACCAGACCGAAGGGTTTGGTATCATCCGAGGGGGGAACCCCACGTCAATTTTTTTTCATTATGACGGGGTTGCCCTTTATGATGATCCGACTTATGGTGCGACTTCTATTCAAATCAATGGGCTCCCATAGGGAACCATTGATTTTGAATAGCGGCAGAGAAAAGCTGAACGAGGCTTAACGCTCTTTTTACAGCGTTAACCCTCGTTCAACACCTTTTACAGGTGTGTCTGGCGTTTCCAGTACTGCTCTTGAACGCAAATTTCTGGCGTTCAGAAAAAAGCCCATAAAATCCACTGCTCATTAAAGCTAAAAAACGTCCATGTGTGCATGGACACATAGACTAACATAGAGTGGAGTTTATGGGCTTTTAAAAAAAAAACGCCCAAACTCCAATAAACTGCAGTTTATCAGCTCCAGTGTGCATGGAGCCTAAATATACAATCAAAATAAATATTTTGAAGTTTTTGTGCCTGGCAAGTATTTGTTTTTCTGCCCATCTATTCCTGTGATTTATACCCTGTCAGCCAGCATTGTCAGCTTGAGGACCTGACTTCATGCCTCCCTGCCCTCTGCCTATTATTGGACTAAGAAGGAGCAACAACAGATTGATGAGGTCACCTGTCTGCTCTCTCCTCCTGCCTACATGTTATTTTCAGTGCATGGGAGTTGAGGATAGTCCTGTACCTCCTTTTCAGGATAATTAAAGAAGGTGATAATAAAGTTATTCTAAACCTAAAAAAAGGTTTATACTTACCCCCTAGTGGCCCCAAAACCTCCTTTTATGGGGTCTCTCTTGCCAGCATTTTCCTCTTTCTCTGTGCCTGCCCCCATATCAAAATGCTTGTCATGAGGGCAGACACGCGGGCAAGCTCCCGAGCCAAGCTGTGTGCATCAATTGACACACAAAGTGCAGCACAGCCCAGCCCCCCTCTCCCTCCTCACTGGATATGATTGACAGCAGCTGGAGCTAATGGCTCCCGCTGTTATCAATCTGCCCTGTGAGACCAGGGTGAAAGAGCAGCATTGCTATAAAGGGGCACGGCACTGGATCGAGAAAGGACTCAGGTAAATATTTAGGGAGTTGTGGGTAGCAAACAACTACTGACAGGTTTTTACCTTAATGCGAGTAATGCATTAGGATAGAAGAAACACTTGTACTTCTAGAATCACTTTATGTCAAATTTATGTACTTACAATAATTATTGCTTATAGTATATGTAAAGCCATTTTTTAAATTTTGGATGAAGTTGGGAGCCTCTAACGTTTTTTTTTGTCTATCTCTGGAACAGAAATGGGGAAAATGCTAAACTTTGAGTTGTCACCACAACAACTATAGAGGGGAAATATAAAATTGGTTTAAGATGCTTTAAATCGTTTTTAGATTTGGCGAGAGTTCAGCTTCAACATTTAAAATGAATCCATACTAAAAATAAATAAGTGCATACAGCATTGGTGAACTAATTCCTGCCTTTTAGAAATGTGTTTATTTAGATAGTACGCACGAACATCTGCACATCAGTATGTAATATTCAATGGTGCAAAGATGACTTGCTGTCATAATAAATAAGACACTAGCAAAGAAAGGGTATGTGTAAAGTATTGCAATTCCTCATCTTTTGGAGACAGTCTTTGAGAGAGTTATAAAGTCCTGAATGCTAGGTCAGACTAAGCAAACTAGTGCATAATTTGCTGTTTCACTTTCCAGTTTGTTTCATTTCAAATTCACTCAGCTAAAAAGGTTTGATTATCAAAAAATAAATACACAAAAAGAAAAGTGTGATTCAAGTGGCAGACAGAAAACAGTTTCAAACTAAAGTGCTGCCAATACTATATTTAAGTAATTTTTCAGTGCTGATGCAGAATAAATGTGTTTAGGTGGGCACATTTTATTGTCAAAACATTAAGGCAGAACTCTAGTTTAAATATTTTTCTTTACACCATATTTTTTCACCCCGTATTTTTTTCCTACCTTCAGGTTATAGTGACAAGTATCCTCTATGCCAACAGTTCAGTACCATTCACCCCATAAAAATAACATTTTAATAATGGTACTCTAGTTACTCCCATCTAATGTGTAACTGCCAGTTTTCCTTTTTTGATCATTTCCCTGACCGCAGCTAGTTGGAGCAGCACCACACTGATTATGTCATGTCCTATGCACTCCCTTCCTGTAAGAAAGATCCTGTGTTAAACTCACAATACTCTACCCTGTAATGTAACCAAATACTTTTGTCCTCTCAATCTGTCCTGAAATGAAGCTAATATGGATATAGACTTCAGGTATTTAAACTAGCAGAATTTAAAATAAATATAAAAATTTAAAAGATAGATTAAGGCCTGCTTCACACCAGTGTGATGCAATTTTGATGCGATTCCAGGTACGAATATGTAGTGTGACTTGTTTGCAAATTGATGCGATTTTTTTACACGATTTTGACACAATTTTTAGCCTCTGCATTTTAGGTTCTGGCAAAAACCATATCTACTATGACATAAATCCTTTTCCTTTTTACTTCTTGGTTTGGCGGTGTTGTGTGGTGGTTAGCAATCTAAAAAGTTGGATTATCCCTGGCTGATTTGTATCTGCTCCCATGGTGGCTCAAAGCTCATTCTCGGCAGCCAGATCACATGCTTTCTCCTCAGCAACATCCACTGGTAACAAGTCTGGTGTGCGCGCTAAAGAATTGTCAGCAGTTTAATCTATGGGAAACTTCTCAGCCACCTCTACTGTGCGTGATTGCTCAGCCCCTTCCAAAAAAGGATGACTTAAAGTCCATTAAACAGTCCATTATGTCCCCAGCATTGGATTCCTTTGCTTACCACCGCAACAAAAAGGGTGCCAATCTCTGTTCTGTAACCCCAGAGGAACCCTTGAGCCACTCCCTCTGTTGGAGCCAGAATTCCCTCCATAGAGTCCTCCCAAGCAGAGCCGTCTTTCAATCTCACTTTTAAATCTCATGGCTTGTCTTTTTCAGGTACTAGAACAGATAGAATGGACTTACATTCCCCACAATGGACCCATGGGAAAACCTCTGACATTACTCAGTCACAGGATGGACACACAGGCAACATGTCACATAAGACAACATACATACAGACAGCTGCCAAACGGTGTTTGCACATTTTGAAATGAAAATTGAAAACTACAGTATACAATTTATATGAAAACATGTCACTTCATCAACATATTAAGTAAATGTTTAAATAAAATCATTCTGTTTTAATTACCTTATTCTAGACCTACTGATGACATACCTCTATGCAAAGCAGGCAGATTATGACCAATGTGAGGGACTGGCATAGTGCTGTACATAACCTCCTGTATTAAGGTTACTAGAGTTGGAAATGAGATATTGGGCACCCCACTGATCATGCCCATTTTTGGACCACTCTTACAAACCAATGCCCCTATTTGTAGCCACACACACATAAACATGCCCCCATTTTTTAACATGCCCTCAACCAGCTATTCTGCTGGTGAGTGCCAACTCCTATCACCGTCCGCCTCCTGCTTATTAGACCTGTAGCACAGAGCCAAGGGAAATGTTCTGAAACACCTCGTCAGTTCTGTTCTACAGGTCCAACAGATCCAACGAGTAGCAGGCAGACAGGGACCAGATTTAAAATGTCAGCTGGTATGCCCAGGTTTTTGGAAATGTAATTTTAGTAGGAGTTTCTTAGTGACTGCATATAGTCAAATTTAAACATGTTTAGTAATGTTTCAGTGAATTTATATTCAAGCTAAATTGTCATTCTTACTATAAAGCTTTTACAAATGCTTCTTTAACACATAAATAATCAGGAAAAAAGCTGAAGATCTGTGTCAGTTGGGGTAACTGATCCAGCCTCAATACTAGGGTCTTGTTTTGCATGTGTAACTGTTTTCTGCTGTCTCTAGACATGTCTTCATTGTAATTAAAAAATACTGTAAGATTCTATAAAGGACCTGTTTACCAGAATGACCTATAATATATGCAATAAGAAAGCCAACACTCCCCACCCGCCGCTTGTCAGCTAGCCATAATGCTGTTACTAACAAGAAGTCACAAAGTACTTATTAATTCATTACTCAATTCTTAAAAACCTTAAACACATATCTTTTGCTTTGGGTTTGTGAAATTTTAACAAGTTCCTTTAAACTTTGAACACAACCAATGCTGCATTTTTCCCTCATGCCATGCCACTATGCCATTCTGACATTCAAAAAGCAAGTTTCATTTACTTATAATATTATATCTTAATGAAACCCGAACAAATACTGAGCTAAGATATCATTAGGCATAATTGCAAAGCTACAGCTGGAAAGAGAGACAGTTCATATAATGTGTCTCTTTTCATTCTAAACTTTTACAGACTGAAAACAAGCAAGACAAGATACAGACACCTGCTTCATTTTAATATTAACGGCACTTGATTTAATACTTATGAAGACTATATTGGATTTTTTATGGTTTGGGATTATTTTGACACTTTCACAATGTCATGGGATCCATGTAAACTTTCCAAAGAAAAGGCAATTTAACTATATTCTAATATGTAATTTACTGACATCTGAAACTTACTTGTGTGGTAATGGAAAACATCAGACTTACCTTCTCTAGCTTGTGGGTTTGGATTGGTAATGACCAGTTTTTGCCATTTCTACCTGTGACTTTGTTGGCTATTCACTGATCACACCCAGATCTGAGTTATGGTGTCATCGAAGTTCTCTGCAACTAGCGTTGGGCAAGTGTTTAACCTTGAAGTTTGCTGAATAACTGCTAAAGCCTACACAATGGTTGTTTAAAGTAAACCTGTGGACAGGATAAGCATGCTAAATCTGCAACTTATTTGAAAGCAAAGCATCTCCACAGGCCTAAATGCCAATCCTAATGTGTTTTAGGGTGGCCTGAAAGTCTAAACACCAAGGGTGCTTTTGTATGCTAATATACACCTGCTTCCTAGTCACTGGCACTGGTCCACCCTCTCCTACTCCTCATGCCTGAATATTGCCCCGTCACTGGCGACCAACAGTAAAGCATGGGAGGATAGAGAGAGTAGACCAGAATGTTCATTAAGGTGTGGCTATTATTATAGTAACTAGCATCACAATAGAAATGTCTCCTCCCACTATGTGTGCTAGTTAAGTGAGTCTACACCAGAGGAAATAGCCATATGGCTTGTTTGCTAGACTAAATTACCGATTTGTACAGCACATGTCCTCCTTGCCAATCCCCTGCTTTTAAAAAATGTATATAATCCATAGGAAATTGTGATTGTTTTAAAGCAGGAAGGAATCAACATATTTACTAAACCAATGCTGCACACACTATCTGCCATTCACGCCAGGTAGCTTGGGTAATAGTTTACCTTCAACTAAGTAGCTAAGCTTGCATAACCCTTGCCAATATAAATTTAAACTTCCTGGGAAGCCTAGATATACCATTATTTCTCAATGGTTTACCTGCTAAACACAAGATGAGCTGTGCCTAATTTCAAAGTCCTCCCTCTTACCCTATCTGCTTCTTGTCCAGCACGGATGACTTACACAAAGCCAGCACACCCATTATAGCAGACAACCACCAAGTGTTATATTCCAGGCACAAACTCTGATGATCCAACATATTTTTCTGAAAAAAAATTTTTTTTGAAGTCCACCCTGAAGCAGCTAACATCATCGCCAACCAGGATGGATTCCTTTGTGACAGGAATCCCACTTCAAGCACCTCTTGGTCATGTAAGTCTGACTAACTTACAGTTAATATGAACCACCAGTAATGTCATGACACATCTTGTATTTTAAATCTTCATGAGATTATTAAAAGGTATTTAACTACATGGCTAGGGAGAAAAAGAAGGAGTCACACAAAAAGATCGCTAGACAGACCTTACAAATATATTTTAAATGAAAATTTGCTTTTCATTCACAAAAGAACAAAATGTTCAGTAAAAAAATGCAAAAACTTGGCATGATATATTGCTTTTAGGACTGCTCAAAGTAGAGGAGAAAGCATATTCCTGTGTCCCAGAGCACTGGGTGCAAGCTTCTCTTAATACCAATCCAGAGTGTAAAAAGAAAAGGATCGCTGCCACTCCCGACCAGCCCAGGTGAATAAACGATATGGAGCAACCTTAGCCTACATGTCTCCAGGAAGAACATGTTAGGATTTTTTTTTTTTTTTTTTTTTAAGTTTCTCATGCTAGGATTTTTAAGCAAGTAAAAAGCACTTAAACAAGGTAACCAGCTATTTTTTTAGTAAATTATGCTATTCCAACAGAATCACATAACAAATATAAAGCAGGTATTATCCCGATTTAGCTGCAAAAGTGGAAACACACTTTAAGATATCAGTTGCCATAACTAAACCTAACCCTAAACATTAAAGCCTACCTTCTACTTCAGTAGCAAGATCCCCTTATTAAAGTTGCCTTTGACAGACCCTCCCTAAAACCCTGCAATAAAAGTGCCCATGGGGGGGTAGTTAAAAACGGTATATACTTACCTTTTCCTGACTTTCTCCTGCAGTGCCTAGGCCAGATTTTGTTCAGTATTCCAAATCTTGCAAGAAGATTCTACACTGTATTGCAGTTTCTACTCACGAGATTTGAGCTACACAGCATTCCCAAAGATCTTGTCGGCAGGGCGATGGTGTAACCTCCTCTACTATGGTAGCTGGAGAAAGGAGAGCATATTATCTATTTACCTTCCCTCCACAGGTATTTTTATGCAGCATTTTTGGGAAAGGAAGGGGCACCTTTCATAAGCGGTTTTGACACTAAGGTGGGAGGTCTACTTTAAAGTAGAGTTGTAGGATGGGTGGCACATTTGCACATTATGGCAAATTGACTTTCAAGTTTGTTCTCCTCCAGCAATAATAGCTCTCTGTTCTCCCTCACCTCTTCATCCACCACTGTTGCCATCTTTTCTGTTGCTTTTTTTGGATAACAAGCATTTCCTATGACCATTAGTTTACCAATGATAATGTAACTACAGCATTAGGGATGAGCCGTTAAAATCTCGTTAAAGTATATGGGACTCGAACATGAAAAATCAAAAGTGCTAATTTTAAAGGCTAATATGCAAGTTATTGTCATAAAAAGTATTTGGGGACCCGAGTCCTGCCCCAGGAGACATGTATCAATGCAAAAAAAAGTTTTAAAAATGGCCGTTTTTTCGGGAGCAGGGATTTTAATAATGCTTAAAGTGAAACAATAAAAGTGGATTATTCCTTTAAATATCGTGCCTGGGGGGTGTCTACAGTATGCCTGTTAAGTGGCGTATTTTTCCCATGTTTAGAACAGTACCTGCACAAAATGACATTTCTAAAGAAAAAAAGTAATTTAAAACTGCTTGCGGCTGTAATGTAATGTTGCCCCTCCCCCCAGTCCATTACCTGGCCCTTTGGGTCTGATATGGATATTCAGGTGAACCCCACACCCAAATAAAAAAAAAAGGTGTGGGGCCCCCAAGCCCCTTTATACTCTGAACAGCAGTATACAGGCGGTCCCCGGGTTACATACAAGATAGGGACTGTAGGTTTGTTCTTGAGTTGAATCTGTTTGTAATTTGGAACAGGTACATTTTGTAAGTGTAGCTCCAGCCAAAAAATCTATTTTTAAGCTTATTGGATAACATAGGGAAGGGTTATAATCACCCCTTTAACATTTGTTTTGCTGTCTGTGCCCTTGTTCAGAAGATTTCACCTCACTTTCTGTCCCAATGACAATTGGATTTTGAAAATTTTGGGTCATTAGGGAAACAAGGATTGGTGATAAAGCATTAATGGGGAGACACCTTTTTCCTATATTAACTCTTACAAGAGAGAATTTCCCTTCCTAGGGGTAGATGTCCTCTCACTTCCTGTTCTCTCCCTCCGTTTGTAAGTAGGAGTCGTTTGTAAGTCAGATGTTTGAAAATAGGGGACCGCCTGTATATACTATATGGCCTGCCCTATACACTCTGCGGAAAATTGGGCCTATGGTGTTGGTGGTACCAGAACACTGTAAGCCCTCACATTTACTGTTAAACAGGGGCAGAAAAATTGGGCCTTAGGCGGTGGTGGTGGTGGTGGTGGCACAACACTGTAAAGCCTCACAGATACTTTTGTTGAGCGCAGGAACAAGCCCTGCTGTGAAATATTAGATCAAAAATTGTAATTACGCGCCCCTGTTAAACAGGGGCAGAAAAATTGGGCCTTAGGCAGTGGTGGTGGTGCCACAACACTGCAACCCCTCGCAGATACTCTTGTTGAGTGCAGGAAGGAGCCCTGCTGTTAAATATTTGATCAAAAATTGTAACTACGTGCCCCTGTTAAACAGGAGCAGAAAAATTGGGCCTTAGGTGGTGGTGGTGGTGCCCTGAACCGAAAAAATTCTTAGAAGCTATCATCATGATAATTGAGGAGGAATAGGACAGACACTCAGCATAATTGGATAGTCACTCAGCATATGCAGTCTTTAAGGGATCCCACATCCATAGAAAAATCATTTGGTTACATCAGCATCAGGTGCTTGGTAGCTGGTGATCCAAGACTGATTCATTTTTTGAATGTGAGCCGATCAACAGAGTCTGTGGACAGGCGCACTCTGTGATCGGTTACAAAGCCTCCAGCAGCACTGAATGTGCGTTCAGAAAGAACGCTGGATGCAGGACAGGCCAGTAGCTCAATTTCATATTGAGCAAGCTCTGGCCAGTGGTCCATCCTCAAGACCCAGTAACCCAGTGGATGTTCTGGTGGAAAGGTCTCCAAGTCTGATCTTGCCCCTAGATATTCCTGCACCATGTAATTCAGATGCTGGCGATGGTTGCTGTAACGGATCAGACCTGGGCACTGAGGACTGAAGAGTTAACTGAAGGCATCAATCAGCAGACCACCTTCTCCACCGCTCTTTCTGTGACTGAATGAAGCCTCAGCAACACGTTGTCCAGCACCAGGAAATTGTAACCTCCCAGGCTCTGAAAACGCATTGCACAAACCTTTCTGCAAGGCCTCCCGAAGATGTTTCATCCTCTGCGGCCTCTGCGAAGGCTGGATAAGTTCTGCAACCTTACCCTTGTAACGTGGATAAAGAAGGGTTGCCAGCCAGTAATGATCCCTCTCCTTGAGACCACGAATCCTAGGGTCCTTTCGCAGGCTTTGCAGGATCAGGGAGGCCATGCAGCGTAGGTTTGCAGAGGCATTCGATCCTGAGTCCTCTGGGTCACTAAGGATCACATGATCCTCAACCACCTCCTCCCAGCCACCTACAACTCCATGAGTTTCTGGGGACTGAAAACGATCCCTTGAAGACTGCTGCTGATGCTGAGTGTTATCCTCCACCTCCATGCTGACACAATCCTCCTCCTCCTCTTCTTCTTTCTGTGTGATCGGCGGGCCTGCAGGAATACTAGTATCTGGATAAAGGGGGCCTTGAGAGGTAAGGAAGTCCTCCTCTTCCTCCCACTGTTCTGCCTCAAGTGCCCTGTCCATTATTCCACGAAGCAGTTGCTCCAACAGGAAGACAAGAGGGACAGTATCACTGATGCATGCACTGTCACTGCTCACCATCCTTGTGGCCTCCTCAAATGGTGACAGGACAGTGCATGCATCCTTGATCAGTAGCCACTGGCGTGGCGAAAAAAAGCCAAGCTCCCCTGACCCTGTCCTGGTGCCATAGTCACACAGGTACTCATTGATGGCCCTCTGCTGCATGTGCAGCCGCTGCAGCATTGCCAACGTTGGATTCCACCTGTTGGGCATGTCACAAATGAGGCGGTTCTTGGGCAGGTTGCATTCTCTTTGAATGTCAGCCAGCCAAGCTCTGGCATTATTTGACCAGCGGAAATGACCACAGACTTTCCTGGCCTGCCTCAGGAGATCCTGTAAGCCTGGGTACCTGCTCAAGAACCGCTGCACCACCAAATTCAGGACGTGAGCCAAACAGGGAACGTGGGTCAAGTGTCCCTGTTGGAAGGCGGAGAGGAGGTTGGTGCCATTGTCGCATACAACCATTCCTGGCTGAAGCTGGCATGGCGTCAACCACCTCTGAGCCTGCCCCTGCAGAGCTGACAAAATCTCTGCCCCAGTGCGGCTCCTGTCCCCTACGCAGACCAACTCAAGCACCGCATGGCATCTTTTTGCCTGAGGGCTTGCGTAGCCCCTTAATTGCCTACGGAGCACCACTGGTTCAGAGGAGAAGTCTGCAGAGGAAGAGGCCATAGAGGAAGAAGAAGAGGAGGGGGTGGAGGAGAGAGCTGTGGCAGAATCACCACTAGCATTTTGGAGGCGTGGTGGCTGAACAAGCTCCAACAATACTGAACCCTGTCCTGCATTCTTCCCAGCTGCCAGCAGAGTTACCCAGTATGCCATGAAAGAAAGGTAACGTCCCTGTCCATGCCTGCTGTACCATGAGTCAGCAGTAATATGCACCTTACTGCTGACCGCCCTGTCCAACGAGGCCAAGACATTGCCTTCCACATGCTGGTAGAGAGCCAGAATGGCCTTCCTTGAAAAGAAATGGCATTTGGGAACCTGCCACTGAGGTACCACACATTCCACAAATTCACAAAAGGGGGCAGAGTCTACCAGCTGAAAAGGCAGCAGTTTCAGTTGCTAGCAATTTGGCCAAGCTAGCATTCAGATGCTGAGCATGTGGATGGCTGGGACCGAATTTCTTTCGACGGTTTAGTCACTGGGGTAGGGAAATTTGAATGTTAAAATCAGATGGAAGTGTACTGATAGCAGATTGGCTGCAAGTACTTGGGGCACCTATTGCTATACCTTCATTCCCCTCAGTGCAGGTTTCTAAGAGGACTGGAGGTATAGTGGGGTTGGAGAACCCAGCTGATGAGGAGCAAGGAGAGGTCTGCCTTGTTCTTTGATGTGGGTTTTTTAAGTGCTGTTGCCAACGGACTGCATGGGAGGTCGTCATATGTCTGGTCAAGCATGTGGTGCCCAAGCGGCTGTTGTTTTGGCCACGCTTGATATGCTTCAGACATATGTTGCAAACAGCAACCGTGCGATCTGCTGCACACGTGTCAAAAAAGGCCCACACCAAAGAACTTTTCAAAATATGCGGGGAGTCAGCAGCGCCCTGCACCTGCTTAGCTCTGTGGTGTGATGAAATAGGGTGGCTGCCCTTAAGCTGCCCCCTGGAGGGCATCCTACCTCGTTGGAGATGTGCCTCCTCCTCCTCCTCCTCCTCTCTTCTATCAGGCACCCAAGTTGAGTCAGTGACCTCATCATCCCCTCCCTCCTCATCACTGGAGCAAACTTGGCAGTATGCTGCAGCTGGTGGAACATGACTGCCAGTTTCTTGACTAGGGATGAGCCGAACACCCCCCTGTTCGGTTCGCACCAGAACATGCGAACAGGAAAAAAGTTTGTTTGAACACGCAAACACTGTTAAAGTCTATGGGACATGAACATGAATAATCAAAAGTGCTAATTTTAAAGGCTTATATGCAAGTTATTGTCATAAAAAGTGTTTGGGGACCTGGGTCCCGCCCCAGGGGACATGGATCAATGCAAAAAAAAGTTTTAAAAATTCCATACCAGGCCCTTCAGGTCTGGTATAGATATTAAGAGGAACCCCACGCCAAAATTTGAAAAAAAAATGGCGTGGGGGTGCCCCCAAAAATCCATACCAGACCCTTATCCGAGCACGCAACCTGGCAGGCTGCAGGAAAAGAGGGGGGGACGAGAGAGCGCCCCCCTCCTGAACCGTACCAGGCCACGCCCTCAATATTGGGAGGGTGCTTTGGGGTAGCCCCCCAAAACACCTTGTCCCCATGTTGATGAGGACTAACTCGCTCTATATAGGATTACCCCAATATCAGCTTGCGTGCTTACAACTCATCCAAAATGCGGCGGCAAGACTGTTAACAGGAAAAAAAACCCTGGGAGTCAATCTCCCCATCCCTGAGGAGCCTACATTGGCTAACTGTAAAGAATCGGATCACATTCAAGACCCTCTGCCTCACCCACAAATGCATACTAGGAAACGCGCCTCAATACCTTCGAGAGAAAATAAAATACTACACACCCAATCGCAATCTTCGATCATCTAACCAAAACCTCCTTCTCATTCCCAAATACCGCTACAAAGCAAAGGGAGAACGAAGGTTCGCAGTCCAAGGACCTCTATGGAACGCACTTCCGCCCCACATCCGCATGGAAGAAAACCATCTGGTTTTCAGGAAAAACTCAAGACCTTCCTCTTCTAGAAGCTGACAACACCAAACGCATTAGCGCCTTGAGGCGATTCGGTTAGCATTTGCAGCGCTCTATAAATCTTTCATTCATTCATTCAGGACAAGGGCCTCATCCCCACAACCCTGGCCGGTGGTTGTGGGGGTCTGCGGGAGGGGGGCTTATCAGAATCTGGAAACCCCCTTTAACAAGAGGACCCCCAGATCCCGGCCCTCCCCCCTGTGTGAAATGGTAAGGGGGTACAAAAGTACCCCTACCATTTCACTAAAAAAGTGTCAAAAAGTGTCAAAAATGTTAAAAATGACAAGAGACAGTTTTTGACAATTCCTTTATTTAAATGCTTCTTCTTTCTTCTATCATCCTTCATCTTCTTCTTCTTCTGGTTCTTCTGGCTCTTCTGGTTCTTCCTCCGGTGTTCTCGTCCAGCATCTCCTCAGCGGCGTCTTCTATCTTCTTCTCCTCGGGCCGCTCCGCACCCATGGCATGGGGGGAGGCTCCCGCTCTTCTCTTCATCTTCTTCTCTTCTTCATCTTCTTCTCTTCTTCATCTTCTTCTCTTCTTCTCTTTTTCATCTTCTTCTCCGGGCTGCTCCGCACCCATGCTGGCATGGAGGGAGGCTCCCGCTGTGTGATGCTTCTCCTCTTCTGACGGTTTTCAAATAACGGGGAGCGGGGCCACCCGGTGACCCCGCCCCCCTCTGACGCACGGGGACATAATGGAACTTCCCTGTGGCATTCCCCGTGATGCCACAGGGAAGTCCCGTCAAGTCACCGTGCGTCAGAGGGGGCAGGGTCACCGGGTGGCCCCGCCCCCCGTTATTTAAGAACCGTCAGACGAGGAGAAGCGTCATACAGCGAGAGCCTCCCTCCATGCCAGCATGGGTGTGGAGAGGCCTGGAGAAGAAGAGATGAAGAGAAGAAGATGAAGAAGAGAAGAAGATGAAGAGAAGAACGGGAGCCTCCCCCCATGCCATGAGGAGAAGAAGATAGAAGACGCCGCGGAGGAGATGCTGGACGAGAACACCGGAGGAAGAACCAGAGGAGCCAGAAGAACCAGAAGAAGAAGAAGAAGATGAAGGAAGATAGAAGAAAGAAGAAGCATTTAAATAAAGGAATTGTCAAAAACTGTCTCTTGTCATTTTTAACATTTTTGACACTTTTTTAGTGAAATGGTAGGGGTACTTTTGTACCCCCTTACCATTTCACACAGGGGGGAGGGCCGGGATCTGGGGGTCCCCTTGTTAAAGGGAGCTTCCAGATTCCGATAAGCCCCCCGCCCGCAGACCCCCACAACCACCGGCCAGGGTTGTGGGGATGAAGCCCTTGTCCTCATCAACATGGGGATAAGGTGTTTTGGGGGGCTACCCCAAAGCACCCTCCCAATGTTGAGGGCATGTGGCTGGTACGGTTCAGGAGGGGGGGGGCGTTCTCTCTTTTCCTGCGGCCTGCCAGGTTGCGTGCTCGGATAAGGGTCTGGTATGGATTTTTGGGGGGACCCCACGCCATTTTTTTAAAAAATGTTGGCGCGGGGTTCCCCTTAATATCATACCAGACCTGAAGGGCCTGGTATGGAGTTTAGGGGAACCCCCACGTCATTTTTTTTATTATTTTGGCCGGGGTTCCCCTTAATATCCATACCAGACCTGAAGGGCCTGGTATGAAATTTAGGGGGACCCCTACGTCATTTTTAAAAAAATTTTGGTTCGGGGTTCCCCTGTGGGGAATTCCCATGCCGTTTTTATCAATGAACTTCTATGTGTATTGTCGGGCCGGCAATGCATTAATAGCCACGAGTAGTTTTAAATTACTTTTTTTCCTTTGAAATGTCATTTTGCTGTCAGACTGTTCTAAACACGGGAAACATGCGCCCCTTTACATGCATACTATAGACACCCCCCAGCTATGAAATTTAAAGGGATATTACACTTTTATTGTTTCACTTTAAGCATTATTAAAATCACTGCTCCCGAAAAAACGGCCGTTTTTAAAACTTTTTTTTTGCATTGATCCATGTCCCCTGGGGCAGGACCCAGGTCCCCAAACACTTTTTATGACAATAACTTGCATATAAGCCTTTAAAATTAGCACTTTTAATTTCTCCCATAGACTTTTAAAGGGTGTTCCGCGGCATTCAAATTTGCCGCGAACACCACAAATTGTTCGCTGTTCGGCGAACTTGCGAACAGCCGATGTTCGAGTTGAACATGAGTTCAATTCGAACTTGAAGCTCATCCCTATTCTTGACCTTCTTGGGCACCCCCTCTCTTTAGGCTCACGTTACTCCCTTCCTCAACTTGGGTACCATCATCGGAGTCTTCAAAACGCTGCGTATCCTCCTGCAGCATGTACCCGACACTGTGGTCGAATAGTTTGGGGGACTCCTCTGTGCATGATGATGGTGGGGCTAGGGAAGGAGTGACTGTTGACATGGAGCCGATGGAATAGGCCGCTTTGGCAGCTGTATTGGCAGGCAAACTACTCTTAGCCTTGGTGGCAGAGGATGAGGAGGATGAGGACGGCTTTGTTATCCATTCCACCAACTCTTCTGCATGTTGTGGCTCAATAACATGGCCAGCTGCAAGAAAAAAGGACAAGCTTGCCCCACAGCCACATGATGAGGATGCACCTTGTCCACGACCAGCACTGTCAACTGCAGACACAGAGCCTGCTTGCCCTCTTTAGGTGGCATGTGAGCATTTGCCTCTCCTTGGTGGCCTTCCAGACATGCTGTAAATTTTGTTTAGCAAAAAAACACTACACTGTATTGAGTACTGAGTACACCACCAGGAAAGTAGTAGCAACTATGGGTGCACTGTATGTAATGTGTACACCACCAGGAAAGTAGTAGCAACTGCACTAGGGGTGCACGGTACTGTGTACAATGACAGAAGTGTAATAACAACTATGGGTGCACTGTATGTATTGTGTACTGTGTACACCACCAGAAAAGTAGTAGCACTAACAACTGCACTACGGGTGCACGGTACTGTGTACACCAACAGAAGTTTAATAACAACTGCCTGAAGTATATTAGAAACAGTACACCAGGAACGGACTGCAGTCAGATCTAGCTAAACTCGATACAGTGGATATATATATATATATATATATATATATATATATATGAGACTGTCTGTATATATATATATATATATATATATATATATATATATATATATATATATGTATATATTAAATACACTGCAGCTAACTGAATCACCTGCCTGCCTGAAGTATATTAGAAACAGTACACCAGGAACGGACTGCAGTCAGATCTAGCTAAACTCGATACAGCTGATTGATATATATATATATATATATATATATATATATATATATATATATATATATATACGAGATTATCTGTATTGATATATATATATATATATATATATATCAATACAGACAGTTTCGTATATATAATCTGCCCGCCTGCCTGCTCAATCTAAATGACACTCTCTCTCCGTCGACGTCAATGACACACTACACAGGGCCGACGTGAAGGCAGCCTTATATAGTGTGGGGCGTGGACTTAGTCACCCTGAGCCATGATTGACCAAAGGCACCCTGCCTTTGGCCAATTATGGCTCTTAGCTGAGGGCGCTGTGATTGGCCAAAGCATGCAGGTCATGGTGCATGCTCTGGCCAATCATCATACAGCAATGCACTGCGCTCCCGCAGTGCATTATTGGCCGTTACGCGCCGCTCGAATTTGGCGCGAACGGCCCATAATGTTCGGTTTTTGACGAAAGGGTAAACAGCCAATGTTCGAGTCGAACTCTTGTTCGACCCGAACAGAAAGCTCATCCCTATACAGCAGATGTGTGCTGGAGTTACAAAATACTGCAACCTGGCTCCATTCTTAGCACCTTACAAATAATGGGAGTGTACACTCAGATGATGGTAGCATATACTATATTATTTATGCACCACAGACATTGTAGAAAAAATCAAAATTGCTAGCAGACAGGTAAAGTCGAGTTTTGGCATAAGAGACCCACAAAGTCTCTTCTACCCAAAAACCCTACTCGCTGTCAAATTCCTTTTTGCCACTTTCAATCCACTTTAATCTTTATCCCAACCTAAGCCATGTGAGCCCTTAACAACTGCTGCTACTAAATGGCATAATAATAATGATGTAAAATAATCAGGAAGCTGTCTTCTACGTTTTTTCATGTGCGTTGGGTATCCTGCACCCTAAACCCTCCTCTTTGCATTTTATCTGAGACTTGCAATAAATCATAAAATGACCTCTAGCCTGGAGTCTGGGTTTTCTGG
Source organism: Lithobates clamitans (assembly GCA_037952925.1). Lineage (NCBI taxonomy): Eukaryota > Metazoa > Chordata > Amphibia > Anura > Ranidae > Lithobates > Lithobates clamitans. Next base: position 258,154 of record JBBGZY010000318.1, read on the forward strand.
TGTGCTACTGGGACTGGAAACATGGCTGGCAGCCTCTGAACAGGTAAGGGGGAATTCTAGCAGCTCATTTGGGGGTCATCCCTGCAATAAAAACAAGCAGTTAACCCTTTCAGTGTGCAGCTTCACTGCAAGGGAGGACCTTCCGTTTTCCCAGAGTTGGACTTTAACCTTAACATATGACCCTAACCCCCTAACACCAACCTAACCCCTAAACTAAGTTTAAACACTAAACGAACCCCTCTTTCTGTGTATTTATCCTTTCCTCACTTTTTTCAAAATCCTCACTTTTGAAGCTGAAGCTTTGTGCAGTAAGAAACTGAAGCTGAACTTTCAGCTGCCAAATTTTGTGTCTTGAGTCAAATTGCCATTTTGGAATATAATAAAATTGTTTCCTTTTCATGTTCTTTTGAAAATATATTTATCATCTAAAGTGAAGGTGACTGAACAAATCTGAGCAACAAAATTGTAGCAAAAAAGAATCACCTGTGCCATTGTTCTGTGGCATTAGACATCTAATATGCTACAGTTAATAGCATACAGCTTTCACAGCTATAACAGGGCAAAGAAAAATGACTGCAAGTGACATCAATATAAGTCTCTTTATGTGACCTTTTAATGTCCCCAGGATCCCTCCAGAAGGCACGTATTCCAGGCTGTCTTGGTGACAGCTCTCAACAGTAGCTACACAAATGGTATTTGTACAAGAAGGAGACAGAATAGCTTATCCAAGATAAAGCCAATAAATTATTGTAGTGGCTTCAGATGTACATTACTCCAAAGGGAATCACAGTACATTTGAAATACTCACTATACTTCAGTTCTGAAAGGATATTAGCAAACACTGAAGGAACACTAGCCCTACAAAACGACCAAAAGAAGACATATAGCTATTGTAAAATGTGTGTATACAGGAATTTTATTGCAAAAACATGTTCCATATTTAACTTCCAATAGCTAAAAAAAAAAAAAGTTTAAATCCACACATTTGATGATCTGTAACCACACACACAGGCTAGCCTTCAGCATCATGCAATAAATGTGTAGGGGCATCTTTGTCAGTTGCTGGAAGTGCCTGCTATCATTTGCACTGCAGCCTTATTGGAATGTCTCTTATAAAACTGAACATTTTTTTACATTTTTCTTCTGTAATAATGAAATGTTCCTTTCACTGTGAATGCACAACTGATATGTCAGCATTACACATACATACATGGTAAGTGTTTTACGAATGATCCTTGTTCTTTTATTAAGCATAAACACTTAATTCTACAGTCAGTTGCTCTTATATACAGTATGTCACTGTACTACCCTTCATACAGAAACACATATTATATATGCCATCCCTCATCTGTAACATTTAAGGTATCTGAAATCTTCAATTTTAAATCTGGAATGAAATAGGGAATAATTAAGGCCCTTGATAGTTGTTTTCTCAATTGTAAGATTCCTTCCCATTTTCTATTCTGCTGACAACTCACAATTTAGCATTTTCTCTCATTTTGAATCCCAGTTTATAATAGAAAGTATGAACCTCCCAAGCAGGCACACAAACAGCAAAAAAATATATAATCAGGGATTCTAACCCTTGAACACTAAATCCAAAACAAACAAAAAAATTCCTTTAGATACACTTTACTAATGTCCTGATAAACCCATGATATGCTCAGGGCTAAATGTGATCATGCCCTTAGATTGTAAGCTCCTTAAGGGCAGGGACTGATGTGAATGTACAATGTACATGTAAAGGGCTGTGGAAATTGACGGATGTGATCCATTCACTCTATTGGAAGAATTGACACACAGTCCACAAATAAATGTTGCCTAACATTCTCTTAACTAATTAAATGTAAAATGGCACTTTTTGTTTAAGTTCACCTGTGTTCCATTTTTTATCAAAAATCCAAATTAAGTTGAAAAGTTGAAAGTAAAGTTGTCAAATTTGTCAAATAAAGCGTTTAACTGGAACATTTGCAACAGCCATTTGATCTAAGAGGTGTTTTCCATTTTTTGCAAACTTAATAGTGTGTATGTCGTATGACAGCTAATGTATAAAAAATATATACTTAATATGTATATATACAGTATGTAAACCTATTTGAAAGAGTATAAGTAATCTAAGGCTTTATTCACTGGCATTTCAGTGGTTTACAGCATATCTTACTCAAGGCTTGCCTTGAGCTTCATTTTTTTTTGTTTGATAAACCTTACAGCAAGCACCGAGGACTTTATTTAAGCAGATTTTTGCCTGCCCCCCTTTTTTTCCCACTTACTGGGCGATACATTGTGCACATTTCTGATACTCACCCACCCAAAGGATCCAGGGTTGTCCTGCTGAGATCCAATTGTATTCTTCCACCTCTCTGTCCCACGCCGACATGTTGATTGTGGCATTATCAAGAGGTCAGTCAGCTCTTCCAGGTTCAGCCAGTGGGCCTCCCAATGATGCGGCACTGGGCACGCTACCCCTCCTTTCTGATTAAAATGCTGTGCGTTCTGGGATATGTGACGTGCACTCTGCACGTCATTCACCTAGGAACAATTTATTTTTATGAAAAAAATTAACAAAATAAAAAGACAGTCCTATTCATGTAGTGGAGGGGAGGAGGAGGGGATAGGAGGGAAGTCTTTTTTGAGGGTGAAGATTATTATTATATTGTTATTCAGGATTTATATAATGCCAACAGTTTGTGCAGTGCTTTACAATATATAGGGAGACAGTACAGTTACAATACAATAAGATACAAGAGGGTTAAGAGAGCCCTGCTCGTAAGAGCTTACAATCTAATAGGATCTGCTTTAAACTTAAGTGTATAAGGATCAGCTATTGTTTTTTTTTTCTTCTCTCTCTCTCTCTGTATATATCCTGTATATGTGCTGTATATCTATATCTATCTATCTACAGTATATATATATATATATATATATATATATATATATATATATATATATATATATATATATATATATATATTTATATATATATATATATATGTAGAAGCACCAATTTATTTACAAGTTATGAGCATTTATGGTCTTTTCGTATGTACAATTGCTACCAGTATACATAGTACCAGTTTCTGTTTTTCTTTTTAGCCATAAGACTACAATTTTTAGCTATTATCATTCCAGTCACCATTACTGTTTGTGCCCCCCTCATCCCTCTCCCAATAGTGGTCCAGGTTATATTTTGTCATGCAACTTGAAAATCACTGGAGGGAATAGGATCACCATAACAACTGCTGGAATGATCTTGTGGAATGTGTCTAGTGGCACTAGAATAACCTGAATATGCGCTCCAGATGTGTCCGCTGTCACGGAATAAGTAAACATGTCTGATGGACAACGTATGACTGGATGGCCTCATTGGTGACTCCAGAGAGTTGGGATGCTGGAGTCTGAATGGATTGTGGAGGGAGGGTGTGGAAGGCTGGATGAGGACGAAAGAGAAACATAAGAGGATGGAGGTATAGGAAAAACATGGGCCATGCACGAGTCACCCTGTGGACCTGTGCAGCCTGGCAGACTAAGAGTGAGACAGAGGTGATAACTGAGATAGATTGTTCCTTGTGTGTCCCTCCTACATGTGGCCTCTCAGGGACTTCTACGAACCTCTGTGAATTTCTATTTGGCACAGCCTTGAGAGCTCTAGGGAACAGGCTGAAATATGAACTATTACAGTGGAGAGACACAGAGAGCAAATATATAAAGAGGAGAAAGTACTGCAGCTGCTGCTGATAGGGCATGTGTAACCTATCCTAATTAGTGCTTTCCTTTAACTCACAGGCAGCTGGACTCATTTGGTTAAACAGAAGTTCATAAGAGGGTACATTCGGCTTAGTAGACAAAACTTGTGTTGTGGCTGGCCCTTAAATTAGAATCAAAACAACATGCAATAAAAAGATCAGTGAAATTCTATCTCCCCTCAGACTGAACAAGGAAAGGAAGTTATAGATTTCCACAATGAAACGTAACAGGATAAGAAAGCACATGTTACACAAATAAATAGGATTTAAAGTGAACCTGACATGCTAGAAATAGGTAAAGAAGGCCCAGTGCCAGACCAACAAGTTGAGAGTCCAAAACCTTTATTATTAATGTTCGTTCAGCAAGACAACATAAAACTGCGAATGAAAAAAAAAAAAAATTACATGATGCACAGGAGAAATATACACTGATGTTGCTCTTGGGCACTGTGTCACTTTTTTCATGAAACACTTAAAGCAGTATTAAACCCATAACCAAAAATGTAATATATTGCAGCTTACCAATCCTTAGAAGTGGTGATTGCATTCATTTTCTTTTTTCCATCTGTTTTCACTTGGTGATCTGGCCAGTAACACACCTCCTGTATTAGGGTGCTTCCATTCTGGATGAAGGAGCACAGGGGTCACAGCAGACAGCACCATTGTCAGTCTGGGGGGGAGTGTCAGATTTCGATACACTAACAAATTGAAGCCAAAACCCAAAGAATGTTTTTTTTAGATTTTACATAAATAAATAAAACCATTGTAAGCACTTCTGTCAGTGGTAAATGGTTTGTCTCAACCCTCTAACTCAGAGGTGTCCAACCTTTTTACCTTCCTGGGCCACATTGGAAGAAGAGGAATTGTCCTGGGCCGCACATAAAATAAACTAACAATAAAGCTGGGTAAAGCTGAATATAGGCTGGTACAGCAGGAACCAGCTGACATTTGGTACATGTGCACAGCTGCCTGTCTGACAGAAGCCAGTCTGTGGAATGGTCTTGCTGCATAACATCAGCTAATCAACGTTGGCAGTGCTGGTGTTATGGTGGGGGGGCAGTCCAACTGCCAGAACACAAAGAGCACAGCGAGAAAGTTTATCGCACTAACATTACTTTTGTTAGTATGGTGATCTGTCCATATTTTCTATGTGTTTAGCCCACTGAGTTGAACGAAAAAAAAACTGAATGTTCACCTTTTTTCCCTCTAAATTCTAGTCCCCCTATGTACCTCAATGTCCTCAAGGCTGTTTAACCACTTGCCGACCACCGACCGCCGATGTACATCCTAAGTTTGGCGGCGGATATCGTTGTTATGGCAGCAGCTAGCTGCCATAACCCCGGTATCCCCGTTTTCGTGCGGCAGTTGGCTTTCAGATAAAAGTGGTCTCTGCGGCGGATTCACTGCGAGATCACTTTTATCGGTGGCGGGAGAGGGCCCCCCCTCCCGCTGCAACCCGGTGCCCTCCGCCGCTTACCGGAGCCATCGGTAGGGGCCGGAGGTGATTGCGTATGTCCCCTTGTTGTGCCTGGAGATGAGTGAGGGGACATGACACTGCAGGGTGGAAGCGACGTCTGTCAAAACGTCACTTCCGCCCATACATCTTAAAGGCACATTTTTTTCAATGTCATTTTTTTAAATGACTTTTTTTTTTTATTGCATTTTAGTGTAAATATGAGACCTGAGGTCTTTTTGACCCCAGATCTCATATTTCAGAGGTCCTGTCATGCTTTTTTCTATTACAAGGGATGTTTACATTCCTTGTAATAGGAATAAAAGTGATAATTTTTTTTTTTAAATAGTGTAAACATAAATAAAATCATGTAAAATAAACAAGAAAAATAAAAAAATATTTTTTTAAACCCCCCCGTCCCGACGAGCTCGCGCGCAGAAGCGAACGCATACGTGAGTAGCGCCCGCATATGAAAACGGTGGTCAAACCACACATGTGAGGTATCGCCGCAATCGTTAGAGTGAGAGCAATAATTCTAGCCCTAGACCTCCTCTGTAATGCAAAACATACAACCTGTAGAATTTTTTAAACGTCGCCTATGGAGATTTTTGAGGGTAAAAGTTTGACGCCATTCCACGAGCGGGCGCAATTTTGAAGCGTGACATGTTGGGTATCAATTTACTCGGCGTAACATTATCTTTCACAATATAAAAAAAAAATTGGGCTAACTCTACTGGTGCCTTATTTTTTATTCAAAAAAGTGATTTTTTTCAAAAAAAGCGTGCTTGTAAGACCGCTGCGCAAATACGGTGGGAAAAAAAGTATTGCAATGACCGCCATTTTATTCTCTAGGGTGTTAGAAAAAAACCCAATATATAATGTTTGGGGGTTCTAAGTAATTTTCTAGCAAAAAAAAACTGTTTTAAACATGTAAACACCTAAATTCCAAAACGAGGCTAGTCCTTAAGTGGTTAAAAACACTGCTCCATTACTTCTGCCTTACTTCTTGGACAGACTTTAGGTCAAGACACAGGAAGGAGTTGACCAGCTGATTTCATTAACACATGACCTGCATCATCTACCCTCAGCTGGTCAACTCCTTCCTGTGTCATGACCTAAAGTCTGTCCAGGAACTACGGCAGAAGTAATGGAGTAGTGTTTTCAAACAGCCATGAGGACAGAGAGTTAAGCGTGTGTACAATAAATGGAAAGGTTACTTTGCTAGATTCTTATCCTCCATAGGTCCCTTTGCACATACTGCCTGTTGTCATGCTCTCTGCACTCCTCTGCTGCACATACTACCCACCATGACCCTTTTTCAGAATTGCCTGTTCTGGAACTGGTACACTTTTGCTAGTTTTATAAAAAGCATATACTGCACCCTTTTTTCTCAAAGAAAAACTTTTAGAAGGGTAAATAATAAAGTCCACAAAGCCCCATAGATTCGGCACTTACTTGCCTGGGGAGTCTCTGCATTTGTCACCGCCGCTGCTATGCCAAACACGGCTTCCCCCCGGCATCCCTCCACACAGGACTGGCTTGTCTGTGCCAGCCTCCACTGTGGCAGCCATCCCTCCAACCATGCCCAGGTGACATTCTTAACTCTCTTGGGCCGCATGTGGCCCACGGATTGGACACCCCTGCTCTAATTATTACATCTGCAGAAAGTTTGTTCTGTTGAAAAACAGACTTACTGACTAGATCACCAGGTAAAAAAAATAAACAGAAAAGAAAACCTTAAAAAGAAAACGAATGCAGCCATTAGATATAAGAATTGGTAAGCTGCAATTTAATAAATGTTTGCTTTTGGGTTTATTACTGCTTTAATTGTGGTAATTATACCATTTTGAGTCCTTCAAAGTTTATGCAATATCACAGTCCTGAAGAAGGATACCTTTGGATTCTCAGTCGGTTAGTCTGGACTTTTTTGGGGATTTTGTATATGTAACTTCCAAACTTGAGATCCCCCTGCCCCCTGTTGCTACTTAAACAGGTACTAAACCGCTGTTTTTTTATTTTTTAACCTGCAAGGCAATGTCATAATGTGCAAGTATGCATTGCATACTTGCAAATTGTGTGAAACCTACCTTAGAACAAAGTCCTCCAGCGATGCGCTTCCAATTTCACCCAGTCTTCCTTCCGGGTTCATGGACTCCAGTTGTGTGAGTGGCCAGAGCCATGATGACGTCACTCTCGTTCATGCACACGGGAGCCTCTGTTTATGGCACAGGACTCTGAAGAAGCGGCATGGGTGGCTTACAAAGGCTTACAGACGTTGACGTGTTTTGAGGGTGTCTCCTCTTCTGTTGTTTCTTCAGAGCACAAGAACCGGTGACGTCAAAGGCTGCATGTACAGTAAATATCTCCTAAACAGAAAAACGTTTAGGAGATATTTACAGTATCCATAGGTAAGCATTATTGTAGGCTTACCTATAGGTAAAATTCACTTTAAGAGCAGCCTCACCAGAGCCCTTGCACCCAGTATGAATTTGTTTGATCCTTTCAAATCATGATTTATTGATGAGTCAATTTCAGCAAATCATATTACACATATTCCATGCTAGAAATATGAGCATGGTCTTTAGAAGCTGCTATTTCCCTTGCTGTTTTCCTATTCTGACATCACTAAGTGAGTTGATGACTCCAGACAAACATGCATCCAGTGAATTTGGAACTTCTAATCTTTACTATTGTCCAGGTCAGCAACTCACTGAAGAAGGCCAAACATGCATCTATGTTTTTCCTCCAGGTATATGTGAAAAGTAAAAATGTATCTGTCTGACTACTTTCATCTTGGTTCATCCTTAATCCACAAAGTCAATGTACATACATGAGCAGCGGTTGGTCAATAAGGGCTGGAGGCGGCTGCCCCCCTAGTTTGCATGTAGTTTACATGCGGGACGCCGGACTCATAGCTTTCTATGAGTTTTTCATTTTTCAAGCACGTGATTAGAGCCTGAGGCTCTAATTGGCTTGAAAAAGGTTGGGCTCTATGCCCCAAACCCACCCACGCTAATCAATATTCGCTATTGGTTTCCAGCTTCTCCTTCCAGCCAATCAGGGCTGGAGGCGGATCTGAAGAGGACCAGGTTGGCTGGGAGGAGAAGCTGCAGCGATGGAGTGGTGAATGCAGGCCTGGAGGGGGGGTTTGTTTGCCGACCCCAAAAAAAGTTTAGCACCAGCCGCTACTGACATACATAGATTCTTCTTGCAAAATCAATTAGATTCGATTGTGTATGTTCATTGCCTTTGCAATGAAGTAAGAGCACCAGTATGAAAGCCAGAATGCTATAAGCTAAAAGAAGCCCTGAAACCACTGTAATTAAAAAAAAAAAGTACAATGTGGGTGTTCTAAGTTAAAAGGAAAAAAAATCATGACAACCCCTGTAAAGGTAATAGGAATAGAACAGTTCCGCAACCATCTAAGGCCTAATTCACACCTATGCATTTTTAGTGCTTTTTTTCAGTCACAAATGGCTCTCCTGGTGACATCATCGTATGGCCACGCCCATTGATATATAAGAGATGTCAGAGAGTGGGGGACATCAAAACAGAGGAAGACAGCCTCAGGACAAGAGTGGCCTTTTTTGTGTTTAGTGGGTAACCGGTGGCGAGGAAGAAAACAGCGGCAACGATGAAGAAGACAGTGGCGTGGGAGAAGACAGCTCCGGAAGAAGATGGCGGCGGGAGAAGACGGCACCGGGAGAGATGGCGGTGGGAGGAGATGGCGGCGGGAGAAGACGGCACCGGGAGAGATGGCGGTGGGAGAAGATGGCTCAGGAAGAAGACGGCGGCGGGAAAAGACGGCACCGGGAGAGATGGCGGTGGGAGAAGATGGCTCAGGAAGAAGACAGGTCGGAGCTATTTTTTTTAATAAAGGGCTTGTCAAAAACCATCTCTTTTTTACACTTCGGTGCTTTTTTGGTGAATGGGTAGTGGTACGATGTACCTGATACCCTTTCATATGAGGGGGCAGGATCTGGGTGTCTCTTTGTTTATGGGGGCTACCAGATTCCGATAAGCCCCCCGCCCACAGACGCTGGCAACCACCGGCCAGGGTTGTCGGGAAGAGGTCCTTGTCCCAAAGCACCCACGCCCCCATTTTGAGGGCATGCGGCCTGTTATGTTTAAGGAGGCGGGGGGCGCTCGCATGTCCCCTTCCTTTCCTGACCTACCGAGCTGCGTGCTTGAAAAAGGGTCTGGTGTGGGTTTTGGGGGGGACCCCATACGTTTTTTTTCATGATTTTTTTTAGCCGGCAATTTTTTTTTTACATTCAGCTATCAGCAGGAAAGCCCACTGACAGCTGATGACTCATCAGTTGTTAAGGAGGCGGCAGCTGGCTTCCCAACCCACTCCTTAGCAACCAGCTATATGCAGTGAATGTAAAAAAAAACCCCACACAAATCGCAAGATGCAAAACGTGGCAAAATCGCGGTTAAATCACTGTAAGAACGAGGTTACAAAAGCGTAGAAAGCACAGCAAAAAGCGCTCCTGAAACTCTCAAAAGTAACATGCATAGCCGGTTTTTCAGCTTAGGGGGTTCCCCTTAAAATCCATATCAGACCGAAGGACCTGGTGTGCTCTTGGAGGGGAAACCCATGCCGTTTTTTTTTTTTTAATTTGGCGTGGAGTTCCCCCTCAAAATCATCAGAGCACAAGTCACATGCCAAAGTCAGATCATGCAAGACGGCGATCCAACTTTGATCCGACTTCAATGATAGTCAATGGGCTGAAGTAGGATCAAAGTCGGACCAGTTAAGACGGCTCCCTATAGGGAAACATTAATTTTCACGCGTCATGCGACATGAGCTCCCAATGTCAGAGCACTAGTGCAGTGTTTTAAATGATTTCAGCTAGCGAAAAGGGCAAAATGACAACAACACAAGCCAGGTACTACACTAGGCTGTCTCAGACAAGTGTAGTAGTTACTGTGTGCTATTGTCAGCTTGTGTTTTTGTAAATTAAAGCTTTTCTCCAGCTGTAATCATTCACAACAGAAGCTAATAGTTTATACTGTCTCTGTGCCCTGAATAATGGGCTGCAGCTGTCAGGGGAATTCATAAGTAGTGTTTAAGTAATTCTTTAGAATTTTGACGTGCCTCCACCATGTTGGTGTGTGTAAAGATCCATGTACTTGTTGAAGACAGTGCAACTGTGCTTCCTCCCTGCCGCTGCACCTGTCATACAGACAGCACAGCAGCAAGGAGTTTTTGTTTATCTAGGAGGCGGAGCCTGATGGGGATTCACAGACACCAATCATGTCCACTCCATTTGTAATTCACAGCAGGCACTGGGCAAATCCATAGCCATTAGGCAGCCTACTATTGACTATAGAATGCAGCCACTCCCTACTGCCACAAAGAGGAGAGGGGACCTAATGGGGAACTAGTGTCTCAGCTTCTCCATCAGGATCCACCCACTGCAGCATCACTGGTTACTAGGAGAATTGGGTAGTAGTGGCAAATATGTTGCCATTTTTAGATTTTCGTAGTTTGCATATGCCTTCTCATTCTGACTGTAGATGGTTTGATGATTGAACATCAATTATTGCAAAAGAGTACTAATAAATACCAGTTTGGGGACAGTTGGGGACTCTCATCAGCATACAGGGAAATATTTCAGCTTGTGAAATAGGCCAAAATAAGGGATCCAGTGTACTGAATTGTGCCACTTTCAGTGTTGGGTGAGGGACACTGAGGGCTATGTGGGAAATGCTGCAACTATGTTTAAGGCTAACAAAATAGATATCAGAGGAATCATACGTTTTACATACAGAGTGCAAAGTTCAAGGGTGCACTACACACAGAGTGCACAGTTCTGCCTTCTTCCAAAGCTTCTTACCTCTGCATCCTCTGTTCACATCTCACTTTCACCTCTCTTCAGCTCTGACCTCTGCATGCAATCCCTTTCCACTGCCCCCATTTCCTCCCTCCCTCCTTACAAGCTCCAACTCCATCTTCCACATATTTTACTTGTGCTGCTTTATTAAGCTGAAGCACCCAGTTGGTTCTAGTATCTCCCTACACACTGTAGGTGGCTCTGACTCTCTCACTTGCTAGGAGCTCATCCAGTGAGGGTGTCAGAATCTGCACTGCATCCCAGGCACCTGGAACTCCCTTGTCTCCATCCTGCACTCAGTGGGAAGTTGAACCGCTCAGGAGATCAGATCTGTGGGAACTGTTGGGAGACAAGCTGTCATTTGTAAACACAGAAGCCGGACTTCTGTGTTTACAAGTGATAGTGGTGAGCAGGGAGCAGAGAGCCTGAGCCGCCAGAGTTGGTGGAACTGAAAAAAAGCCCTGATTTTATGCCAAGACCATGGATAAGAGAGCATTACCACCACATAAGGAGCATGGTCTCTACTGCATTATTGCATCTCCAGCAGGGAACAGATGTAATTGGAAATATTTTCTGAAAATTATAGGGACAATGATACCACTGTGTCACAATTTTATGGCTGTATTCTTGTGCTGCATTAGCAATGCTGGTTTAATGGGTAAGAGTGAATACCTTGTGCAGGTCAAATCTTTTAATTGAAGGCCCAGTTCTTTTTCCATGGTAAGGAATAGCGTGGTGTAGAGGAATAAGTGTTATGGAATAAAATGTTGTATAATTGTTTTATCAGGTGTGTAGCTGGCATATCTTGTAATCAAATGACTTTGAAGAGGGTCAAGTCCCTGGAGATCTGACCCTTGCTTTTTAAGTTGTTTACAAGACATAGTAGTTGAAAATATTGGAGCCAGCATTCCAGAGTGGTTTATAGGTTGGAGGTGAGGGTGAAAAAATGCTGGCGATTGCCAGGTAAGTGGCTCTAAGGATCAGAAAAATGTGTTTACCTGTCTATTTAAGAAAATCGGGTTGGTAAAATTCTGAAGTCAGGGTTACCCAAGATGTGAGTGAGTGGGTGAGTGGTACAACATATGTTGATGTTTAGGAATGAAGTCCCAGGACTATAGGAGGGAAGGGATCCCAAATGGAGGAAATAGAAAGTAAGGACAATATGGGAATGATACCCCTTGAAGATAAGTCAATACGATCGCCGACAAAGTGGTTATCAATTGTGACCCATAGCTTGTTTTTGCAATGGTGTATTCAGTTAAAAAGGAAATGCAGTCTGCTCACATCATTTGTAATAAAACATATTTGCCTGAAGCTTCCCTCCAACCACTTTGCATATTATTTCATATATACTGTGATTCTGTACTTGCCAAATATGCTGTAAAAATCTCTCTCCACTGGGTCTGGCTGCAACCATTTTAACTGGGCAGCTGAAGCTTCTGCCTGTTCACTTCTTTGATTTACAGAGACACACAGAGACACACCTCCAGCTCTGCAGCTCTCATTGGCCCTCTTATGATTCATCCACCCTCCCTCCCTGGCAAGGGTGAGAGAGAGAGCTGTGCATGATGGATGTCATAAGCCTAGGCTTTTTACCAGACAAGAAACAGGAAGTGGGCTGTATAAGATATTTACTGGCAGAGAAAAAAAAATACTATCCAAAGTTAAAACAAGGGTAGAGGATTTAATAGATGGAAAGATGAAAAAAATGACTGAAGTTCCGCTTTAAGTATATGAGTTAGAAGAGCTATAATTGTAGGTGGGGAAGTATTACACCACTGGCTCGCTTACATCTGACCAAGATATCGAAATGCAGTTGGGAGATGATCAGAACCAAATGTATTTCAGTAATACAGTTTTCAGTATGTGAAAGAAGCATTTTTGAGTCAAAAATGACATTGTTTGGAAAGTGACGACTATACAAATAGGATATCAATAATGAAAAGTGCCATACGGCCAAAGTCTACAAAGTAGAAGCAAGGCATAACTTAAACTGTACAGTTTATACAAAGAGATAAGGACACCATTGTGAGGCCTCGGTGGAAGGGAAAATCCCCTCTATATGATAGGTGGGCAAGATTCAAATGCAGATGTGTTGTGCTTGCCCTTTTAAAAACTGTAATTTCTCTGCTCCTATTGTATCGGAAAAAGTCTTGCTCCTCCTGCTGTACTGTTCATTGCATAAAATAAACATCAAATGCAAAAGGGGAATGATAGCTATTTATACTGGAAGTCTATACCTAATAAATATGAGGAGCCTGCACCAGGGGCGTTGCTAGGGGGTGGCTTTTGGGGCTATAGCCCCGAATCTGGGGCCAATAGTCCCGAGTCTCTGCAGGGGTCCCCAAAGGGGAGGGAAGGCTCTCTGGGGACCCTTATGTAAGTGGGGGGCTCTCTGGGCACCCTGATGCAAGGGAGAGGCTCTCTGGGACCCTGATTTAAGGGGGAGGCTCTCTGGGGACCCTAATGTAAGGGGGGCTCTCTGGGAACCCTGATGTAAATGGGGGGGCCTCTGGGTACCCTGATGAAAGGGGGAGGCTCTCTGAGGACTCTGATGTAAGGAGGAGGCTCTCTGGGGACCCTGATGTAAGGGGGGACTCTCTGGGGACCCTGATGTAAGGGGGCTCTCTGGGGACCCTGATGTAAGTGGGGGGCTCTCTGGGGATATATATATACACACACACGTATATTACTGTATATACATGTGTATGCCTGCCCAAGCGTATGACTTTCTTTACTACGCTGCTATGGGCTCTAGCCCCAGATCTTTTGTAGACCTAGCAACGCCCCTGGCCTGCACAGTAGTTAGTCTGTTGGCAAGCAATACATTTTCATTTTAATGTCTGAGCCCCAGTGATTTTGCATGGGTGTTGGCTAGGTGCTATCAATTGATAATCATGTACATAAACCATAATAATAATACACATACAAAAAAATATGTTTTATTCAAGAAATTAAGCCTGTAAACAATTGCAAAGGATTTCAGCAGCATTGTCCTTTATTATGAATTTATACACCTCGAAGAAACTCAGGTATAATTATAGCTGATATTTACGGTATTTGGAACAATCCATTTAAATGTTGTTTTAGCTAAATAGCACTAATATTTAAAAAAAATTGTAATTATAAGATGTGACTCTTTTGGTCCACACATAGCCATTTAAAGCTTATTACCTGTTACATCTAGGAGAGCATGCTGGGAGAAGATTGTGTAGCATATTACAGCTACATTAGATTTTTGCTTTAAAATAATCATTAATTTCCCATTTAATTAGAGCTAATTATACTTAGAAATTTACTTAATTGCATGCCATTAGGATGATTGTCATCTTAACAAGTAAATTATGCAACCGAACAGCCTAAACTGCCATTAATATTGGAACAACTTATTAATATCTGCTCCTGTGAGAAGAATGGATGACTGTAAAGATAACAAGGCATGTGCACAAGGCATCGAATAATTGAAGTTTTTGCACCTGGGTGAAGAATGCTTTACACGGTTATCTTTATAGGTGTTACACACGTTACACAGGTTTGGTATCCTCTTTTCTGAGCACTGTACTTTAAATGTTCATTTCATCTAATCATTCCCACCCATTTCCTTTACCTTCCGTGTTTTTGATGTTCTTTCGCTCCACATCTATACTCTTTCTCACTTCCAAGTTGCAGTAATCTATTAAGTTCCTGATCCACATAATCCTTTCTCTGCACAACATTTCAAGTTCCATTCCTTAAATAATTATAAGTGATTTTACCATCCTCATTCCTCTTTTGCCACTCCTTTGACCTTTCACAAAGGGCCTCAGCTCTCACTCATTGTGATAGTCACATGTTTGACCCTATCTTTACCTATCTCTGCTCCATGTCATACTTTTTCAAATGCTCTGGATTATAATCTGTTAACCTTTACCCCCGTTCTCATCCAATCATTCAAGAACCTTATACAGAAGCACACAGAACGGTGTGCTTTTTTTTTCATTTATTTTCTGACTCACGGCAACTTGTTTTCACTAAGTTTTCCTTCCCTGACACTAAGACAATGGCCACTCATTGCAACAACACAGTAACCTCAAGTATGGGCTTAGATAATACTCTTGCTGCATCAGTCAGCAGCATGGATACACCAAAATTACACCAAACCCAGGGGCGGCCCGTCCATTAAGGGCGCATGGGTGCCGCCCCCTCTATCCACGCCACCCCCTCTATTTTTAATGGATAGATTCTGAATCTATCCCCGGTTGCCACAGCCACCACGGCCTCTATGGCCACCCCCAATTCATGCGTTCGGCCCCTTTCAGGAGCGCATGAATTACAGCTGCGGGGGTGTTTTTTTTAAGCACCTGATTAGAGCCGTAGGCTCTAATTGGCTTTAAAATAGGGTGGACTCATGGCGCAGAGCATTGCGCTCGGAGCCCACCCAGGTGTGTTAGAAAGGCAAATGAATATTCGCTATTCTAACACTGAATCGCCTCTCCACCAATCAGGAAGCGAGGGTCTGATACCCGTTTCCCTATTGGCTGAAAGGTCAGGTGATCTTATTGGATGCCGAGGAGAAGGAGGGGGATGCACAGCGGAAGGCGCTGTGATCCACACCACAGAAGGAGGAAGAAAACACGCTGCCCGACCGCTTTCTAGATGAGGTAAGTGCGGGGCTTTGATGTCTGGGCTGTCCTCCCGGGTGGGGAGGACACCACCCCCTCTATCCACGCCACCCCCTCTATGATTAATGGATAGATTCATGCATAACATGAATCTATCCATGGCAGCCACAGCCACCCCCTATTCATGCATCTGGCCCCTTTCAGGAGCGCATGAATTACAGCGGCGGGGGTGTTTTTTGAAGCAGCTGATTAGAGCCATAGGCTCTAATAGGCTTAAAAATAGGATGGACTCGTGGCGCAGAGAATTGCACTCGGAGCCCACCCAGGTGTGTTAGAAAGGCAAATTAATATTTGCTATTCTAACACTGAATCGCCTCTCCGCCAATCAGGAAGTGCGGGTCTGATACCCGTTTCCCGATTAGCTGAAAGGTTAGCGCAACTTCCCTCTTTTTGCAATCCTATTGGACGCCTAGGAAGAGGAGTTCACCACTCTGGAACACACCTCCCTCATTACAATACCACCTTCCACCCACTTCCTGTACACTCTGATTGTACAATCTCCTTTAGATCCACCATCGGCTATGTAGTACAAGGACCTGTCTGGTTTGATACAAATTGAATGCATTGGTCAGGTGTGTCCTCTTATTTCATAGTTCTGGCAAAATCTAAAGGCAGTTGTACAGAGAATGTGCAATCAGATTGCATAGTGTATGGCCATCTTTATACAAGTACATAGGAGGGAGTGGACGGCGACACTCCGTTGTCAGGCCTCGTTCACATTTCCACAACACACATTCCTGCATGCGTTTGTTTTGGGTGTTTTGGAGCATTTTTACTCATCACGCATAGGGCAGTCCATTCACTTGAATCCAAAGAGAAGCTCCATAACTTTTTTTGGAGTGGATATTTTGGTGCATTGTGCTGCTCTTCGGGAGACTTTAACATGTAATGACGATACCAGCATGAAGCATATTTGCAGTGCTTCTGAAATGCATGGCAAAGTGCACATTTTCTGTGCAGATTGTCATGCGTTTGGAAACACTCAGATGTGAATGGAGACTCATTGTTCTTGTGTAAATGCACCAATTTCACTTTCATTCACACCTAGTGGGAGTGCATGTTTTTTGGCTTGTTTATCCAGTGGCACACATAGGGCAGCCCATCGACTGGAATTTGCTGGGCTACACGTGGCAAAGTAGCTCATGAGACATTTTGGCATGGAGTGAGTTGCACGTTTTTTACTGCTATATAATAGGAGGACACACCATCTATCCAATCCTATCCAATCAGGCAGGCTCATGCACTCATGCACTACATCAGGGGTGTCCTGTGGGCTGCATGCGGCCCCAGGGAGTTTAGCATGCAGCCTGAGCCCATCTGAAGGGAAGCCGGGAAAGCCAGGCAAATGCACGCATAGAGGAATGCCAGGGACGCTGTGAAAACTCAGCTGATGGGTGAAGGTGTGCTAATGAGGTCAGCTGGTAAATGCCTTCCTGTGTCTTACTGGTTTCTAAGGGCTAAGGTAAGGTAAGGCCTTGTTTTCAAAATCAAAGAAAGTTTATATTTTTCTGAAACCACAGTACATTAATGATATATTGGTACATAGGGGAGCTGGATTTTAGAAAGAAAACAAAAGATGAACTTAGCCTTTAAATCAATGGGGCAATATGAAGTAATGCGAAGAGTGTAGAATGTATACATGTACACTGAACCATTGACAATGAACACTGTCCGACCAGCTGATTAGAGGGTTGCATGGCAGGCATCAGAAAAAAGAAACCTGGCCACAAATGTGAAATTTTCAATAGATCGGTGGTCAAACTAAGAATTCACATTTACATAAAATATTGAAAACTATTACAAAGGTAAGATTTAAAGTTAGAAGGCAACAAAAAAACCTACTGGGATGGTATCTCATACACTGATTGTAGAAAAGCTGCTGTTTAGCAGTTGAGAGCGTGGACATAAAAAAGCTCAGTGACAAGTCAGAAGCTACAAGAGACTGCATATTAGTAAATAAACACCTAGCTGGTGACAGGTGCTTATGCTCTGTCACATTATAAATATGACTTTCACTTATCCCGCAGAGGGAAAAAGGCCCCACAAAGTGCAAGGCTACAACCTCCTCTTGTTTGTCTAAGCTTACCCATAGGTTTTCCGGAGTGTGCGTTGACAGCACTATGAAAATCAGAGCTGGAGTTTAAACAGGAGAAATGATGTTTGGAGGAAGTGTCTTTTTTAAGTCAATCAGGTTGTTTTTTTTCCATAGGAAAAAAGCCGAAAGTGAGTACTCTCAATATCACCTTCACCTATCATATTTTAACTCTTGCCAGGATTTTTACCATATTCACCAACTAAACTGTGCTACACATTAAAACATATACAAAAATAATTTCAGAATTTAATGGAAAGGTAAAGAAATGCTAAGCCCACAATTTCCTAAATGTTTTGGAATCTTAGCAAAGGCCAACTTTGCATGGACTCTATCTTATATTTTATCAAGAGATAATTGGGTTGATTTACAAAAGGAATACAGATGATTTAGTTGGCAAACTTAAATTCTATGTACACCCTAGCAATGTATTTCCATTGCTTGCTCTTTTTTGATCTTTTAAATATGCCATTAAAACTGGGTTTTTCCATTTGGAAAGTGCAAAAAATACCAGTTGATCCTGCCAAAAATCTAGTGAGCTGATAACTTCCAGCAAACTCTCCTTCTGCTGCACTCTTAGCAGTTAGCATTGTTCCCAGCAAAGTATTTGTGCTACAGAATACCACCCAGGTACAGATCAAATGTCAGAGAATGATTAAAAAAAGCAACCTGTCCCTAAAGCTGGCTATACACTAGTATATTTTTTAATGAAAGTTCGTATGAACATTTGTGCGAACATTGGTACGAAACATCTTTTGTACATTTAATGACTGGATTGCTTTTAACATTCAATTTTGGAATGAATGTAAGTTACCAAACAAAATGCACATACACCGTTAACAATGTGTTTGCTCTATCCTGCTCCTTTGAATTTTCTTATCACTGTGGTTAAAAATGACTGTTGACTTGACCCCACTAACAATTAGAGAATTCAAAAAACATTCTTAAAGCGGGGTTCCACCCAAATTTTGAACATTGTCTCTATGCATTCTCTTCCTTGCCTAGATGCTGACATGCTGTGTAAAAAAATTTAAATCACCGTAATTACCTTTTTTTTTCTAATCTTCTTAGCACTTCCTGGTTTTCCTCCCATGGGAGTAGGCGTGTTTCTAGCTTCTCCCAGACCTCCCACAGTCCCCTGGGAGCTAGTCTCAGGCTTCCCAGCATGCATTGTGCAACAGCGTCATCACAACATCTCGGTGAATGCTGGGAGCATTCACCGCATCCAGGAAATACATGCTTGTGGGCTTCAAATGCCCACAATGAAGATGGAAACCGCCTTCAGTGAATTTTATAAGTTATTCTTTACAACGAAATCGGACACAGGTGGACATATTACACAGAACATGTGAGTAGATAATCATTAGAAGAAAAGTTTGTGAATGAACTCCAAAAAAAAAAAACGATAGATAGGTGGACCCCCGCTTTAAAATGAAACATTTTGAACAAACTTCTGCTAGTGAATAACCAGCTTAAGCATAGATGATTATTTAAATTGTGCACCAGTGCAAGTATGAACCTGCAAATTAAATGCAAGAGGAGTAACAGAAAGTACATTAGACAGCAAATCTTAGCAATAAACTGTACTTAGTGTAGCCGGGTGCAGCCAGCTGTGTGTGGGGAGTGGGCTGTATTCCCTCCCTGCTCTCGTCTTCTTTCCCCGCTGCCGCTGGAATGCCTGTTTGTGTGGGTGGGTGCAGGCTTTCTACTCCCCCCCCCCACCTTTGCCGCTGCAGGAGGAGATAGAGTGGCACAGTGTGAAGATCCCCCACTCACCACTTTTCCAGCAGTGACTTGAGCCATTTTGTGCCCAGAAGGACTTGTGATGTGGCAGCAATGGGACCTGGGGTTTGTAGCTCTTAAAGGGGTTTCGACAGTACAAATGGATGGGGGCTTGGACTTCTTTCCCAGTATTCCTGGCACATAAACACAAAAGGAAAATAACTGAGGGCGTGTCCTGGGTGATTTGGACCAGAGGTTGGAGAGAGAGCACTGTGTGGGGAGAGAGTGCAAGAATCAGAGTACAGAAGAACTGAGCTGCTGGGAAGCCATTGCTGTGCTGAGAACCGGGGAGTACCGAGCTATGACCTGTGTGCTGAGGGACTGAACCACTGCCAGGATACAGTCTCTGCTGTGCTGAGGACCAAAGTTGCCCCTGGCCCCATATAACCAGAGAGACCACTGCTGCTGGGTTGCTGGGTCTGGTAAGAGGGCCTTGTGGCTATGACTTGTTACTATCACTAAATGCTGAGCCCCTAGAAACTGACTACACAACTGTTTATAGCCCTATTACCACCTCTGGTACTTATTGACTGTGCTCAAGTGCACCAACTGTATTATTGGGCCCCAGCTCTTGGCGGCTGAAGAGTCAGGATTAAAGACTGTCCTTACAGTTGCTACCAAGAGACCTTTGCCCCTTTCTCAGTTAAGAGGTACCTCTTAGTGAATGCTACATCATACCCTAGCCATTCCATCAGAGTGCACTTTAACCCAGTTGTAGTGATATTATTCATATTGCAGTTAACATTTTTATGCACTGTTTATTGTTAAGTTACTTTGGCAAAGTTATAACTCTGTCTAACAGACTGTGTTCAAATTTACAGGCTGTGTGCTCATTTATGTTCAACCTTTCACTCATTCTAACCTGTATCAATATATTGTGTATATTCTGGTAGTAACGCACAGCCAGGTTAAAGGTATCTATACTTGTGTCTTACATGTGCTGCAGTGGTTTTCATTCAACCGGGTGTATCAGAGGTGCTAAAGTTGTTCTTGGAGTCGGGGCGCACAACAGAGAACCTAAAATTAGCAATCAGCTCCTTCGGGGTATGGTAGATTATCTCATGGGGACCACCTTTTCTGGAAAACAAGGTCAGTGTGCAGGCAATTTCTTTAAAATCTGGTGGGTTGCCAGCTTTATTTAGCAGAGGTTTGCAAAGTAATGAAAACAAACAAAAACATTGTAAAGCAAATCCTTGCCGTCCAGCGCTATACAATACAGTAGACTCCTCCTGATACGGTGTGGGGCTGGTCCCCATCATCCACAAAACATGTGGTAAAACAAACCTTCTTTTTAAATTTAAACAGAGCTCTCTCTCTCAGATTCCCTTCTGAGTCTCAGGCCAGAGCTATCCTGTGCTCTCTTCCTGCTCATTTAAAGTCCACCTAAGAGTGGACTCAAATGGACCACAACATCTGGACCGGAAACAAGCCTGCCACAGAGGTTGGAAAAACCCGTGCCGGATTCCGCTTCAGTCTCTTGCAACAGAACACATGTGAGGTGAAATATATTGATTATTCATTACCTCGGCTCGCATACTGTCACAGGGGGTAGCGCTACATTAGTAAGAAAGCTATACCAAACTAAGCTGATGAAAGGCCAGCACACCCAGGTACAAAAGATGTACTGTACAAATAGTGGAAGACATTTGAGCTATAGGAGAAGAAATAAAAGACTTTCAGAAGAATCTGCACTAAGAACCAGTAATATGCAGTATGATTTTTGACTTGTGCAAAGACAAGTCACTTTGGCCCCATTCACACCTGCAAATGGTGCTGTTAGCGATGACATGCTGGAGCCTGAGTTGGGGTTCTCTGCAATTAGCTGTGGGAGGAAGCCCACTGAAATGAATGGGATGCTAACAACTCCTGCAGCTAATAGCAGACACTTGCATGTTTTCACTCACGCAGGGATTACTTGCAAATGATTGGCCCTAGACACAAACTGTCTAGATTGGTGTCCAAAGCCAATCATTCGCAGGTAATTGCTCCACTAAGTTTTATGTGCAAATAAAAGAAAAAAGGTGCCTCTAAGTGCAAAATTCAGATTTTTAATATCCCTGAAAAGGATTAAAATCACTTACAGAATCAAGGATAGGAAGGAGCATTTCATGGATGAATAAAACAGGTGATCCGGCATCAGGGAGGTCCCAGTATATCACAGCTTTCCAGGGATATCGATATGCAGCAGCGGAAGGGCCCAGGATAACCTGCAGATGAAAGCCCCAGGCTCTGGGAACACTGGTGAAGCAATCGCGCTTTCTGAATCAGCGAGGAGCATGAATCCCGGAAATCACGTCAGCGAGAAAATGGGACACGTTTCGGAACTACTGATAGTTACTTCTTCAAGTCAATACCAACAAGTTAGTAGAAGCTGAGCTTTTTATAGTCTGTGGGCGGAGCTATGGGTGGGACTATGGGCGGTAATAGGGGAAAAAGTACGATGCTGCAGTACCCCAGGAAATATAGTGATCCATGGGCACAGAGCTACAGAGAAGACATAAAAACAACGCAGGATGCATCCCGCACACAAAAAAAACAGCAAGACAAATACAGCAGGACATTACAAGAAGTACATATAGGGAAAGAAACATGAAATCAATGTAAAAATAAAGTGGAACACAACGGTCAAACCATACATTGCTCCTCATTAACAGATACAACTAAAGGAGGGTTGATGGAGTATTACAGTCATGGATATTAAATGCTAAAATGTGTGGTTTATGTGAACATCATATAAAATGTATATATATATATATAAAATAATTGATTAAATTATATATATAAAACTGGGAATTAAAAATTAATCATTAAAAAACGATCCATGGATCAATGTTTGGGGATAACAAACAAAAAAGAGTACATAAATATACACGTGTGTGTGCGTATGCATGCACACAAAACACCCACAGACACGTAGATGCACAGAAAAATTGTACGCTTTAAGAGAAGGGAAAAAAAGAGGGGGGAACATAAATATATGCACTGTATCTTGTACATGCATACGCATACATGCATAAAGTGCGCACACAAACGTCCGTTGGTTGAATCATTGCACGCGCACACATGCACACACACACATGTGTACGCATCCAATAAGAAAACAAGAATGCAATTGTCCAATAGGGAACATTACTAAGGGGAATATGGGCCCTATATAATGAGCATACATATGAGGATGAGGATGTAATGGGGAATAAAGTACTAAAGTATGGCACTGATTTCAAAATCCTCATTTAACCCTCCAGCGGCCAGAACATTCAAAGAGAAGATCCAATACATCTCTCTTTGGCAAAGCTTTTGAAAGCGCTCAGCTGGGGGGAGGTCTCTAGACATCGCCTCAATAACCCAAACCATTGGACCATCAGTGGATTTGTTATGGTATTCAAGGCCTAGTGCCTAGGGACACTATGAATGTCTGATCCATCAGTAATAAAACGCTGATGTTCGCCAAATCACTTGCGTAATGGTCTAATAGTTCACCCAACATAAAAAAGGCCACATGGGCATGTCAAACAATAAACCACATGGTCAGAGGAGCATGTGTCAAAACCCTTGATAGGGTATGTTTTACCTTTCACACAAAAATCCTTCTGGCCATGTTTAACAAACCGATAGGTCTTACATAACGGCTTGCGGCATTGATACATGCCTGAGATGGCTAGAGAGGTTGGAAGGGAATAACCTGAGGGTAATGGTTTACCCTTAAGTTTACTAGGTGCCACCTTACTTTTGATATTAGGGGCTTTTCTATAGGCAAATTTGGGCTTGTTAAACAGGACAGGATGAAGATGCTCATCCTGAAGCAACAAAGGCCAATGCTTCCGCACGATAACCTCCATCTGTCTGTGACGGGAGTGAAATTGGGTAATAAAACGCAAGTCATCCTTATTGTTGTCAGCATGGGTGGGAAGACATGGTTGGATAGGTGTGTCTCTATAATGAGAGTAAGCTGTTTGCACAATATCAGCCAGAGATTCTTTGTCAAGAAATTTTTCTTCCAAAATCTTACTCTGAATATCATAGTCACTGCTTCTAGTACAGTTCTTTTTAAGTCTAGTATTGGCTTTAAGGTATGTTATTAAGCCATTGGGGGTGGTGGCAACTTTTGTAATGAAGAAAGGAGTTTCTTCTTAGGAAAAAACCTAGCATAGATCTCAGCTTCTACTAACTTGTTGTTATTGGCTTGAAGAAGGAACCAAACAGTAGTTCCGAAACGCGTCCCATTTTGATGACCTATTTCCTGTTTGCGGTCCACGCTGGTTGTTGTCCCCTCTCGCTGACATCATTTCCGGAATTCATGCTCCATGCTCAGACGGCGTGATTGCCAGTGTTCCCAGAGCCTGGGGCTTTCATCTGCCAGTTATCCTGGGTCCTTCCGCTGCTGCATATCGATATCCCTGGAAAGCTATGATATACTGGGACCTCCTTGATGCCGGATCGCCTGTTTTATACATCCATGAAATGCTCCTTCCTAACCTTGATTCTGTAAGTGTTTTTAATCCTTTTTGGGGATATTAAAAGTCTGAATTCTGCACTTAAAGGCGCCTTTTTTCTTTTATTTGTTTTCTATTAGAGATTGCTCCCCTCTTCGAGTGCAGCCCGAAGTGTTTGAAGACCACATCATCCATCAAATATAGACACTATCTGCTTGGCCCTGATATTCAGAGCACCCTTGATATACGTTTTATCTAATGTTTATATGCGAATGACTGTTTTCAATGGGCCCTCCACCTGCAGCTAATTGCCGGGACCCCCCCCCCCCCCCCGCTGTGTCTCTTGCAGGTAATCGCTGATGGCCCCATTTGCAATAGTACAATAAAACTGAACAAATGTTGTCAGATTCAACAAATCAGTCTTATCAGATATTGATCAAGTAGACAAAAATGGTATGGATTAGGGGTTAAGACAGATGGTGAAAAAAATATAGATCACACAGGGTCTATTGATGACATTTTTCATGCCCCAAATGATTTCCATGGTCCACTACTTCCAACCGCTCGGGAGCACAAAAGCAGACCTGTGCTTTAGTCCAATTGACTTGATACAATCTATTTACTGTATGTATGGGATCTAAAAAATACCTTAGGGCAGGGAATTTGAACCCTAAGTGGTCCATGAATGGGTTTCAGGGGGTCTGTGAGAGTCAGATAAAAAAGTACATTTACATTCACTATACAGCCCTCACCCTTGTCCCAATCAATGATTTCCTATTGAAATAATTTAAGAAAACACACCCTGCCACTGCTTATAATGCTGACTGCTAAGCACCTCCTGACTTGTTGTTGTGCTATGCTTACCATTTAAATTTGTATCATCATTCTCTGCACAACCACCATCTTGTGCCACTCCATAATGGCAAGTCCTAATTCTCATTTTCTAGTAGTAGTAGTACTAGATTTGAGCAGAATTGAAATTGCTTTGTGTAATTTGCAAAAGATAATTGTATTTCATTTTTGTAATGACTGGCTATTACTTTTTGCATGAAAAGGAGGAAGTTTTTTGTTGAGTTACTTTATTCAAACCTTGTGTATGTCATATATGTATGTGACAATCAAATTTTAACAAAATAAAGTACATATATTCTTTGCATGGAAAGTTGTGTTTATGTGAATAGTTTGGATGAAACGTTCCATAGATTTTATCAGTTTCTTAAAGGTATCTGTGACTCAAAAAAGGTTAAAGCCAAAAGCAAACATTTATTATACTACAGCTTACCAATTCTTAGATGTGATTGCTGCATTTGTTTTCTTATTTAGGCTTTCTTTTCTGTTCACCTAGTGATCTGGACAGTAAGTCTGTTGTTTTTCAACAGAACAAGCTCTCCAGCAAATGTATCAGTTAAGAGTGTTTTGCGACAAACCATTTACCGCTGACAGGGGGCTTACAATGATCAGCTTTTTTTAAAAAAAACCTCTATTCCAGAAGAAAAGAACCTTTTGCTGTAACTGCTTGTATAACTGCAGCGAGTTCAGGAGTTCAGCTGCAATTTGTTATTGTAACTAAATCTGCTAGTCCAGTCTAAAACTGTAGTCCCATACACTAACACTCCTCCCAGACTGACAATGTTGCTGTCTGCTGTGCCACCTGTGCTCTTTCATCCAGACCATAGGCTCTCTAATGCAGGAGGGGTGTTACTGACCAGATCACCAGGTAAAAACAGAGGGAATAAAGCCAAAAAAAGAAATCAAATGCAGCCACCGCATCTATTGATTGGGTTTAATATCACTTTAGCAACCACTGCCTTATCAAGTATCCATACATGTTTTAAATACTTATGGGCAAAGAAAATTATGCTACTTTATAACAGTGATTTGCCTCTGACATACCATGCAGGACGGTCTTTAAGGCAGGGCAAAAGGGACAGCTGCCCTGGGCCCCATCATTGTTGTGGGGCTCAAAGCAGCTGCCTCATACTTGCCAACTATCCCAGTTTAAATTCCCTTATCCCTTGAATGTTTTGTACCGTGCTGTGTCCCGATATCTCAGTGTAAAGTTCTGTTACTGCTGCCCGCCTCTGCCCTATTGCCATGTACAATTGACTCACCTGCAGAGCCTGTGTTTAGATGTAAATAACCTGCATTGATATGTAAATAGAGGCGGCATTAATATGTAATTTGTTGCGGGCCGCGGCATTGATATGTAAATACAGGCAACATTCATATGTATATCATGCCTCCCTGAGGTCATATTTACCATAACTTCTGCTGAATGCTGCCCGCCGGGGAGGCAAAGGAGCATGCTTGAAAGTCCTACCGACAACTGTGGTCATTAAGCCTAACATCAGCCTGTTCTACAAAGGTAAGCAATTTGGAGGTGGAACCCTTCTTCAAAAGAACATGGTGCCACAGCACCCTGAATTTTGGTGCATGTGATTACGCACATCTCAGCCGATGCAGGGCGTCATTAACATTGGTGGTCAGTGTAAATCCCTCTTTACATTGGTGGTTACTGTAAATGCTTCTATTACATTAGTGGTCAGTGTAAATCCCCATTACATTGGTGGTCAGTGTAGAAACTCCTCTTTATATTTGTAATCATTAAAAAAAATCCAAACTTGCATTTGTGATCGGTTTCAAATCCTCCCTTACATTGGTGGTCCATGTATAAGCCCACTTTAAATTGGTGGTGAGTGTAAATCCCCCTTACATTGGTGGCCAGTGCAGAAATCCCCCTTTATTGGCTGTTGATGTAAAATCCCCCATTACATTGGTTGTCAGTGTAAATTCTTCATAACATTGGTGATCAGTGTATATTTTCCTTTACACTGGTGGTCAGTGTAAATCCCCCTTTACATTGGTGGTCAGTGTAAATCCTGCCTAACATTGGTGGTCGGAATAGAAGTGTCACCTTGCATTGGTGGTCAGTACAAATCTCCTCGACAATGGTTGTCAGTGTAAATTCCCCTTTACATAGAGGTCATTGCGTATTCCCCCTTACACTGGTGGTTGGTGTAAATGCTCTTATTACATTAATGTCAGTGTAGAAATTCCTCTTTTTTATTGTTGGGTGGCGTAAAATCCCCCGTTACATGGTTGTCAGGGCAAATTCCCCCTCACATTGATGGTCAAAGTAAATTCCCCATTACATTGGTATAATCCTCCCCTAAATACTTGATAAAGATTTCCAGCTTTGCTCCACCTAATCCAGAAGTGTACTGCCTCCTAACTATTCCCATCTCCCCACCACTGCCACTGATCCCATAAATTCACCAGCATTGCCACTGATCACCCCCCTCCCTTCCCCAGCATTGCCACTGATCACCCCCCCCCCCCAACCTCCCCCAGCATTGCCACTGAATCCAGGAGTCCAAGGATTCCTAGAAGATGATGTGCTGTAGCCTTTAGCAACCAATCATTGAGCAGTAATGCTATGCACTAACTTCTTGCAACCAATAATTGAGCATTAAGGATATGCAGTAACCTCTAGGAACCAATCAGTGAGCAGTTATAATGTGCAGTAACCTCTAACAATCAATTAGTGAGTGGTATAGATGTCCAGTAACCTCTAGCAATCAATAAGTGAGCAGTTTTGATGTACAGTAATCTCTAACAACCAATCAACAAGCAGAAGTCATGTGCTGTAACCTCCAGAAAATAAACAGTGGGCCATAATGTGTGCTGTAACCTCTAGCGGCCAGTCAGTGAGCGGTAATTTTACACTATAACCTCTGGCAATCAATCGCTATTGATCTGATTCAATAAACTGATTTTGAGTCAAGCTGCTATTTATTGTATGTCTCAAAGCAGGTGGAGAGCGAAATGGCATGAAAGAAGGGGCCCAAGAAAATGTTTGCCCAGGGTCCAGTCAATATTAAAGACAGCCCTAATACCATGTACATTATAATTTACATTACAGTTTACATAAGCTACATTACTTGATAAAGAAGCAAATCCATAACTACTCTACCAACGTTGGAATATATTTTAAATGTGACGTTTGCTTTATTGTTGCCATACTCCCTCTAGAAAGAGCTTTTACCAGCAAATACAGGGTGTAGGCTTTAAGTGGGAAAAAAAGATGCAGCAATTGTTTTGCGGTCAATGCGATGCTGTGCAGATTGTAATTTTGGTAAACACAAGAAGTCAGCAGTGGCCAAAAAAAATAGTGGTGTGTGTTACTCAGCATGTTATTGGGTGCTAAGAACAAGACTCTGCTCATACATCCACACATATCTTAAAGTGTTTTCTTAAAGGCAAATGATAGCATAGTTTTAGTGAGTTTAAACAAAAAATCTATCTGTATTTCTATCTATCTGTCTATTTATTTCTATACAGTTTTGAAATCTGACCCTTAAAGCATATCTAAACCCAAAAATAAAATTTATATATTTTGCTGCTTAACAATCCTTGAATGTGGTGTCTTCATTAGTTTTCTTTTTTAGGCTTTTTTTAAATTTATTTCTACCTGCTTATTCAGCCAGCAACGCACTTCCTGTCTCAGGGTGGATCTACTCTTATGAGGGGCAATGGAGCCACTCTTTGACAACAGCACTGTCAATCTGGGCAGAGGGTAGTTTTTGATGCACTAGTAAATTTAGCTAACTTGACTAACAAATTAAAGTGGTTCTAAAATCAGGTCTAAAGTAAAAAAAACTCCTCATTGCTCCCCCCCGCTTGACCCATCCCTAAACACTTACCTGCCTCTTCTCATGATTCACTGCTGTCTCGGCTGAAGCACCACTCCTCTACTTCCAAATTTCACAGGAGATACAACCATGAGTTGCAGTAAATAAATATGCACCTTCCCCCATCAACACAGACAGTGCTGACAGGGGATTCCCTCCCGCCGAGACATTGTCTGCTCCCAGTGGAGGGGTCGGGCCGCCGGGAGAAAACAGGAATTATTACTAGCAGCTATAGCAGCCGCTACGATAATTGCAAGTTGATCGATCAACTTGGTACATTCAGCCTGCCCACACATGGTTCGACTCTTAGCCGGTTCCTACTGAACTGGCTGAGATTTCAGCCGTCTATGGCCAGCCTAAGAGAAGCTCTCATATATAAAAAAATGATAAGACCACAGAATATCCATTAGTAAACCATTGTTTGAAAGCATTTATCAGCCTTTTATACATTGCTGCATCTGTTATAATCAAACCCAAAGTGCCCATCAAATATCATATGTTTGCAGCCAATTTTATACAATGATAGGTAGTGATAGCTGCAAAAATACAATATATGATAAAATTATTTTTTAAACTATGGGGTTTATTTAGCTTACAAGCTGATTGGTTTCTCTATAGAAGTGAGACTTTAGTAAACAAAACACTTATATGACAGGTCCACTTTATGCCTGACTTCAATTCACAGAATTGCTAATTATCCTTTTTTAGCAACATAGTAAATGTGTAAACATAAACCAACTGAGGTGAGGAATACCAGCTAGTCACATAAAGAAAATTGGTGTTTTTCCTTTCCCTTTTTTTAAATTATGGCTCAAACAGTGTGTCCCAAAGTAAAGATTTAACATCTCTCCAAGTAGTAATAAAGTCACACATTTTCTATTATTACACACAGCTGCATTGCCATAAAAATACTATAATACTGTTCTTCAAGAAATTACAGTACTAAATGTTTGTATTTAACTCTTGCAGGACAACTATTAAGTAAACAATTATAACATTGCTAGAACAAACACACATTTCAACTGTGTATATTATATAATACGTATTACTGAAATGACATATTTATGGGCACTTACAAGAAGCTAAAACTGATTTAGAATTCAGATTTTGAATTCAAAGCCAGCAAGCTGCCTTCAGGCACAATACAAGAATAAGGATTTTATAACAAAATCTTACCACAATAACACCCAAAAAGAAAAACATTTTATTTTTATATTAGGCAGTTGTAGCTTATGAGCTGGCCATATATGGGAAAATGTTTTTCTGAGAATGATGGATTGGGAAAAATCAGTGCTTCAAAAATGTCCAAGCCTGTATGCCTAGCTCCCTAACCCTATATAAGCTAGGCTCCATGGCACACATACTCAGGTGCTTACTTGCCTTTATGATACCGGCTGTAACTTCACCATCATCAGGAAAAGGTAGGTAACACATGGACGTGAGTTCTAGCTTAGATAGGTATGGGGGCTAGGCATGGTGAGCTGTTTTTTTAATGACTCTATTGCTTAAATGAACTTGCTATAATAAAAAAAAGTACCTGCAAGGGAGAAAATAAGTACCTCTTTTCTGCTCTAATAAAGAAATACTCTGAGGAAGCCTCCTCAGAAACAGACACTTCCAGGAGTGTCAACCTGCAGTGTTTCCCACTGTGGTTGCTTCCACTGACCCACATGCCACTTTAGGAACAGTTTCAGGAAGAGCAGAGAACATTTATTGCTGTCTGTGAACTTGTCAGGGAGATTTCTCCTAGTTTCCTGAGTCAGGGAAATGTTGGGAACCTAGCTTCCCATTTCTTCCCTCTCTAGGGCATTGTCTGTATCTTCCCTTTGAGAATCCACTAGGAGGTGGTGAAAGTATCTTTGGTTCCCTGATATCCACTGGTGTGCAGATGATTGCTGATTATCTATTTTGAATACAATAGGTAAACATTTTTATCTTTTATTTCTTAGAACAATACAATACAAAAGGTCAAGCAGATTTACCAACTAGTCAGAAAAAAAAACAATTATATACTGTTTCAGCTGTTGTAGTTGCATACATTTACAAATATATGTTGAAGCCCTACTGACACATTAAGACCCCTTTTTGAAGCGTGGTCCCTAAACGCGATTACACACTACAGGTTTTTTTTTCATTCAACCCAGCTGTTGTGTGCTAACAAGGGGATGCCCCCCCCCCCTGCCAGAACACTCCGATCAGCGTTCTCTGACATTGGCTGTGAGCGCAGATCAGGAGTCGGTCGGATGCTGGTTTTCCAGCATGCACGTTCGACAGACTGACATTTACACAGATTTTTTTTTAACCGACCGTTGTCTTCCGACATTTGGCCTGTGTGTACAGGGCTTAACTCTAGTCTAACAGCCCTGGTACATACTGCATGTAGCAAAGAAAACATTGAAGGCAGATATGCATTGAGGTAGTTGGCTAGCTGGTAAGTGCAATGGGAATGTTTATATTGTATTGTTCTAAATGTCCTGTCCATGTGCAGCTTACTTTAAAAGCTGTTAATTAATTTATTGAAATGGTTCTCCTTTTTCTTTTCCTTGTAGGCTTTTTATTTTGGTCTGTGACCCCCCATTTTCCCTCACTTTTTCTGTCTTTCATATTTTATTTATTTATTAGTTTTGAAGGTGTCTGATGAATAATGTTTTGCATGATTAATGAGATATTAAACTCAAAGCACCCATCAGAGGTTGTCAGCATTTTGATCATTAAAGGAGAATTATGGACAAAGGTCTTTTGGTAATGGGTCTTCTGTGGGTCACAGGAGTTCACCTAGTCCTGCACTTCTGTGTCCCATATTCAGCTGACAGGAGCTCCTGCTCCTCCACAGTCTGGCACTCCAGTGAGTGCTGGAGGGGCAGAGAACAGAGCAGCGACTGACAGTCACAGCTCTTTGCTCAAAGCAGACCCGAGAACTAAGCGGTAAGTGGCCTCTTATATATCAGTTCTCTGTGTAGAGCTGTTAAAGGACAGCTGCAGCATCGCATAAATGCTGCAGCCATCTAAATAAGCATGTATGTTTGCTTTTGTTTTGTTTTTTAATTCCCCCACTTCTCGTTTAATGCTAAGAGCTGCTACATGACATTACTTGGACAGACAGCAATAAAAACATCAAGAGTTAAACCTTCCCCATTCTACTAAAAATGCATTTTCCCTGATCAGACTGTGTTTTTCTTGGAAGAGAACCCAAGGACAACACCATTCACACCATCAACATGATTTCCCTGGCTCAACACAACTTAATCCCACTTTGTCTTCTGGTGCAGGGGAGTCCTTTGACTGGGTACATTGATCCTTCCTTAAATCCACTCTTCTACAGCTAAATCTAGGAGATATCTTCATATGTAACGTTATGGCTCTTTATACAAGCTCCACAGCTAGGATCTGTGATAAATTCACAAGTCAGGGTTGCCGCCTATCCCCGATATTATATATTCCTACATTTGGAAGTGGCTACCATTGAAACAACCCATCCATTCAGGGTTTACAGATTGATACCCATTATCCCAAATTTGCGCTGTATATGGATGATCTACCTCTATACCTATCCTCCCCCTTAACTTCACTCCCCAAAGTTCTTCAGGAATTTCATAGATTTGGCACTCTCAGTAATTTTAAGGTGAACAATTCTAAATAAGACCTTATGAACAATTCTCTTCTCCTGACCACATAAGCTCTTGTTAGATGCTCCTATTCCTTTAAATGGCAACCCCTGGCCATCCCCTATTTAGGTACGGAGATCTCAAAAGACTTTAGATCTCTGTTGTCCCTAAATCTAGTAGACTTACTTATCTCTGATATACTGTATCTATGGCATGCCCTCCTGCTCTTATGGTTTGGATGGGTGAATGTCCTTAAAATGGAATCTTGACATTCCTCCATATGGCTGATAATTTTGTCTCCCAGGGTTAGTGCTAAGATCCTGTCCAGAGTGAAGCACATAGGCAGAGTCAGCCTCCCAAACTTTGCACTGTATGATAAGGTTGCACTTGTCTTGTCTCCTTAATTGGTTTCATGCCTCTGGCACTACGTTTGGAATAGCCCTGGAGTGGGATATATATCCTAAAGCCATTCAATGTTTACCCTGGGTATATTTCTTTCATAGGCCAGTAAAAGAAGTTGCTGGTTAAGTGAATCACCTGGTATGATTTACTGTTAACATAGAGTGAGATCCTACAGTGAATGTCTGTAGGATCTCACTCTATGTGAAAGGTTAACGTCATGTTAACCTCCTGGGCATAGGGGTGCGCAGGGGGTGTGCCTGGGCACACCCTAATCACTATGGGGTTGATTTACTAAAACCAGAGAGTGCAAAATCTGGTGTAGCTGTGCATGCTAGCCAATCAGATACCAACTCTGGCTTGTTCAATTAAGCTTTAAAAAAAAAAACCTGGAAGCTGATTGGTTTCCATGCAGAGCTGCACCAGATTTTGTACTCTCCAGTGCTGTGGGGTATGCTTCAGGATGGAGAGCGGAGGAAGGGGCTAGTAGATATGTAATTTAGTGGCCCCTTCCTTTTGTAAATGAACACTATGAACACACTCACTCACTGTGTCCATTCATAACTGAAGCATAGTAAAATGTGTTTACTATGCTCCAGTTTGTGAATGAACAGGAGGTTGCTCAGCACAGAGCATTTCCCATTCATTCACTGTCCCATGCAGCTGAGGCTGCAGAGAAAGCCAAGTGTGTTTGAGCTTTGGGGTGCACACCCTAATGTAATGGGCTGCTGACACCTTTGCTCCTGGGTGAAAATAAGGTGTAAAATAAAGGAGGAGCAACCAGTTCAATAGTGGAGGTGGTGGTGATGCATGATGGAGGTTCTGTCAGAGGTGTGGATTGGTAGCTGTATGGTCTACTCTTCTAAGACTCTAGTATTGTCCTTTGCTGCCTTAGTAGCCACTTTATCTCCCGGGTTTCCCCCATCTAAGGTCTTCCCCGCTTCTCTTTTTGCCAGGGTGGCAGGGTCCCAATGTTAGAGACCACTGCATAACGGAACCCTGCTATGTACTGGGCCTGGACCACAGGTGTGGGAGGCCTTGTCACGTATATAGCAGCTTCTCTCCATGCCTTTGGGCTGAAAAGTAAACATTTAAAGTGTAACATGTAAAGAACTGGTGGTGGAAAATCAGTGCTCAACTTCTATTTCCCTCAAATTGAGGTAAAAATCAGTGCTGGGACAGGTGTCACTGGCAGGTGAAAAGACGTTACCCTTCCGGTATGGGGTCCAGTGCAGCAGTTTGGTCTCTGGCCATGAGCAGCACTACCCTTTCACCCTGGACAATAATATACAAGTTGGCAGACTGTAACCTGTAAGTATTCAAATATAAAAATACCTATCCACTTGCCGACCGCAATACGTAAATATACGCTGCGGCTTTAAAGTGGTTTATTGGGGTTGTGGCTAAAACTATCAACCATAACCCCGGTATTTTTTTTTTCAGCCAGATATTCTGTTTCTCATAAAAGTGATCTGAGCAGCTGATTAGCCACTGGATTGCTTTTAGAAGCAATGGGAGGGGATGTCCCACCTCCTGCCACTCACCACTGTTTCTCTGGCTTTTCGCCCTTATTGGCGAGTCCTGGAAACGATCCGACGGTTCCCGCGGCTGGCCATAGAGCTGAACAGAGACCAGATTGTCCCTGATCAATTCTATGATCTAGGAAGACCGGAGCAACATCATGACATCACTTCCAGCCTAGGGCTTAAGTAAACAATTATTTTTTTAAGCAAAAGATACATTTTTTATCTTTTTTTGCTCTTTTGCTCTCAAAGGCAAAAGAGTGATTTGGGGTCTTATAGACCCCAGATCTCTCCATAAAGAGGACCTGTCATCCCTTATTTCTATTACAAGGGGTGTTTTCTTTCCTTGTAATAGGAATAAAAATGATTTAAAAATAATAATTAAAGGGACAGAGTAAAAAAATAAATAAATAAGAAATATAATTAAAGCGCTTCCATCCCTCTGTGCTGGTGCACAGAAGCGAACGCATATGGAAGTCATGCATGCATATGTAAAGTTTGTTCACACCACACATGTGAGGTATCGTCACAAACATTAGAATGAGAGCAATAATTCTAGTGCTAGACCTCCTCTGTAACTCTAAATCGGTAACTTGTTTAAATTTTTAAAGCGTCATCTATTGAGATTTTTAAGTATGGTAATTTGTCGCCATTCCACAAGCGTGCGCAATTTTAAAGTGTGACATGCTAGGTATCTATTTACATGGTATAACATCATCTTTTATACCCTACTAAAAAATGTGGTTATATATTGTGTTTCTTTGCATTAAAATTGATTAAAGTGTATTTTTTTCCCCAAAAAATTGTGTTTGAAAAACCGCTGCGCAAATACTGTGTGACATAGAAAGTTGCAAAAATCACCATTTTATTCTCTAGGGTCTCTGCTAAAAAAAAAATATAATGTTTAAGTAATCCGTCATTGTGGAGCCGCAATGACGTCACTCCTGCGCATGCGCGCAGTGCCGATGATACCGACACATGGAAATACAGCGGATATCTCCTAAACCGTGCAGGTTTAGGAGATATCCTGGGTAGCTACAGGTAAGCCTTATTATAGGCTTACCTGTAGCACAAAGTGGTCTGTAAGGGCTTACAACCACTTTAAGTGGCTATAGAAAACTGGATCTGTGAGATGATCATAAACATGGTGATATCCCATCGGCCACACCACAGACCTGGTGATTGGCCAATTAATTTCTGTCAATACTCCCCTCAGGGCCCGGAAAAAAGGGACTGCAGCCATACTTGACAACTCTCCTTTAACATCAAAACAAGGAACACCTGTCATTTCTTATGAGAGCCACTGTACCATCTTGCTTGTTTATTGGACTCCTGCTGAACCAGGACTTGATAAATATTTCTCATTCTTCAACCCTTTTTTGGTTTTCTGTTGCATTGTTATCTCTTTTACCCTTGTAATACCTTTTTCTGTAAACATTTTGTTTGCACCATTTTTTAACCACTTCAGTACCCGGCCATTGTCAAATGACGTCCACAGATGGGATCTCCCATCCTGGGTGGACGTCATATGACGGTCTGGGCTTCCCGGCCACCTAGGGGGCGCGCGTGCCCGCCGCGTTGCTCAGGACCCGGTGCGTGTGCCCGGCGGCCGTGATGTCCGCCGGGCACCCGCGATTGCCTGTTAGCCGGGACGGACCGTGGATCTGTGTGTGTAAACACACAGATCCACGTCCTGTCAGTTGAGAGGAGACCGATCTGTGTTCCCAGTACAGCGGAACACTGATCAGTCTCCTCCCCTTGTACGTCACCGCCCCCTACAGTTAGAATCATTCCCTAGGAAACATATTTAACCCCTTGTGTCCCCCTAGTGGTTAACCCCTTCACTGCCTGTCACATTTACACAGTAATCAATGCAATTTTATAGCATTGATCGCTGTATAAATGTGAATGGTTCCAAAAATGTGTCAAAAGTGTCCGATGTGTCCGCCATAATGTCGCAGTCACGAAAAAAATCGCGATAGCCGCTATTACTAGTAAAAAAAAATATATATATATATTTTTTTTTTAAATGCCATAAATCTATCTCGTATTTTGTAGACACTATAACTTTTGCACAAACCAATCAGTATACGCTTATTGCGATTTTTTTTACCAAAAATATGTAGAAGAATACGTATCGGCCGAAACTGAGGAAAAAATTTGTTTTTTTTTAAAAAAATTGGGATATTTATTATAGCAAAAAGTAAAGAAATATTGTGTTTTTTTCAAAAATGTCGCTCTTCTTTTGTTTATAGCGCAAAAAATAAAAACCGCAGAGGTGATCAAATACCACCAAAAGAAAGCTCTATTTGTGGGGAAAAAAGGACGTAAATTTTTTTGGGGTACAACGTCGCACGACTGTGCAATTGTCGTTTAAAGTGCGACAGCGCTGAAAACTAAAAATTGGCCTGGGAAGGAAGGGGGTGAAAATGCCCTGTATTGAACCGGTTAACGGTCTTGTTTTACTAAATGATATTTCAAAATTGTTAATATTGCCTCCAATGCGCTAATGCAGAACTTAGAGTCCCTGTCTCTTGAAGAGCGCTACTACATGGTAAAACTTTGGATATACCTGTCTATGATAGTGTGTGTACAGGTGTTTATTTAAAGTCATAAATTGGTATTGCTAGAATTGTGAATGGGTAATAGGCCCACCCCCTGTCTGGTAGCATAGTAAAGGGCTAATTGCTCAGTTAACCAAACCCAGTGACAATCACTCTTATGCCACATACACACGGGTGGACTTTTCGACCGGACTGGTCCGACAGACTTTCCAGCAGACTTTCGACAGACTTTTGACAGACTTCTGACGGACTTTTTAACGAACGGACTTGCCTACACATGATCACACCAAAGTCCGACGAATTTGTACGTGATGACGTACACCAGACTAAAATAAGGAAGTTGATAGCCAGTAGCCAATAGCTGTCCTAGCGTCGGTTTTTGTCCGTCGGACTAGCATACAGACGAGCGGATTTCTGGGACTGGCGGAGTTACGACGTAAAGATTTGAAGCATGTTCCAAATTTAAAGTCCGTCAGATTTGCGACTGGAAAAGACAACTGAAGCTACGGTGAAGCCCACACACGATCGAATTGTCCGCCGGATTTGGTCCGTCGGCGTCCATCGGACAAGTCCGGTCGAAAAGTTTGACCGTGTGTACGCTGCTTTAGTCTGTTGACACATAGATTGTGATCCAGCGAGCTAGGAGATCTTTGGGCAGGGTGGGGCTGAGAGAGTTAATGGCAGGTATCAGTGACAGCGTGGTGTGAGTTCGACCAGCCATTTGTCACAAGTTGGTGAAGAGGGCAGTGGTCTGAGGATGTGCCGTCACATGTACCTTCTGTTTCTCTTGTATCTTTGTAAATATTAACATTTATATGTTTAACTAAAAATGTGTTTTTGCCTGTCTGTGCCCCTGTTGGAGACATTTCTCATCATTTGTTGGTCACCCAACATGCACAATTATGATTGTGTGCAATCTTTCCCTGTCTGCCTATAGGGTAGTCTCTGCACTGCCAGATCTGCAGCGAGAAATCAGTAATAAATTGAATCTGTGGGTTGAGTTACGGTTGAGCCAGTTGATCAGCTCTAAGTGTAATTAGGAATTGATTTGCCATAAGGCACTTGTAGTCCTTTAAAGCCGAACTGAAGTCACAGAAAAAAATTTAGCCAGACAGACCTTGTAATAACATGCTTGTGAGATTTTGGACCCTTTTATAAACCTTATGCCAAATGTTCATAAAATCCAGCATTACACATGTATGGTAGTAATAAACTCATCAGAAAGTACACATCCTTTTGACATAATTAGCCAAGTTACTAACATATTTTACTACTTTTACATTCTATGCAGAATTAGAAAAAGACATGCAGACATATTGCGGACAGATGAGAATCAATGACACAGTACAGTATCATGTGGACAAGTTAAGATGCACCCAATATGGAAGAGATCAGCATAGATCCTCTACACGAGTTTATGAGACAGATGCTAAAGTCAAGGGTGTATCTTCAGCCAAAGTTATCATGATATGGGCAGCATGTGTTATTATACATCTTAAGCAAACTTTAAAAAACTTTACAGCAACTCACAATCACATTTGAAGCAAGATCCCATTGTTGCAAGGCAGCCTAAAACAATATAAATTGCTTCTACTTTTTAAATGTATTTGGAGAATTATTAAAAAGTGTCTGAGACAAACTTTGTTTCAACTTTGTTTCAGCTGGAGTGCAGCCAATCAGCTTTAACATTTTTATTTTCTAAGCTGTGCGGAAAGAAACTAAGGATAGAAGCTGATTGTTTGCAATGGGCAACACACCAGCTGAGATTTTTTTTCTAGACACTCTTTATAATAGGATACGTTCACCTTTACAAAAAAAGAATAATAAATGCACATTTTTTTGCAGGTAAAAAAATGTGCACTTTTTTTTTGGGGGGGGACCTGTAAAGCATTGCAGTTCAGCAGATTGTAAGTGTAATACAAACTGATTGGGTCCTGCAGACTGAATGCAGGGTCCTGCAGACTGATTTTGTATCTGTCTTCCTGTACATCTGATACAGGCAGGCAGTAATACTCTGACAGGAAGCTCAATGAATTACCTAGACCAGTCAACAGCCCTATGATAATTCATTGAGAAATTCAAGCAGACAGATGGTTCCGGCATCGCATCAGTGTGAACCTAGGCTTAATTCCCCTATTTTTTCATTGCTGAGTATGCAGCAGGGGAAATACAATAGATTTTGTCTTCCTTTAAGAAGCTGTAATAAAATAATGAGTTCTCAACATTTTTCTGAGCATGGACACTGCAAGTATTAAGTATAAATCTGCACAGGCTTAATCGAGAAGAAAGAAGCCCACCTTAAAGTGTATCCATAGTTACACTTTAAAAATGATTTTCCACATTGTATTCCAATTGTGTTTAACCTACTATTATTCTGAATGATCCAGAAGATTATAAACTTGCTTTTTGAAGATCCCCACACATTTACTCATATAATTTTGTGACATGTCCTGTGAGTAGGTACTGCTGTGTCACACATTTACTCATATAATTCTGTGACATATATTCACTATGTCCTGTGGATAGGCACTGCTGTGTCACACATTTCACAGAGCCTGTCTTCTAAACTACAGAGGTGTTGTTGCAGAATGAATAGTGGGTACAATAAGGAGCCCACAATATGGGATTGTGGCCGTCACAGGTTTTTATAAAGTTACATTCAAAAACAAAAAAAAAGATAAATTTACAAAAATAAAGATAATTTACAGTATTTAAAAAAAAAAAAAAAAGCGGGCTTGTCATGAGGCAGTAAGCGGGAAAAACATTTTTTCCACAGGTGAAGGAGGTTATATAAGCTGCCTAGTGACAGACCCGCTCACAGTTGCCCTAAGCCGGCTTAAGCTTGAGTCCCTCTTCCCTCCCACCCTTGGCGCTGGCACCATTATATGGTTATGTCACCCTTGGATCAAGGGGGGACTTTGGTTTTATGAACTGATTCATTTATAGCTTGAGTCATATGACTGAGCAAGTTTAGAATTTGTTTTAAGTTTGAAATATAATTTATTTATTCTTTCACTGTTTAATTTTTGAATAAAGTTATTTGATTTATTTCAATACCAATAAAGGTGTCGGGCTATTTAAAACACCAATTCGGTTGTACTGTGTTTTATTTAGAATAATAGAAGGTGCGACCTACAATCCCACGCAGAGTCAGTACAGGAATCACAGCTTGCAGACAGCAAGTCACCATGGGATATGGACTCTGTTAAAATATAAAGTAAACAGCTGCAAAGTATCAGATTAGGCGACCCATCAGAATGTGTAACGGAAGTGACGCTTCGACGCCGCCATCTTGCTATACCCCGCACTCCTCTAAAGTAAGGATACACTGAGAAGGGGGAAAGCGGACCTCTTGTTACACTCACCGGAGTTTTGCATTTTACACTTATTTTTAACAGTAAAGTAAGTTTATATAGTGAAATACAGTACTTAGAACTCCATCTGAATGCTAAGATGTTTCATTTTAAAAGCAGCGATCTTCTGTCAGATTAGCAAACCTGTGAGATGAGCAGGCTTGCCGCTCCTTTTAAAATTCAACATCTAACCAGTCAGACGGAGTTCTAACTACTGTATTTCACTGTATAAACTCACTGTACTGTTAAAAATAAGTGTTAAATGCAAAACTCCAGTGGGTGTCCGCTTTCCTTCTTCTAACCTTACAATGGAGGAATGCGGGGTGTATAGTATAGTAAAACTTGCCACCAACTGATCTCAAACAAATGAATCTCAAATGCAAACCCATGTTTTCTGGGTTTGACTTGCTTCTGAAGCCCTCATACACTAGTCTTTAGATTCAGTGGTGTACTAAGGGGGTACAGGCTAGGAATTTGTCTTGTTTTTTTATTTTGTACTGATACCCATAGTACTGCAGGCCTGTTTCTGTCACAGCAGCAATTCAGAGTCAGGAAAGGCTCCACCTTGGCTCCTGTCACATGAAACAGCTAAGGAGAAGACTTCACTCACCTCTGTACTGAGGTGGGGGAAACTGTACTGGGGGGGGGGGTTGTACTAAGGACCTGCCCTTAATCTATCCATTCTCATATGTGCTCCTACTATGGAGGCTCTTGAACTTTAAAGTTAGGACTACAGTATATATGAAGGTCCCTTGGTGTGGGTACTGCGGCTTATGCATATATTTGCAAGCGTGTGCAAACAAAACCCTCTGTTTTTAACCTAAACAATTAGACAAGGTCAATTTGGTTGTTTTGCAGGTTGGCTGGTAAGTGCGCTGGGAAATCTTTTGTTTGTTTGTAATGTGCATTGCCCTTCCATGTGCACTTTACTGCAAGGGCCAGTTATAGGCTGGGGTTTTTGCCACTTTTTTGTACAGTTTTTTGAATTGAGTGCAGGGACGCGCTGGTTGCCTTCACTGCCACTGTGCTTTTGCTGGGTGTCACATGCATCCTTGTGCCTGAAGACCCTATGGGAACACACAGCGTGGCTCTGGAGTGCGTCCGCATTTATTACCTCTCAGCACACGACTTGCTAAAGGAACACCCACAGGAAAGGGGGAGCAGAGAGTGCAGGTGGAGGACTCCAGAGGAGGAGGTAGGGGACCGCTCTGTGCAGTACACACACAAATAAAGCAGTTAAGTATAATATCTTTTTTATTTGAATTAAAAAAATAATCTTTAATATCACTTTAACTATCTTCTTGGCACTGTAACTCACCATCCACCCTGCACATCTCACCTAGCACCTCTGAGACTTTGGCTTTGATTTACTAAAGTGTGAAACAAAGTGAAGTGCAGTAAAATGAAACAGGTAAAATGCACCTGGGTTCACCTAAAATATCCTAAATTCAAGACACCAACAAAAATATTAGCTACTGGGAAATTGGCTTTGGATTGGAGGGGGTAACTTGGCCAGGGGGGGAGTTTTCTTGTCAGGAAAACCCCAAGTGTTTTGCATGGAGGCCTCCTATTTAACCGTACCATATTTATGGCTGTTATATGCCACCTTGATAATCAAAATAAATAATAGGAAAAAAAAAATTATATTTTGTAAAATGTATCTTGATATATTGTACTGTATGTATTTAAATTTAGGCAAATCAGCGTTATTTTACACTGTGCTGAAAGTGACAGAATTATGTGTGGTTTTCCAAAACAAAGTTCCATTTGTATCTGTAACACGGCGTTATGTGACTGTATGACCGGTGGAAATCCCTGCTGACGCAGACTAGACATCTGACACTCACAGATCCAAGAGTAGCTATTTAACATTATCGACATATGACTGCAATGACTAATGTGGTCTGTCTCAGTATTTTTTGCATTTGCAATGTCACTGCTTAGTATTATGAATGCCCCAAGTACATTTTTCTATATCTTCTGTCACTAACTACTTAAATAAAATATACCTGCAAGTGGATTATTATGTGCATTATGTATTTTCTGTATGTATAAACTAGTTTGTATATCTACAACTTGCTGGATAGAAACTACAACCAGTGCCGTATCCTATAATAGGAAACACATACCGGAGCACTATTATTGGTCCATATGGACTAACCTCAAAGGAAAGTTGTCTGCAGAGAAAATATTGTAAGAGGACATTGTAGTAAAGTTTGCCTTCAGTCCATCTTCTGTTTCACTGTCCAAAATATATGTGGCTCCTATGTTAAGATTTTATACTTCAGGGAAGCTCACCAACTGCTGGTGATACTAACCTGTAGCATTTTTTTTATACAGGGTCCAGTTTTAGGTGTATTAAAAGTTCCAAAAATACTCACCTATAACTAGGTTCATATTTCTACTGTGCCATTTAGAAGGTTTTTCCTTTGCATTTCCTATTCATAGCACTGATTCAGGGTGGGGCCCATATGAGGCAGAATCAATGATTGGCTTCATCTGCCTGAGTAGCCAATGAGTGTCTCTACTTCATGCCATTTGAAAATCACACGAACATGCACAATAAATGTTTGAATAAAACAATTCAGTGGTAGTGACTCATTAAGGCCTCTTGCACATTTGAACTCAAAAACACTACTTTTGTAGGCATCTGAGATTTTTTTAAATGCTACTCTGTGTTAGCCTATGTGTTCATGCACAATTTAGGCATTTGCAGGAGTATAGAGGCAAGGGCATTTAGAGGTAGAAAAAAAACACCAGTCATGTTCAGGAGAGGAGCTTTTGAGCATAAAAAAATGCCTAGTCACGTTTAGGCACATTTAGCACTTGAGCGTTTTTTCATTTCAAAGGCCAGAATGAATTAAACACCCAAGGGCTTGAGGCACCTGATCACAGCTAAATGCAATTACAAAAATGTGGCCTAGGCCTATAGTATAGGAAATCTTCACATTCAAGTGTCAAATGTTTCTGTTAGTGTTGAAACATGAGGCATGTGACATGGTACTGCACATATTAATGTATGACCGCTGTCTGTAGTCTGAGAACTGACACTTCCTGTGAAGAAACTAAATATCCCACAATCCTGGCTCTCTCAGTCTAGTGTTGGTGTGGATAAAATAATTCCATAAAAATAAAACAGGCACAAGCAGGCAGAGCAATGAAGAGATGTGTTTTCATTACATTAGCAATCCAACATTTGTGATGCAACACAGAGGAAATGGTGAGTCATGGACTGGATGCTGTGTGACCCAGAACAAGAATTTGCCTATCCCTTTAGA
Source organism: Lithobates clamitans (assembly GCA_037952925.1). NCBI lineage: Eukaryota > Metazoa > Chordata > Amphibia > Anura > Ranidae > Lithobates > Lithobates clamitans. The sequence continues at coordinate 301,571 of JBBGZY010000318.1, forward strand.
GAATAGAGACAAGCTAGGTGAATGAATATATGGGCATAGGAGAATCTATTTGCCATGACACTACAAACTGTAGCCACAACATGTGAGCCCATCATTACAAGGTAAGACAAACAAACGACATTAATACCTAGTTATAACAACAAAAACATTTGAAAGTGTACAATGCCTATTAAAATTACTAAACAATTAGGAAGACATGATGTTACAGAAAAGAAGAAGATACTTGTGAAGTGTATATCCAGGTTGGTGGTAGATATTTCAAAGTAAAAATTTAGTTTGTTGGTAAAGCCGACTGACTAGATGCACATTATATCAGAACAACAGAAACACGCAGAGAGAAGGCAGTCAACAACCTCCTCTAGATGTACAGAAGGTTATATTTCACAGAATCAATATGTCAAACAAGCCGAGATTAATTGAGCAAGTGAGGTTCTGCCGGTGTATAAAATCTATATTTATTTTTAATTTGAAGCCCAGATTTCTTTTAGATTTTATTTGCACCTAGAAAGTTTTGCATGTAGATTTTGCAGTAGTAACATACAGAACTGTGAAGATTTATAACCATTTTTTTTAGTACTATGGCAGATGTTTTTCCCCATTTTGGATTGAGTAAGGGAGGGTTGTAACCCCTGACAGTTTTTTACCATCTGTGTCCCACTGGGGGATTCACCTTCACTTCCTGTTCCAAAGCCCAAAAAAGAAGTGAGAAGAAATCCCTGCAAACCAAGGGAATCCCTTGGGGACCCCCAGGTCACCAGAACTATTGTCCCCATTGAAAGATTTCCCCTCTACGGGGGCAACCCAAAATGTGGGATTTTTTTTACTTTCACTTTCAATGATAATGGTAAAGAAAGAGAGAGGGTGAATCTTCCTAACAGGGGCATAAACAGCAATACAACTCTAATAGGTGTTATAATCCCTCTCCACTCTATCCAAAACCAACAACATTTTTTGCCTTTAGCTAAACTTTGAGTCTTGCATCTGCTTGAGAATGCTATTTATTTTACATCTGTAAAGGAACATTTGCATGACTGCTAAATGTTGTATTGTTGAATCATAAATTCTGATTGGTTTCTACGCAAGAAAAAAAAAAAAGTAAGATAGCAAACTGGCATGAAAAAAAGAATATACTGTATGCCGAAAGAAGGGGACATTTTAAGGTTAAGAGGTGCAGAGGTGGTGAGTTTGCAAAATGAAGATACAAGGTAAGTCTAAACATGGTACATTGAATACAGAACAGGTCTAAGTGAAAAAAGTATCATTACAATTCATTAAGATTTTTACCTTGATAGTTGAACCTTGGTCTCACTATTGCATAGCTATATGCTCTTATTCTCTTTTTTTACTAATTTATCAAAACAAAAACGCAAAAATAGCTTTACATCTTACATTTACAACCTAAATGCCACTATTAAGAGATTATATCTTACATAAAAAGAAAGAAAAAAAAAACTAGCTGAATGAATTAGTAGATAATTAGCATGCACTAATATTGTCTAATCCGCCAACATTATTTGTACCTAATTACCTAATAGTAATACTGCGGTTTTGCTATACTAAAGGCAAATAGACTCTTCTGTTTGCAAGGGAAGTTGCACTTTGCAAGGGAATATTCCCCAGAGCTTAGTAAATGAAGTGAAGCTCTGCTGACTTCCATCATCCAATCATGTGCAAGAAAAAAAATGCTGTTTCATTTTTTCACCCCCTTTGCACGTGATTGGGTTCAGTAAGTTCTAGGGGAAATTCCTCTCTTGTGCAAAGTGATGAGCTTTTTTGCCTTTAATAAATCAACCCCAGTGTTTTCTTCAAATTATAGAGCAGCACACCTCATAGGGAGTCAACCTTATCTTTTGAATTTAACCTATTTATTCTTTGCAGCTCCACGTCAAATAATGTTTCCTACCAACTACGCTAGCCAACAGTTCTGCAACACCATCAGAATGACTAGTACTTCGCAAAGTACTCTCCCCATATATGGATAGCTTAAGTCGTGAATTAATATGAATGCAGTGATACTCTCTTAGGAAATGCTAGCCCATGCAATACTCTACAGACAATATATCAAACAGAACAAGCTATTGAAGTCAAGCTAAAGACATCAATTTGCAATTTTATTTTATTTTTTAAAAAAATACACAGTAAGAAATAAACCAGACAATGTAACGATATTTCCCGGGAATTGTATCCTTCCAAACATTTTACTTTTACACACATAAAATTCAATAGTTGACTACTTGACAATTCTGCCTCCAGAATCAACACTGTAAAATGTGTTTGTTTTAGGCTGACTTCAGCAAGACTAAAAACACGAGGCGAAGTTTACTGAAAACGGTTCCTCTTTAACTGTGACATATTTCTTGTTTCTTTTTGTGTGCTCAATATTTAATGCCACCTACCTTTCACCGCCAGTACGGAATTCAAAGAAGGGACTATATTCTGATGTTATTGACATTAAAAGTACATTTTAGAAAACTGCTGACGTGCTTTCCATTTCAATCAATAAATATGCTGTTTCTGAAGACTCAGAACAAACATGTATCATGTCAAGTGGTAACAGCGAGTCAAGTTTAACTTATGTACCTCACAGATGAATATCTTTCTCTTTCAGTTCTAGTTCTTTTTTTTTTTGGGGGGGGGGGGGTGTTTGTGTATACTATGCCACCAGAAATACAGAGTAAAGGATTAAAGCTGTATTTATTTATGATTTTTTTTTTCAAATGCTATCTGTCATTATGTACAATACATTCTTTAATGCATTTATATTTTACATTAAGTAAACAGAAATTCTGTGTACCATTTTCTAATGTGCTGTTTGTAAAAGTTATTTGTACATTCCTATAAAAAAATACCTTTCCTGACAAGGGTCACATAAAGTAGTTGTTTCTCCATATAAAAATTCACAATCTGAGACAGCCATTTACATGGAAACAACCTGCAGTGGCAAAAAAACCTATTATCTTCCACTTACAAACAATAGAAACAATAGAAGATACATTCTAGAACAGTGTTTCTCAACCTTTATTCAGTCAAGGCACCCTTTTAAAATCATGGACAATCTCGAGGCAAACTATTATCAAATGTAAAAAATTAAACTAATAGCTTTACATAATGCAGCAACATCCACACACGCAGGACACCCAACGTTAGAGGTATTTTATTACTACAAAGCAAATACACCTTTGCACACAATACTGACTAGTATTCCTTCTGCCTTAGTTTCTTTTCCTCACTCAACCAATGTCACCCCAGTGTTGTCGGAGAGGGGCAGGTGAGGGGCAAACAAGGATGCTGTGCAGGCTCCCGATGTCCCCCCTTATCAACTGATGATGTCATTGGTTGATAGGAGGCCAGCGGTTGTAATGATGCACAATGTGGATTTGTGTAACTTAAAGGCAGGCCTCATCCACCTGCTGGCTTGTATGCAATTTTTGGGCAATTTTTAGGTATTTTGCCGAAGGCACCCCTGTAGGAACCTGAAGGCAACCCAAGGTGCCTGGGCACCCTGGTTAAAAAAGGCTGTTCGAGAGCAACAAGGGATGTGCTTAAGCTAGGGTTCTCTAACAAATACCAACTTCAAGTTGGACGTCAAGGAAATTGAAGGGGACAAGTTTCTAGTTACTGTCAGTATTTGCATATAATGCCACGTACACACAACCGGTTTTGCCATCGGAATAAACTCCAAAGGTTTCTCAGACGGAACTCCGACGGAATTCCATTCAAGCGGTCTTGCCTACAAACGGTCAAACCAAAGTCCGACCATCTAGAACGCGGTGACGTACAACACTTACGACGGGACTAGAAAAAGGAAGTGCAATAGCCAGTAGCCAATAGCTTCCGTCTTGTACTTGCTTCAGAGCATGCGTCGTTTTTTGGTCCATCAGAACAGCATACAGACAATCTGTTTTCACGATAGGAATTGGTTCCATCGTAAATATTTAGAACATGTTCTATTTCTAGGTCCGTCAGAATTTTGGAAAAGAAAAGTCTGATGAGGCCCACACACGATCGGAATAGACGATGAAAAGCTTCCGTCTGACTTTTTCTGTCTGACATTCTGCTCGTGTGTACACGGCTTTAGAGTGACGTGAACACAAAGAAGCACCACATCAGTGCTAAAGGCATGTAAGGCAACATAGAATACAATAGACATTCCTGTAACAGAAGAATGTCATGGCTCCACACCAGTACAATGCCCGGATAAACTTCAGGCCTTGCTGCCCTCTTCAAATTGGGGAAAATCTTCAATTCCAAATGAAAAAAACAAGCAAAACAAGAAGGGTACACCAGCCTCATGCATTACCATAAGCACCATTTATTAATAAAAAAGAATATAATTATACTTACAAAAGCCATAAGGCCATAGCTCTGAGGAAGACGGCATATCCCTTTAAACACGTTAGCTTTTGCATCTGCTGTAGAGTGCCATCCAGGTCCTCTTATTGAACCGCCAGGTTTTAGACTTGTCCAGGGACTGTGGTCTAAGTCATATTAGATGCTTCTGGCCATATGGCGTTTGTGAGTATAATTGTATTCTTTTTATCAATAAATGGTGCTTAAGGAAATAGATGATTCTGGTGCGCCCTTCTTGATGTTTTTTCTTTAACAAAAATGACATGCAAGCTTTTAAATATACCTACTTGCAAGTGGAAGGTTACAAAAGTTGATGTCACTTTTGACATACTGTACTCTAAAACTATTGTCCTATAGGTAGAAGAAAAAAGTTGGTATAGGTTCAGTGTACCAGCACCACCTTCTTCTTGGCTGTATGATGTTCGTTATCTAAACTGAGGCATCTAATTATTTATTTATTGAAAGAGGAAAAAAATAATTGAAAATGCAGATGATAGTAATCTAATGCTGGCCATATATATCCGAAAAATCGTTCAAACTTGTTTTCGAGTAATGAAGACTCGTGATAGCTAACGATAGTGCCATCATGTAATGACCGAATTTTGATCGAAAAATCGTTCAATGTCACATATGCCCAGTGCAAGCAGTTCAATATTTAACGGACGAGAAACACATTAACCTTTCAATTCATCGTCTGTTTGGCAGAATTTTCACACCTGTTCCTTCGATTTTTCGGATCTGAAAAGTTCAAACCGATTTTCTATTTGTGCCCATTAACTGGACTAAGAAAGAAGGAACGGTCCAAATGACAGATTTTCTAACGCTTTTTCGGCTAGTGTATGGCCAGCATAAAAGTTATTTTTGATATCTGATGTTGTAAATTTGCTTTGTCGGAACAAATCAAGAAAAGGAGCAAAAAGATATTGTTGTGAAAGGATTGCTGAGTGGAGGGGCAGAGATGAGTGTTGCATTAACCATTTCAATTCTGGACACTTTTACCCTCATCCTGCCCAGGCCAATTTTTACCTTTCAGCGCTGTCACACTTTGAATGACATTTGCACGGTCATGCAACACTGTTCCCATATGACATTTGTATAATTTCACACAAATAGAGCTTTCTTCCGGTGGTATTTAATCACCACTGTTTTTTCTTTTTTTTTTTGCTAAATAAATTTAAAAAGACCAAAAATTTTGGGCAATTATAACAAAAAAAAGCTATAACAGTTTGAAAATAAATTATCATTCTTCATAAGATTAGGCAAAAATGTATACTGCTACATTTCTTTGGTAAAAATAACCCAAATCAGTGCATATTATTTAATCTGTAGGAAAGTTATGATATATATATATATATATATATATGAAAATTCTGATGTACTGACGGTCTCATTTTTTTCAGGCTTGAGGCCTGAAAATGCCAGGACAATACAAATATCCCTCAAATGACCCCTTTTTGGAAAGTAGACAGTCCAAGGTATTTAGTAAGAGGCATGATGAGCTTTTTGAAGTTGTATTTTTTCATCACAATTTTTGGAAAATGAAGAAACTAAACAAACGTTTTTTTTACAATGTTTTAAATTTTTTTACATACTGTCATCAGTGCAGTACAGCATCATCATATAACTGGTTTGGCGGTGATCAGGGACACTGACTGGTGACAGAATGTAAAGTTAATAATTTTCTTTTCAATTTTTTCACATTTCTTTTTCTTTTTTATTACATTTTCTCTTTTTTAAATGTTCTTTTACATACAGTTACTGGAGCAATACAGTGTAACCATAGTAACACTGTATTACTCTGGGGAGGTGTACAGTTAAAACCAACCATTTTTCTGAATGCAAACTTTTCATGCAGTGCTTATTATTGTGATTAGCTGTGATTGGCCACAGCTAATCACATGGTACAGATAGGCTGTGATTGGCCCTGTCTGTACCTAGTGATCACTGTGACCAATCACAGAGCTCAACACAATAGTACACAATAAAAGGCATGAATCAAATCCTTTCATTCTTTACAATTGTCATGTGATCTGCTGTGATTGACCACAGCGATACCATGGTACCCGCAGCGGGCCTGTACAGTGATCTGTCATCCGCTGTGTATAGTGGACACAGCGGGTGACAGATCGTGTTGGAGCACGGCCCATGGGGCGTGTGTAAGGCGTGATCCTGGGAGGATGTCAAATGATGTCCTCCCAAGATAACAGGGCTCCTGTTCAGCTGTCATATTACGATAGGCCAGATGGGAAGGGGTGAAAAGCCAAATTAAAACTTCTGATTTTATTAGTGTGATGCAGTCAGGCTCTAAATTTATTGACAGTGGTCCAACACACCCTGCTTCAATCAACAGTGCTCATGCTTCCTGAGCAGGGTGTTGATTATAGCATGTGCAGGGGGTGTGTTGCACTATTGGAGACCTGGAGCATTCTGCTCTGTGATATGTAGGGATGAGCCGAACACCCCCATGTTCAGTTCGCAGCAGAACATGCGAACAGGCAAAAAATTTGTGTGAACATGCGAACACCGTTAAAGTCTATTGGACACGAACGTGAAAAATCAAAAGTGCTAATTTTAAAGGCTTATATGCAAGTTATTGCCATAAAAAGTGTATGGAGACCTGGGTACTGATCCAGAGGACATGTATCAATGCAAAAAAAACGTTTTAAAAAGGCCATTTTTTCAGAAGCAGTGATTTTAATAATGCTTAAAGTGAAACAATAAAAATGAAATATTCCTTTAAATATCGTGCCTGAGGATCTCCTTAGTTGGCCTGTAAAGTAGCACATCTTTCCCATGTTCATAACAGTACCGCAGCAAAATGACATTTCTAAAGGAAAAAATGTAATTCAAAACTGCTCATGGCGGTAATGTATTATGAGATCCCGGCAATATAGATAAAAATCATTGAAAAAAATGGTGTGGGTTCCCCCCAGTCCATTACCAGGCCCTTCGGGTCTGGTATGAATATTAAGGGGAAACCCGCTCCAAAATAAAAAAAATGGCGTGGGGGTCCCCCTAAATCCATACCAGACCCTTTAGGTCTGGTATGGATTTTAAGGGGAACCCCTCACTAAAATCTAAAAATAAATGGCATAGGGTCCCCCCAAAATCCATGCCAGACCCTTATCCGAGCATGCAACCTGACAGGCTGCAGGAAAAGGGGGGCACCCCCCTCCTGAACTGTACCGGGCCACGTGCCCTCAACATGGGGAGGGTGCTTTGGGGTCCTCATAGGGTTAAGGGCCTCATCCCCACTATCCTTGCCCGGTGGTTGTGGGGGTCTGGGGGCAAGGGGCCTTTCAGAATCTTGAAGCCCCCTTTAACAAGGGGGCCCCCATATCCAGTCCCTCACCCTATGTGAATTGGTATCGGGTACATTGTACGCCTACACATTCACCAAAAAAAAAAAAGTAAAAAAGTAAAAATAATGGGACAGTTTTTGACAATTCCTTTATTAAAAAAAAGAAAAGTGTCCTGCAATGTAAATCCATCTTCAATCACAGTGCAGACGACCCGAGAAAAAAAAATAGAAAAATTCCATCTCGATAGGATGCATCCCCACGACTGCAGCCTTTTTACAATGACAGGTGTTATATAGTCTCGCAGTGCATTATGGGGTGTTCTGTGGGCGCTTGAATTTCCTGCGAACGCCCCATTATGTTCTAAATTCGGTGAACAGGCAAACACCCAATGTTCAAGTCAAACTTACATTTGACTCGAACATTATGCTCATCCCTAGTGTTAAGCCTGCTGCTAGTAGAGGGTATTTTCACCCTTTGATGCAACAAATAGAACGTAAACAAATTAAAAGGATGCCAATATTTATTACTGTGTATGCAGCATTACTGTATCACAGTAAAAAAATTGGAGGGTTCAAGTGGGCTTTAACCACTTCCCGCTCGGCCTATAGCAGATTGTCGGCCGGGTGGTGGTTCAGTTATCCTGACTGGGCCTCATATGACGTCCAGCAGGATAACAGCCGCCGCGCGCCTGTGGGGGCACATATCGCAGTGATCGGTGGAGCGGTGTGTCAGTCTAACACACCGCTCCACCGATCTTGGTAAAGAGCCTCCGGCGGAGGCTCTTTACCACATGATCAGCCGTGTCCAATCACGGCTGATCACGATGTCAATAGGAAAAGCCGTTAATCGGCTTTTCCTCACACGCGTCTGACAGACTCGAGCAGAGGAGAGCCAATCGGTGGCTCTCCTGACAGGGGGAGTCTGCGCTGATTGTTTATCAGCACAGCCCCCCTCAGATGCCCACACTAGACCACCAGGGAAGCCGCCAGGACCACCAGGGAAGGGGGCAACGTGTGGATGGCCATGTATGTACCCAGTGGCCATCCATATGTGCAAATTATGTCTGATCTGTGCCAATCAGTGCCCACAAATGGGCACTGACTGGCACCATTATATATCAGTGAAGCCCAGCAATGCCACCCATTAGTGTCATCAGTGCCACCAATCAGTGTGATCAGTGCCACCCATCAGTGCCCATCCGTGCCTATCAATGATCACCTATCAGTGCCTATTCGTGCCACCTATCAGTGCCACCCATAAGTACCCATTAGTGCCACCCATAAGTACCCATCAATGCCACCTACGAGTGCCCATCAGTGCCGCCTATGAGTGCCCATCAGTGCCACCAATGAGTGCCCATCAGTGCCACATACCTGTGCCACCTATCAGTGCCCATCAGTGCCGCCTATCAGTGCCCATCATCAGTGCCCGTCAGTGCCACCTCATCAGTGCCACCTCATTGATGCCACCTCATCGGTGCCCATCAGTGCCCATCGGTGCCGCCTTATCAGTGCCCATCAGTGCAGCCATATCAGTGCCCATCATTGAAGAAGAAAACTTACTTATTTACAAAAATTTTAACAGAAACAAAGAAAAACTTGCTTTTTTTCAAAATTTTCAGCCTTCTCTTATTTGTTGCGCAAAACATAAAAACCCCAGAGGTGATCAAATACCACCAAAAGAAAGCTCTATTTGTGGGAACAAAATGATAAAAATTTTGTTTGGGTACAGTGTTGTATGACCGCGCAATTGTCATTCAAATTGGGACAGCACTGAAAGCTGAAAATTGGCCTGGGCAGGAAGGTGTCTAAGTGCCTGGTATTGAAGTGGTTAAATATTAAGTACATACATGCAGCTATTTAACCTATGGTTTTCTACTTATACTTTATGGGGAGCTTTCCTTAAAGGAGTTGTAAATGCAGAAGGTTTTTTATCCTAATGCATTCTCTGTATTAAGATTAAAAAACCTTTTGTGTGTAGCAGCCACCCCAGCACCCCCCTAATTACTTACCTGAGCCCCATCTCTCTCCAGCGATATGCATGAATGTCTAAGCTGTCTGGGACACTCCTCCTGATTGGCTGAGACACAGCAGTGGCACCATTGGCTCCCGCGGGTGTCAATCAAAGTCAGCAAGCCAATCAAAGGAAGAGAGGGGACAGGGCAGGGCCGGGTCGGGGGTTCCGTGTCTGAATGAACACACAGAGCTGTGACTCAGCTTCAGTGCCCCATAGAAAGCTGCTGACTGTGGGGGCACGCGATAGGAGGGAGGGGCCAGTAGCAGCAAAGAGGGACCCAAGAAGAGAAGGATCTGGGCTGCTCTTGTTATTTAAATTTAAAAAAAAAGACTTTACAATCACTTTAACTGGGAGTTTCCAGTTTCCCATACATCTGTGGGTCTCAAGCAGTACAGGCAGAGATTGAAAGATGACTACCCAGCCTGGGAGAGCTTGGTTCTACACTGGAACTATCCAAATCAGTAGAGTGAATATTTTGAGATTACATGTATGGATGGCTCTTTAAGACCCACTCACATTACAAGAATGTCAGCAAATAATGTTCTGGAAAGAGCCAGGAGCTGAGCTGGGACGTTGAACCAAGGTGTCTAGTTATCATTGTTTTCACCCAAGATACATACAACTTTCACCCAATATTTGCTAATTTTTCTGATTGAATGTTATGTAAAAAAGGGTGAATTTTGGGTGAAAGTTGTGTAACCCTTAGGTGAAAATACTGAAGTATAGACCCCAACGTGTTCTATGCGCACGTGTCATGTGTGGAATCTTCATGCCATTTGGTTGGCAGCACCACTAAATAAGCTACCTGTCTTACATCCACATATGATATAAGAATGATTCTTTTAAAAGGTTGCTAGCATTTACACGCTTGGTTGTCAATGTGTTTGATTACAAATTGACAGAACACCAGCTAAAGATAGTGTAATGTGTAGTCAGTCCACTTACCATAGTGCTGTATTTACAGATCTTTCAGCTCTCTATTATTTTTATTTGCTAAGACAATATGCTTCTCCGTGGATGCCTTCCACTGCAAAAAATGTTAAAAGCAAATAAACATATCTTATTTCATCAAGTGAATGCTTAAGAAGGCAAACAAGGAGTTATACTGGTGAGTGCTTTGGTTTTATTGCAAGCCCTCTACAACTTGTTAAGCGGCGCTTATGCTTTATGCTCATAATAAAGAAAACATTTAGGTGGTAATGTTAGCAGTGCATTGTACATAAAAAAGCACAATGGCGTAAAGGACAAGCCAGACAATAATGGTTGTGGGACAGCTGTATAAATGATAAATGCAACATATATTTGGTGTGATTTTTAAGGAGGAAAATGCTTTTTGTTTTTTATCTCTGCAGCTTTACTTCCTAATGGCTCAGCTGAGGTTAGGGCTCTTATTTTTTTTCACCCTCTTCTAACCTTATGGAACAGCAGCGTTCCTTTATGTAATGCACACTGCAAAGTATCTTTCCACCAACCTTCTCAGAAATAAAATGGGTAGACTTTTTTAAAACGACATACAAAGATAAAGTATTATATTAGGCAATAGCACTCAGACATTATATTTTAATGCATTCACAACTGATGTTTTGTACATTTTCCCCGTGATTAGGACAGATATTAAATATATATATATATTCTTTCAAATAAATTAAATTAATTAAACGCACACAATTCTTTTACAATAAAACTTTTATAATTTACAAAATAAAAAAAATGCAAACAGTTAAAATATAAAATACATCAATGACCCATTCCTACCATATTTCACTACACCAGAATGCACACACCTTTATGCAATGAGGTGCACTGCACTAGGCAGCCCTTTCAAATTGAACGGACAGCAATGTACCCTCAAGTACAAAAATGTGGAATTTGGTGAGTTTTGCTTTTTTTTTTTTTTTTTTTTTGCAGTGTAGCACATCACAATGCATTGTGCACTTAAAAAGGATCTCCACCTCTCCTCTAGTTAGGGCCGCATGGGTACTGTACAGGGACCCCAGATGCATAGGGGGCCCCTGCAGTTCCTCACTCCCTGAGCGATCAGTGTGGCGGATGGAGGAAATTGCTAGAACCCATGTTTTTATGTCTTATCCTGCAGCAGCTGAAGGCTGGCATCTCCTCCTCCCTCCCACCGGATTTCAGTTGCTGCAGGATAAGCCACAAAAACGATCAGTTCCAGCAATATCCCCCATCTGCCACACTGATCACTATTGGATTTACATTGCTTTCTGGCCCCCCATAAGAGAAGCTAAATTTAGCTTAGTATCAGCCTCTTAAAATCCTTTGCACAGGAACATCCAAACTGGAATATGCATGCAGATACCTACATACAGAGTTTTTCATTTTGCTATTTTGTTTTTGTTTTTAGTTGATTTAAAGCATTTATTTCGGTAATATTCAGGTGACAGATTATTTGCCTGGTCAACCATCATTTGCCCTTGTGTGCTTTTTACAATTCTGCAACTATATATACTGTGTGTACATATATATATATATATATATATATATATATATATATATATATACAGTCAGGTCCATAAAGATCAAGCAGGAACTGAAGACAGTTGCAGTAGAGGCTCTGGCAGACCATCACCAGGGATGAAATCCAGCATCTGGTGATGTCTATGCGTTCCACACTTCAGGCTGTAATTGACTGCAAAGGATTTGCAACCAAGTATTAAAAAGTAAAAGTTTGATGGATGATTGTTAATCTGTCCCATTACTTTTGGTCCCTTAAAAAGTGGGTGGCACATATACAAACTGTTGTAATTTCTACACCGTTCATCTGATTTGGATGTAAATACCCTCAAATTAAGGCTGAAAGTCTGCAGTTAAAGCACATCTTGTTCGTTTCATTTCAAATCCATTGTGGTGGTGTATAGAGCCAAAAAGATTAGAATTGTGTCGATGTCCCAATATTTTTGGACCTGACTGTATATATATATACACATACACACACACACACACTATATTACCAAAAGTATTGGGACACCCGCCTTTACAAGCACATGAACTTTAATGGCATCCCAGTCTCAGTCAGTAGAATTCAATATTGAGTTGGCCCACCCTTTGCAGCTATAACAGCTTCAACTCTTCTAGGAAGGCAAGGGAGGAACTGCCGCTCCAGGTGTACAAAATGACCCAATTGGAACCAAATGGAAGTGCTAGCCCCGGCCCGCCACTGAAGGAGGCACAAGTTGTATGTGTGAAACAAGTCTACGTGACTAAATTCTGGTGTCCCTGGTGTCATCATGGTAATTTTTCAAGAAAAGGCACTTTAGAACCATCAGATGTGCAGCCCTTCTCCTTCTCTTCTAGGAAGGCTGTCCACAAGGTTTAAGAGTGTGTCTATGGGAATGTTTGACCATTCTTCCAGAATCGCATTTGTGAGGTCAGACGCTGATATGGATGAGAAGGCCTGGCTCTAATTCATCCCAAAGGTGTTCTATTGGGTTGAGGTCAGGACTCTGTGCAGGATAGTCAAGTTCCTCCACCCCAAACTTGCTCATCCATGTCTTTATGGACCTTGATTTGTGTACTGGTCAAAATCATTTGGTGGAGGGGGCGATTATGGTGTGGGATTGTTTTTCAGAGGTTGGGCTAGGCCTTCTTGTCCAACCGAGCTGTAAGAACTTCTTAAGAATGGAAGAACTTCTACGTTCAGGAGAGGGAGGTTGAAGCTCACCTAAATGCAGCAGCTCCTAAACTCTGCTAAAAGCCTATGTGTACATTGACACATAGGCTTTTATGGAGTTGAGTTTAGGAGCTTTGGCAAAAAAAAACGCCAAAAGGTCCTAAACTCAAGTTTAGGAGCTGTCAGAGTAGGCTACTGTACATGAAGCCTAAGCCTCATACACACTACTCTTTTTCTTTCTCAGCCATTGGCTAAGAGCGCCGATCGGGAGCCAGTCAGCAGACCTTTTATGGTCAAGACCCTTCGACAGAAGCTGGCTGAATGGCAGGCTTCTGTCAGACCGGCTGCCATACACTCAGGCCAAATGTCTGCCAGGTACTATTGAACAGGCTAATGCCGCACTACTTTTGGCCATTAGGTACTAGGCTTTAGAGTGGTACTTAGGTTTAGAAGTAATATGCACAATCCCCTAGATGGCCCCACAATATACACACAACAAGTATGCAACAGATTGTACAGGACAATCTTACATTGCTAAGTTAAATATAAAACATTGTATCCTCAGGACTTTCTGGTAATAAGCAGCCAATGCAAACGTCTGCCTTCCAGATGCATCTTGGGGCGTTGAGGTCATTAAACATTATAATTATACCCCTAACGTGTCCAGCCCTCCTTCTCTGAGGAAATAATCTCAGATAAAACTCAGTATGTTCACTTTATGATCATTTTCTACTTCTTAAGTAAAACTATACATCTATATCTATATATACACACATACATAATATGTCTGTCAAAAAAACTTCACAAAAGCTAGAGGTAAACAAGACAAAATTCCTTTGCATCACAGATCCACTTATTTCAATTAGAAAAACATAGATTTATGGCATACTTAATGTTACTATATTAGCAGTTTTACAGTTCAGGCTACCTCTTAACAAGTATCACAAATTATGGCCAGAAAATGGTTAGTATATCACACACAGTGCATTTAACTAACTATAAGGCTAAGTTATAAAGGTTTCTTTTATAAGCTCTTTATACCGAAAAAGAAACTTTAGTATGTTACTGGAAAATCTTTTAACATATGCTACAATACAAAGAACAGTACAAAAAAAATCTTTCAACATATGTAGAGTACAGTCTGGGTATGAAACAAGATATTACCTTTATGTAAAATTTGCTAAATATTTAAGAACCTTTTAGGAGCCTAGAAAAGAAAAAGCAAACTTATTACAATTTATATATGATTATAAGCTGAATCGTGGGCTAAAATTAGTTTTATAGAGTGATTTTTGTTATGTAACAGGTGAAAGGATAATTTTTAGTGTAATTTGAACATTTTTGTAAAGTATGCACACAGACATAAGATACATTGTGGAAATATATCCTAAAAAAAATAGACTAACTGTGCACAAAGCATCTTATGAATAATCACAGATGCATCACTTGACATCCTCATGACGTGTCTTGAGCAAAAAAATTTCGTGGGCCAGAAATGTTCTTTTAGAAAACGGGGACATTTTGTGAACATGTGATCCTTTATTAGGGGTCACATGACCTAAATCGTAACATATATACATATATATAGATAGATATATCTATCTATATATATAGATAGATATATCTATCTATATATATAGATAGATATATCTATATATATGATATATAACATGTATAGTATTATTTTTATTATAATTGTTGTTATTGTTTTAATCATTATTCTTACTATCCACTTGACCCCGGAAGATTTAGCCCCCTTCACGTCCAGGCAATTTTTCACGATTACAGCACTGCATTACTTTAAATGACAATTGTGCAATCATGCAACGCTACCCATTTATGTCATTTTTCCCCACAAATAGAGCTTTATTTCTGTGGTATTTGATCACCTCTGGGGTTTGTTTGTTTTTTCGCTATAAACATAAACACACAGTTTTGAAAAAAACAATATTTTTTACTTTCTGATATAAAACATATCCAAAATTGTTTTTAAAAAGTCAAATTTCTTCATAGATTTAGGCCAATATGTATTCTGCTACATATTTTTAGTAAAAAAAAAATCCCAAAGAGCATATATTGATCGGTTTGCAAAAAAGTTATAGTGTCTACAAACTATGGGATATATAATGGAATTTTTTTTTATATACTAGTAATGGCGACTTATTGTGGGACTGCAATATTGTGGTGGACAATCTGACACTAACTGACACTTTGTGGGAACCACTTACACTAATACAGTGCTAAAAATATGCACTGTCACTGTACTAATAACACTGGCTGGGAAGGGGTTAAACATCTAGGGCGCTGAAAGGGTGCCTTACCAGTGTTTTCGTACTGTGTGTGCTGTTTTTACTAAGGGATCTAATAGATTTTATTCCTTGCATTACAGGGGAAAAAACTCCATCATATCCCCGCTGACAGAACAGAGCTTTGCCTTGTTTACATAGGCAGAGCTCTGTTCTGTGTTTCTCTTCACCGATCAGTGAGTGCTCGCAGACATCCATTGGCTGGCACCCACTGATCAGCTTGTGCTGTGTCTAACCACAGCAGTAAAAGTTTGTGGGGCGATCGGCAAGCAGCTATACATAATAACCAGCTCTGTTTGTATGCCGAAGCCTGATCATGAGCTTGCCTTACCACCTTAAAGTGGTTGTAAACCCTTTACAACCAATTTTACCTACAGGTAAGCCTAGATTAAGGCTTACCTGTAGGTGCTCGAAATATCTCCTAAACCTCCACGGTTTAGGAAATATCTGCATAAGAAATGGGCACCAATGTCTAAGGCGCATGTGCCGTAGACAATGGCGCAGGTGCACTGTAGAAACCTTTAGAAACGGCGATTGTGCTGTTTCTAAAGGAGGTTGTGCCGTGACTGGCGGCTCCCGTGTGCATGCACGAGAGTGACGTCATCGCGGCCCAGGCCAATCACAGCGCCAGAGCCACGATACCCGGAAGGAAGAGGGTGAAAGATAGACGCTTCGTGAAGGCGAGGAAATTGAGGACATAGCAGGCTTCGGTTTCAGGCAAGTGACACATAATGGGCTACTATGCAATGCATAGTAGCCCATTATGCTTTACCTTTGCAGGGAAACAAAGAGGAAGTAAAACCCATCAGGGTTTACTTCCTCTTTAACATCTTTAGGCTACATTTTTTGGCTTGCCTATGTACTGTACCAGGGATTTGTTTAATACAGACATAGGGATTGATATACTAAAACTGGAGCGTGCAAAATCTGGTGTAGCTCTGCATAGAAACCAATCAGCTTCCAGGTTTGATTGTCAAAGCTTAATTGAACAAGCTGAAGCTAGAAGCTGACTGGCTACCATGCACACCTACACCCGATTATGCACTCTCCAGCTTTAGGAAATCAGCCCCATATTGTCAGTGATTCACAGTGCAGCTTCCTTCAATTTAGCTCTGGTGGTGGGCTTATCATTTGTGCACAAGCAAGGGTGCACCTTAGTTCAATATGGCCTACAGGTCAAAGTTGAACATGAAAGTTGAACATGTTGGCATGCTGTTTGTGAGGACAATAGCTTGTACTGCAGTGGGAATATGTGTCCTAGGGAACAAGGCTGTGTTTCAAAAAATTAACAGTAAGGTAGTGTTGCCACCCTAGATCAGCAAGTTACAAAGAGAGCAGCATGCTTTTTTTAAGGCGATAACCTTACAAGGTCCAGCAAAAAAGGAAGGAAGGTTGTAAGAAAAATATAAATAATACAAATTTCACTGTAAAAATATAAAGTTATCCTGCCATTTTAACTTCGGTGAGAAATATGACATTCACTTCCATTCCCAAGTTTGGTAAAGTGATACTAAAGCTATATATATATATATATATATATATATATATATATATATATATATATATATATATATATATTAAACAGGTTATACTTACAGTGGATATAAAAAGTCACCCCTGTTAAAATGTCAGGTTTCTGTGATGTAAAAAAATGATAGAAAGATAAATTATTTCAGAACTTTTTCCAACTTGCGACCTATACACTGTACAACTCAGTTGAACAACAAACTGAAATATTTTAGGTGGAGGGAACTAAAATAATAATAATGTGGTTGCATAAATGTGCACACCGTTAAACTAATACTCTATTGAAGCACCTTTTGATTTTAATACAGCACTCGATCTTTTTGGGTATGAGTCTATCAGCATGGCACATCTTGACTAGGCAATATTTGCCCACTCTTCTTTGCAAAAACACTTCAAGTCTGGTAGATTACGAGGGCATCTCCTGTGCACAGCCCTCTTCAGATCACCCCACAGATTTTTAATCGGATTCAGGTCTGGGCTCTGGCTGGGCTCTGGCTGGGCCATTCCAAAACTTTAATCTTCTTCTGTTGAAGCCATTGCTTTGTTGATTTGGTTGTATGCTTTGGGTCATTGTCATGCTGAAAGATGAAGTTCCTCTTCATGTTCAGCTTTCTAGCAGAAGCCTACAGGTTTTGTGCCAATACTGACTGGTATTTGGAACTGTTCATAATTCCTTCTACCTTGACTAAGGCCCCCTTCCAGCTGAAGAAAAACAGTCCCAAAGCATGGTGCGGCCACCACTGTGCTTCACTGTGGGTATGGTGTTCTTTTGGTGATCTGCAGTGTTGTTTTTGTGAAAAACATATCTTTTGAAATTATGACCATCAAGTTCAACTTTGGTTTCATCAGACCATAACACATTTTCCCACATGCTTTTGGGAAACTTCAGATGTGTTTTTGCAAAATTTAGCCAGGCTTGGATGTTTTTCTTCGTAAGAAAAGGCTTCCATCTTGCCACTCTACCCCATAGCCCAGACATATGAAGACTACAATAGATTGTTGTCACATGTACCACACAGCCAGTACTTGTCAGATATTCCTGCAGCTCATTTAATGTTGCTCTTGCCTCTTGGAAGCCTCCCTGACCAGTTTTCTTCTTTTCATCAATTTTGGAGGGACATCCAGTTCTTGATAATGTCACTGTTCTGCCATATTTTCTCCACTTGATGATGACTATCTTCACTGTGTTCCATTGTATATATAATGTCTTGAAAATTATTTTGTACCCTTTGCCTGACTGATCCCTTTAACAATCAGATCCCTCTAATGCTTTGGAAGCTCTCTGCGGACCATGGCTTTTGCTGTAGGATGCGACTAAGAAAATGTCAAGAAAGACCTACTAGAACAGTTAAACTTTATTTGGGGTTAATCAGAGGTACTTTAAATGATGGCAGGTGTGTACCGACTCCTATTTAACATGAGTTTGACTGCGATTGCTTAATTCTGAACACAGCTACATCCCCAGTTATAAGAGGGTGGGTGTGCACACTTATGCAAGGACATTATTTATTTTTTTTATTTTTACTCCCCCCTTAAAGGTTTCAGTTTGTTTTTCAATTGAGTTATACGGTTTATAGGTCACATTAAAGGTGGAAAAATTCTGAAATTATTTATCTTTGTCTCATTTTTTTACATCACAGAAACCTGAAATTTTAACAGGAGTGTGTAGACTTGTTATATCCACTGTACCTGCTCTGTGCAATGGTATTGAACAGAGCAGCCCCGATTCTCCTCATCTAGGGTCCCCTGCCGGTACCCCTATCTTCACCTCTTTAGCGTGTGCCCGCATAGAAAGCCACTTTCTATCGGGCCATTCATGCGGGCTTGCTTGGCTGCCCCCCACTCCCTTATCACAGAATTTGATTGAGAGCAGTGGGAGCCAATGGCTTCCAATCTGCCCAGTGAGAAGGGATGATAGAGCAGAGAGAGCCACTGCACTCGGGCACATCAGTGGATGGTGATCAGGCTCAGGTAAGTATAAGGGGGGGGGGGCGATCCTCTGGTACAGAAGATTTTTTTTTACTTTAATACATAGAAATTGTTACGTAAGAAAACCTTTAGCCTTTACAACCACCTTAAGCTAGGTTTGGACCTGGACTGGCTGGGCTGCGTTCTGGCCTGGCTGACTGGCTGGCTGGGTTGAGTTGTCGCTTGGCTGGTTTGAGTTCTGGACTGGCTGGCTAGTTGGCTGGATTGTGTTCTGGCCTGTCTGGCTGGCTGAACTGAGTTGTTGGCTGGCTGGTTTTGGTTTTGGCCTGGCTGACTGGTTTTAGTTCTTGCCTGTATGGCTGGAATAAGTTCTGGCCTGGGTGACTGGTTGGGCTGGATTCTGGCTCGACTGGCTGGATAGTCTGTATTTGGCCCAGCTAGCTTACTGACATGAGTTCTGACGTGGTTAGCTGGTTTGGTTTCTGGCTTGGCCTAACAGATTAAGTTCTGGCCTTGCTGACTGGTTTGAGTTCTGGCATGGCTGACTCATTTGAGCTCTGGCCTGGCTGGACTGAGCTATGACCTGGCTGGACTGAGTTCTGGTCTGGCTGGCTGGGTTGGGTTCTTGCCTGGATGGCTTGCTTTGGCTTTGCAGGCTAGACTGTGTTTGGCCTGTTATTGCAGTGTACATTTTGGCAAGGACAGTTGCATGTAATGCAACATGCAGGAGTCAGTAGTATGTAACATTGGGGAAAGCAATCAGTAGGAAGTAACACAAAGCGCAGAGGACAGTAGTAAGTAATTCACAGGGAAGGGGGTCAGGAGTGAGTAAGAAAGAGATCAGCAGTATGTATTGTACAGCACATTGGTCAGGAGTAAATAACATAACATTTAGAGGTCAGTAGTATGTAAAACAGGGTAAAGAAGTTAGGAGTAGGTTGCACAGACTGTGGGGTTCAGTAGCATGTAATGCAGATTTCAAACAGTGCCCACTTATGCGTATGACCTTGAATACACCTAGGTGTACCCCAACATGGCTCCTGTGTCCAGCTGGAAGAACTCCCCTGTACACAGAGGGTCCTCATTGCACTGGGTAGGTTCTCCACCAGTTTCTTCCTGTTTTCTCTGTGCCACCAATATACCCCCACCAGTGCCACCCTTATGTTCCCCTTCTTCCTCCCTCCATATGCAGAGTGTTGCAAGTAGCTGCAAGACCTAGCTACTTGTTCTGCCTCGCTGGTTCCCCATCTCTTGCTTCTTCTAAGTGCTTGATAAAGAAACAATGTGGTCTGGTCTGCATTTTTGTATTCTGTGAGTGTTCTCCTGATGCGGGAACAATTTATTGAACTGGACTGCATTGTCAAAATGTATGATCCCATTTTCATGCTCATGGACCTAAATGTCTCATTTATTTAACTGCAATCATTCATGCTTATTTCATTTCTCTGTTTTAATGATTACTAAATATTCAATGTAATTATTAAAAATATGCACTTGAAGTAAGATAAGTTGTAAGAGCACTGGGCATGTGCGGTAGAAGTCTGTTTTGCTTAAAAAATTCAAGAAGATATAAAAGATAAAAGCAAACAAATAGATTTTGTAAAATAGTTGAACACATGTAAAGAAAAAAGTCCAAAAATTAAACATTTTGGGACAATTTAAAACATGTTATTTAAAGACATTGCAGCTAAATCTTTAAAGTGGGACTCCTATTATATTTTTTCTTCATTTTGGGGCTTACCCAGCATCCTGTAAAGTGCCTTATCCTTGGTCCAGTGCTGTCTCTCCCACTCAGGCAGAACGACATTCAGTGTCATTCTACCCATTTACTGCGAGCCCAGTCTGTTACTGACTCACCCCTTGGTGGTGCATTATCACACATTTTTGGTCTTACCAGTGCACAGTGTTTTAGTAAAAAAGTGCTCAAGCTTTTAATGCTGACAAGAGACTCCGGTACTGTCTCTAGGCTTTTCCTCGATCCAGTGCTGCTGGTCCTTTTCAGGCAGAGCGACATTCAATGTCATCCTACCCATTTAGTGTGAGCCCAGTCTGTTGCTGACTCACACTTTGGGGGTTCATCAGCATACAGCCAGTACTCCAGGGCTGAGCAGTGCCAAATGGCATTAAATTTGCATTTTTTCGGTTCGAGGAAAAAGGCCTGACAGAAAACAGGAGAAGGTATGCACAGGGGTTTTTTTTTTTGTTTAAAAAGAAAATATGAAGGAGCTTAAGGTGGTGGCCACTTTTATTCCAGATAGCTGAATTTCAACCTTAACAATACTTCCATTTTCAAAGTCTATGGTAAATAAGTGAGTCATCAGTGGGGCCATTGCAGAAAAAAGCAGTGGATCACAAAAAGTCCCATTCTAAAGAAAACTCCAACATTTGATGTCTCTTTGCTAAAATGATTCACCAGATCTTTATTTCAATGTTCTCTAAATGTCAGAATATTGACATTGTTGGTCACAGTCTTTCAAAAACAACACATCACAACTCAGAAACTTCTTGACTATGAATCCTCTAAAAATAAAGGGCTTATCTACACTGGCATGCCTTGAACATCAATTTAGGATTCAGGTATACAACATTTTTTCTAGGATGTTGATGAGTTTATAGTACATATTTTAAAGTTGGGCAGTTTTCATGACAACTTCACTTTTTCAGATGTGTACATTTTATGAAGAATTGTGTGTATAACAGTGTTTTTCAAATATGCCACTCCTACTGTCCAGCTGTCACTGCACTGGTTGTGTGGCAGAAAGTAAGGGGCAATTTCCCCAGTCGATACAAAAATAGAAGTAAGTCTAATTAAAAACATGATGATGTTTTAAATTGATAGGCTGTTAAAACTTCTATATATAAGCAATTAACACATTTTCCCTTCCTGGAATAGGAAAAGCAACTTAGCATGTGTCATGTACATGATGTTCATATAGTATGGGACTGGTATATGAATAGTAAGCTTGTCACAATCATGACCAATTTAAACAAACCATCACATAAAAATTGCTTGCACAGAGGTTACTTTTCATAAAAACTGCATGTCACAATGCTCAGTATATGCAGAGGAAAAGGGAGTGTAATATCTTAAGATCATTACCTCCCTGGCGGTATGAATATTTCGGATTTTAGTTGCTGAAAGCAGTACAATTATTTTGCATGGAAATTTGGCGTTTTATATTGTAGGCCTGTAATTCTTAACAATAACACACTTAAATCTGTCCAAACAAGAGTCTAGTAGATATCCCGGGTATGATAAAGTTTGAAACACAAAAACATAAATTATAATATAATAAATAAATATAAATAATTAAAAAAAATAATATAATAATATTAAAATAAATTTCCCCACGATTCACTATCGCTCAATTCTGCAAGCGTTCTAATTTAATATCCCTGTTTTCTAGCTGGTCTTTGACATAAAGAGACACTTTTTGGTTGCTATGGACAATCTCCAGTTTCCAGGCAGAAAGAACAATATATATAACATAAAACTGCATGCAGGGCATGGGCCAAGGCACTGGGGACAAAAGGGAAGTGAAATAATTTCATACAGTACTGTAATCTGTAAGTGTGGCAGAAAGATAAGATTACTTAAGATTACAGTACTGTATGTGTTATGGTTTTTAAATTTTTTTGAATTTGCCGCCAGGCTCCGTCCCCATGCGTCGCGATGCTTGCAGGGAACGGAGCCTGGCACAGAGAGGTTTCGGAGGAGACAGAGCCATCGCAGGATCCTGGGGACAAGGTAAGTAACGCCGCACCAGGATCCTGCAATGTAATCCCGAGTGTGGCTCAGGGTTACCGCTAATGGGAGAAAGGAGAAGCGAGCCCATTGGCCTAGGAGAAGGAAGGAGGAGGGTGGGGACGGTATGGCGGTGGGCTCTGAAGCTGCTGGAGAGTTTTGCAGCCATGGAGCTGTATGGAGGAGGAGCTGCTGATTAGAGTCGAGTATGGGCAGAGAAGAGTGACAGTCCCCAGTGTGAGTACTGTACTGAGCCTGACCTAAAAGCTGTGTGACCGACTGACCCATGGGGGGGTGCGTTTTGACCAGCCGACTGACCATCAGGCTGGCTACGGGTGCATTGTTTGCCCTCCCAAAATATACCACCAGCCACCACTGCCTAGGTCAATGAATCTGTCTCTATTTCAAGCATCCAATCACACAGAATTACAAAAAAAAATGACTTCTCATCAGAAACTTATTGACACATATAGTTTCTAGACATATTTGGCAATTAAAAATAGATCAGGGAACCACATTCACAATCTCAACCCAATCATTGCATACACGTTTTGTCACCATTTGAAACATAAAAATGCTTTGTTTAGTTCTTAAAATATCTTGTAGGTGCAGAAAAAAATAAAATCTTGACACAATAAAACATGGGTATATTTTATGGTAATATAGTTTAAAATACAATTACAAAGTATTATACCTTGCTATAAAGTGATTTGTCTCTGCAGGATGACGTTATCCTGTCTCCTCAAATGTACTTGTTTAGAGGAATATTTAATAAAAGCCATTTGCACTGTGAAGTATAATCCTTGATTTTTTTATTCAGAAGTAATTCCCTACCTTGAGGTTCTTAAAACTCTTGAGAACTGCTAAATACTAGACTTAAATGGTTTTTTAATGTTTTTTTTTTTTTAATAAGGCAGTGAAAATATTTGCTGTCTGTGCATCTGACTGAAAAATGTAGTTTAATTCATTCAGAAATTTTAGCAAAAAAAAAATTAAAAATCTCCTCCAGTTGCTAGATTGTTCTTGAAACAGAAAACTGGCGTTCTGTTTTCAGCGAAATCTGCAGCTAAACGACATACTTTTAACTCTTTAGATATGTAGTGCATACATTTTTGGGAAAAGAAAAAAGCAATGTCATTGGCAAATACAGTGATACACTTTAAATAACCAATGTAAGTTTGATATCTTTCTGGTCATTTAAAATATACAGTATTTTTTTTATATCCAAATTAGAGAACATGTACAGACACAATCAGATAACTCTTACATATAAAGAATATGTATAAGTAAAATAAAGGGAGTGCAAGGAAAAATGGAAATATCTCAAAAGTATAAAAAAAAAGATTTTGCAATCTCCATGATCAAATTGGTGAATATGGGAATGCAATACTGTGTGCTCAATGTTAAACGCAATGATCCTACTGATCAGATCATTTTTAAGAAAAATTGTTAAGGTTCAGCTTCTGGGAAATTTTAAATTATTCCTTGCAGTGGGGCTGTACTCGCACTGCTAGGGTTAATTGCTCATTTTGTCTAGGGGAGAGGAGAAACTTTTTTTTTTTGCATACCAGAGATAGTAGTCCACCCCACAGATGGTACTCCCCCATGCTGTGGCATCATTATATCCAATGCAGAGCTATGGACCCTGTTTTGGTTTTGATGACATTAGGACCCTAGAATTCCCCAGAGTGGGGGGAAAAAGATGCTGTGAGGACCAGTCTAGCACGGGGGAGGACTGGGTACATAAATCTTCTATTATTAGTCCCCTTGACCCAAACAAGCAATTAAAGCGTTTGTTAACCCAACACTTCATATTCCTGATATGTGTCTACTGTACCATGTACTTGTATGAGAAAGTATCCTGTTTCTTTTGTATTGCTGCTTTTGTGTGAAATCCCTGGTGTCCCTGCTAGTCTCCTAGCTTTCCTATTAAAAACTGACCACACTAAGCAGGAGAACACATCGTGGTCAGTTCTCTAGCTATGCTGGGAAAAGAATGTACCCTCCTCCAATGATCAGATTTGTCCTGACACGCCCCTGCTACACTGCCATGCACTGGCAAGCTCAATATACTGCTGTTTCTCCACCCCAGCTCTTATGCAGCGGAGAACAGAGGGAATGTGATCATTTTTTAAATAGGAAAAAAGGTATAATGTTTTTTTTTTTAATCTATACAAAAATGTTTTGCCTTTCATTTCTATTTTAAACGGAATTACTTGTTTTACAAGGTGATCGTTTTCAATCGTTCTAACCCTTGCAGTGCAGGCACAGCCCCACTGCAAGGGATTATTTTTTTAGCTGCCTGAGGTTGGGGTTTCAGGACTGAATAGGAAATTTAGGCAAAATACAAAATGAAGTACACATCAGAAAACCTGATTTGATGTCTCTGTGTGTTTTTAATGCAGTATGCCACTTATACTAACTTATACTAACAATAAACCAGATCATATAATGGCCTTTTACAATCCAAAGGCCTACTTGCAAAATAAGAAGTTCTGCGCCTTTTTGCAACATGTATTTTGGACTTGTATGCTCAAAAAAAAACTGAAACAATAAACTGTTTTTTTTTGTTTTTTTTTTAATTTATCTTTTATCATTCAAAAAGCAATCCATGAGCCTCAGTACGTTGACTTTGTCTAGACTGAGATGATGTCACCAGTCTGCTGCAGGCAGCAAGAAGCATTTTCTCAGTCTCTTCTCTCCACATGATCAGACTGCAATGTTGTAACTGTAGCGATTTGTAGGTAAGAGGCAGCAACATCGTCCAGTCTTTTGGCCCGTACACACGATCCAAAAATCGGACGAAAAATACTGCTTTTGAAGCGATCGTACAATTATCGGATCGTTAGTACAGAGCTTTCGAGAGCCAATCACGACAGTTCATTCAACATTATCCGATCAGACAAGCACGGAAAAATTTTTTGTACAATCTGGTATGTTTTTTAATCAGTACAGTTGTCGTCTGAAAATACAATTACCCTACGACACATTACATCACTTTCATATGATAATTTTCTTAGTAACCCGCAAAAGAAAATGGATGATCTGTCGCCCGATTTTTGGATCGTGTGTACGGGCCATTAGTCAGACATGGGAATACAGCCAAGAAGTGCACAAGCAGCAGCATTCTCCTGTGAGCCCAGGAAGGTGTGATGATTTGCCCCAGGAGCAGGTCCATGAAAGCCGGAGCTATCAGGAAGGAGGGTAAATGAAGTTGGGCATCATGCAACTGGTAAGACAAATGATTTTAGACCTCAGTGAGGATTTTTAATAAACAAAAAAGCAATTTAAAATACCATTTTTTACCTAAACTAAAGTGCTGATTTATAAAATTATATGTGATGCTATGTCTGCTTTAGCAAAAGGACTTCTAAAGCTCACATTACACAAGTTATTATAACCTGTCCTTATGAAGATTTACGGATTATTTTTCTTACTACTAAAGGTATAGAAAGTTACAGTTTATTAAATTAGACCTCCAAACAGACAAAGTGTATATATAGTTATATGCAAAGGTTTAGGCACCACTGGTAAAAATTACATTTTGCTTATTTCCTTTTTTTTTTTTTTATTCATTAAAATTGGCTAGAAAAAAGTTTCAATGCAAAAGAACTTTCTGAGAAATCATTATATAATTGCATCTTTTATTCTCTGACAAATTTAACAAGAAATAAATAGGGGGTGATTTGCTAAAACTGGAGAGTGTAAGCCACGCATGGTACCCAATCAGCTTCCAGATTTTTTATTTTTTTTGGTCAAAGCTTAAATAAACAATCTTCAAACTTCAGCTTGTTCAATTAAGCTCAGACTAAAAAACCTGGAAGCTGATCGGTTACTATGAAGAGCTGTACCAGATTTTGCACTCTCCAGTTTTAGTAAATCAACCCCACAGTCTTCAATAAATGTCGGTGTGGCCAAACTGCATATTCATAGTAAATACGTCCTTTTTAACAACACAAAGGGGGCGATTTACTAAAAAAAAGGTGAGTGCAAAATCTGGTGCATCTGTGCAGAGAAACCAATAAGCTTCCCGGTTTCAGGCCTGGTTCACACCTATGCAGGTTGCAGTTGATGCATATTCCAGGTGCATTTTGCGTTTTTCAATACCCGTTTTTAAATTATTGAAATCTATGGAACCAAAAGCACAACCTGCTGGTCCTTGGCCCTTTCCATAAAAAGCACAGACGTGAACGTGACCCATAGGAAACCATGCTGAATGGACTGTAGTGTGTTTATGCAAAACTGAAAATGCACTAAAAAATGCATGGGTTTGAACCATGCCTTATTGTCAATGTTTATTTGAACAAGCTGAAGTTAGAAGCTGATTGGCTATCATGCACAGCTGCATCAGATTTTTCACTCTGCGGTTTTAGTAAATCAACCACAGAGTATCCAATATTTTTTACAGTCATAATTAATAATCTGTTTTGGAAATTCTGCTGTGAAGGCAAAATGAAGCAGCAGGCCCATGCAACTGGGTATGTTTTTAGGTTCAAATCAGTACAGCAAAAATGACAGCTGGAATTGAATTGTTAGTTGTAAGAAACAAACTCACTTTCATTTTCCCCACTTTTAAGTCAATCCCACAGACTAGACATTTCAAGGGCATTTTAGGATAGCGGGGCAAACTATTTTTCCCCTGTAAAACCCTTGTGTTCAGTGTAAATGAGCACAGTTACAAAAACTGATTTTATATTATTGTAATAATAACAAATAAAACCACTATTTTTTCTAAGTGACGTAACTTTGAAAAGTTATAAAGAATGCATCACAGCATGGCAAAAAAATATAAAGGATTTATAGGGGCTCTATATTATAGAAAATAGGGTTTCTTGACACATCGCCAAAAAGTGTGCCTACATCTTTTAATCCTTTTTGCTTATTTTAATACACGCTTCCAAATATGTTATCCATAATACAGTACAAGACAGAGCATGCAGCTGGCACTTAACACGTCACCTCATCTCCACAAAAGCTTCATTGTTGATAAAACAGCGACTGTAAAAGAGCGCACACCTCAGAACTCCTGACATAAAATGCATGTTTAACCCTTACTCTGACGCTTTCTTGCAGATCGGTGAAATCTTAATTTATTTTAAGATGCTTCAGCAAATAGGTACGTAATTTATATAGTATGTTAACATATCTACTTTCAAACAGATCCTAGGTCAATATGGTCATCTGTGTCCCTTAAAGGGCTGAGTTGGAAGTAAAAAAAAAAAAAAAAAAAAATTCACGGAAGGGAGAAAAAAAGATCAATTCACTATTCACTAGAAAAGATCAAATAAGAAAACTGCAGGGACATCACCAGGTCAGAGTGTGGGGAACTCTGCAGACCTGGTCTTCATTAAGCAGTCTCTCCAGGGATGTTACATTGTACCTGTCCATAGGCTTATTGAACTACATAACCCTCTTCTGTTCCATCTCTCTAGGCCCAAGTGAATCATACCCTGCTGCTGACAACTTAAAGAGGGAGTGATGCTGCAACATGAAAGTACTTTTTCTCTCTCTTGTCTTAAGCAGGCGTTTTTTTTTTTGTTTTTTTTTTCTTTCTTGAAAAGAGGACACAGTATTGACTCGTGACATGGAAAGATGAAATGAGAGGTCTGGGATGGACTTGGAGCAGAGCAGATAAAAGTAATCAAATGACACTCCTGGAATGCAAATTGGCATTCTTCACCACAGCAATTGCACAACCATGAAACATCTCTGACAGCAAGCCGGATTAGTACAGAATGTTATGTAAAGCACAGAGGAGAAGAAAAAAAAAATCCCACCCTCCAAAACAGGCTGTAAAAATGATATTTTTATCCTTAGGTGTATTGCAAACTGGATTGTATAGCTAGCTTCTTCATAAAATATCATCTAAGTGCACAGACTGCTTAAATGCAATTATGGAAAATAAATGATGCTTTCTATTTTTTATATATGACATTAACATTTTTTTATGTAACTGCCCTAAGATTTAAAAAATCGAATTACAACTTTTTTTTTAGGGTGTCCTGGTGCAGTGGATTAACATCATAGGCTTTGTCACACTAAGCAATCAATATTCCTAAAGATATTATTAAAGATTATACCTTATTAGTTCAAAATAATTTTTATTACGTAGAGTATTTAGGTAGAGTAGACGGGGATGTAGATCAATTCACATCTGTCCTTGTCCCTTGAAGCAACTCACAATGGTCCCTTTTAGCATAGTGTAGGGTCCCTATAATGACGTTTTAGATAAAAGCTGTTTTTTTCTGATAACTTTAAAATACTATCATTTAGCCTGAATTAAAAAGCAAACAAAATAAAATATATTTTTTTCTCTCTATGTCTTCCCTTTTCTCTTTATTTTTTTCTGGGCCAAAACACTGTTTCATTATAATGCAGTTTTTTTTTTTCTCTTTGCAGTGGACATAACGGCTGCCCTGGCTAATGTTTTCTAGTTAAATTAAACATCCATCTCTGATATAACATTCCTTAACTAAATAAAGAATGGGCCCTGGCATAACAGACTTGCTGAGCTATGTAAACTCTGAAAAACACTAGCCAGCGCTGTAGCTACAACTGCTTCTAGCGGAACGTGTCACAGTTTGTGTTCTTAGTGACATGGATATGTTTTATAACTGCAGCATTTTTACAGGCAATTATTTAAGCATGCTGTAGTTCTCACCCCTAAACTGCCGGAGTGTAAATAGGTCATCCTTTGGTTCCATGCAGTTTTAGTAAGTCAGACTTTGCACAAGTTGCTCTATGGTCACAATGTGAACTCCAACTGCAAATTATGTAATTAAAAGACATTGGGGTTGATTTACTGAAACTGGAGAGTGTAAAATTTGGTGCAGTTCTGCATAGAAACCAATCAGCTTCCAGTTTTTTTTTTGTCGAAGCTTAATTGAAGAAGCTGAAATTAGAAGCTGATTGGCTACCATGCACAGCTGCACCAAATTTTGCACTCTCCAGTTTTAGTAAATCAAACTCAGTATGCTTATTCGGCTATTCAGAGTAAAACTGCACACTAAATTTGTTGATTAAATAAATAAAAAAAATACAACATAAATAAAAAAAATAATTAATTATTAAATTAATAAATAAAAAAAATGTCAAGACATCAAATTAACATTTGGAGTTTTGTAAAATACACAGGCAATGTTAACACATATGCACCTAGACATATATTACTTAGCAAGTTCAAGTTCAGATGTATGCAATGCTTACTTTTCAGGTTTCCAATTTTACGCAAACCACTGCAGACATTTATGTAAATATTACTTAAATCTTTACTTAAATTTTTTCTATTTATTCTAGATAAATAGAAAAATCTAGATAACTTATTCTAGGGTTTAGGAGTTTGGGTTTTGACTTATTTTGTGTTCTTGTATCCCGCTGTTGCAGTTGATTATTTTAGAACGCCTATTGTCCAACAAGTGTTACAAGTGCAAGATTTAAATGCAAACTATCATAAATCTCATGCTGCTTTCAAACCCATTTTAATTTCTGTCAGCATTGCTGCCACCACTGTGCTTAGGCAGCTCCTAGTTCCTTCTCCCCCACCATGTTTTGTTGCTTGCGTTTTTTTGACAGGCCTATCTCCCACACTCTGCCAGGGCCTTTGATCACTGGAACAAGACATGTCACATTAAGGAGAGAAGAGAGACACACACAACACAAAAAAAAAATCCAAAGCCTCCATATCTGGCCTTTGGCACTCAATAGAGGTGA
This sequence comes from Lithobates clamitans, assembly GCA_037952925.1. Taxonomy (NCBI): domain Eukaryota; kingdom Metazoa; phylum Chordata; class Amphibia; order Anura; family Ranidae; genus Lithobates; species Lithobates clamitans. The sequence continues at coordinate 332,087 of JBBGZY010000318.1, forward strand.
GAGCAGTGCCCATCCTCCATCCCAGTCTTGAGTAAAAGTAAAGGATGGAGAAGGAGGGGTGACTGTGTAAACAGGGCACCAAACTCTAACTAAACACTAGCTGTGATAATCACTGGACAGCAGCAAAAGGGATTTCAGCAAACTGCAAGTGATAAACACAGAACTAAGCCAAAACTGGTAGGGACAATCAACTTCACTTCCTAAAATGTGCTGCCACTTGCCGGCTTGTAGAAGAAACTTTGCTAGCAAGAGAAAGAATGTGCAGCCCATCACTGCGAACAAGCAGACTATTAATCTGTATGTATAAAACGCAATTGTCATGCAAAATTCAGCTTCATAGCTAATATGGCAGTCATCAAATAACATTTTTCAGATTGTTTGAAAACTTAAGACAACAGTTTCTATATATTGAAA